>CM062814.1:261561149-261978649 GCA_031772625.1 Pinus tabuliformis | reverse complement strand
TAAAAAGAGGTCTTCAACCATGTATTACTTTGATGTTGCTTCAGGACTAGCCTCTTCCTAGTTTGCCTAGGGCTCCACGATGTACTATCTCAATCCAAAACCTCGAGACGACCCAAGATTTTACATGCTCCAAAGATTCTTTCTCAACCCATAGCCTCCAAGGATCCAAGCTGTCACAGGGATCTACGAATCCTATCTCAACCCATAGCCTCTAGGGAACCTAAGTTGTTATAGGGATCCAAAGGCTAACAACTTAGCCCATAACCTCTAGGGAAATAGAGAGAAAATCTTGTTCTCTTATATTCTCTTTTTTTTACGCTTCCTACTAATCAGACTAGAGTTCGTTATTTTTGTTTCTCTCCTTTTCTTCTCTCTTGCCTCTACCATGAATTTGAATGCCCTTCTTTTCCTCCTCTAGCACATTTTCATAAACTAGAATTTACTTCCTTGTCCTCCTTTTCTTACACTGCATAGTTCCCTTCTTAATTTATTGTCCATTTTTCCTTGCTACTATTTTTCAATCAATATGTGCATTGTACTTTATTTTTCAACTCATTCAATTTTAAGAATCATTTCATTAAATTCATGCACCAACCAACATTCAATGGTTGTCCAAAAATTCAGATTTTTTGAACAAGGAAAACTCAACAACTCAAGAAAGTAATTGTCCTCCCCATATTTCGAATATTATGTGTCCCTTTTGACTCAAATCTTTTTTAAATTTTACATATTTGTAAAAATATTTACAATTCATTTTATGAGAGAACCATGGGTTGGGTTTTCATAACTATATACTCATCCATAGAGATATGTTGTAGCTTTAATTCTCCCTTTTGCACCATGTCATGAATAAAGTGGTACTTGATATCAATGTGCTTTGAATTATCATGGAAAAGTGGATTCTTTGCAAGTTTCATGCATCTTTGGTTGTCACATTATATCGTAGTTGGTTCCAACACCTAATCATATACTCCTATGAGTAACTTCCAAAGCCACCTTGCTTCACAATTGGTTAAACTAGCTATGATATACTTGGCCTTGGCAGTGCTCAGTGCAACATATGTTTTCTTCTTGCTCATCCAATAAATCATAACAAAGCCCAAATTGAAGCATTTTACAGATGTACTCTTTTTTTCCTTCACGCTTGCCCAATATGAATCTGTATATCCTTAGAACTATATATCTCCATATGAGACATATCTAAAAACATAATCAATTGTACCACACAAATATCTTAATATATTCTTTTTGGAATCCCCTGATCATGTCTTGGTTCCACCTGGAACTGTCTCAGAGTTTTTACTACAAAGAAAATGTCTAATGTAGTATTAACCAAATGCACGAAGGGGCCAATAAAATTTTGATACATAGATGGGTCCACCAAATTTGACTCAGAGTCTCTTTACTTCATCATATTAGTCACCATGGGAATTGTCATCAATTTATAGTCCACCATTCCAGGCTTCTTAAGGATCTTGATAATATACTTTCCTTGACCAAGGATGATTTCACCATGCTTCTACCCAACCTCTAAACCCAAATAGTAGTGCATCAAGCCAATATACTTCATATCAAATTCATCAATCAACTCCCTCTTACACTAAATAATGAGATTCTCTATACATGTTAGAAAGAAATCATCAACATACAAAAATAAAACAACACATTCATTTTTCACAACCTTGATATATAGGTTTGGATCAACATCACTTTTGGAGAAACCAAGCCTTTTCAAGTACCCATTAATTTGAGAATATGAGGCTCTAGGTGCCTGCTTAAATCCATACAAGGTTTTCTTCAACATGTAAACATGATACGTTCTTCCATGTACCTTAGAACCTTGAGGTTTTTGTATGTACACTTCTTCCTCAATCATACAATTGAGAAAACTAGTCTTTACATCCATATAATTTAAATTCCAACCCATAGAAGCAACAATATAAATAATATATCTAATAATAATGTACCAAAACATTAGAGAAAAAGTCTCATCTTATTCCTCCCCCTCTTTATGGGAGAATCCTCTAGCCTACAAATCTTGCCTTGTATTTGTCAATACTACCATCCACTTCATGCTTAATTGTGTATATCCATTTGGAGGTCACCACTGAATTCCCTTCGAGCCTAGGAAAAATTTCCCATACATCATTCTTCATAATAGCTTGGTATTCTTCCCTCATCCCATCCTTTCAAACTTATTGGCTAGTTTCCTCTTCATATGTGGAAGGTTCAAAATCAATGAGATTAGTCATCAATGTTGCATAGCCATAATACCTCTTTTGTATCTTTCTTTTTATAAAGGTGCCATGTGGTGTTGAATGTCATTTTTCTTCCTATGAGGTAAATGAAATCCAAGCTAGACTCTTATTGATTTCTGCAAGAACAACTGGATGCATAGGTTCATTATACCCATTTATCTCTTATTAATGATTTACGAGAAGTTCTAAAGGATTGGATGGACATAAACCCTCTTCCCTATGAGCCTCATGTTCTTCATAATCATCATAGTCCATTGAATATTCTTTGGATTTCTAATAGGAAATATTTTCATCAACTGTAACATCCCTGCTAACTTCAACCTGTCACTGTCCAGGAGCATAGCTTCTATAGGCCTATGATGATTTTTTGTATCCAACAAATATTCCCTTCTTTCCTTAAGGCTCTACTTTCTTCCTTTTATCATTGGGTACATGTATGTAAACTAAACACCTAAAGATTCTCAATTTTCCAACCTTTTGTTTCTATTTGGTAAACTCTTCTTTAGGAGTCTTTTATTCCAATATTTGATGGGGAATTATATTATTAATATGTATATCTATCATGGATGCTTTACTCCATAATAACATGGGAAAGTTTTGATCATCCATCATTACCTTCAAAAAGTATTGAATCAACCTATTCTTTCTTCCAGCTACTCCATTTTGTTATGGATTCTAAGGGACTATGAACTTCCTCTAAATCCCATCTTCTTTACAGAAGGAAATGAGTTCCTTGGAAGTGTATTCTCGTCCATTATTTGATCTCAAAACCTTTATTTTATTTCTTTTCAAGTTTTCTACTTCACTCTTAAATTCTGCAAACTTGTTGAATAATTTATCCTTGGTCTTCATGAAATAAATCAATGTCTCGCAAGATAAGTCATCAATAAAAGTTACATAGTATAGAGAGCATCCACGATATTTCACTAGCATTGGGTTATATACATCAGAATGAATTAGATTCAATATTTTCTTAGACCTACTTTCACTGCCTGGAAAATACTTCTTGGCATACTTCCAAAGTGAAAAACCTTTACATGGTCCTTTATGTTCCATCTAAAATTCTAGAATTCTTGAAACCATTTGAATTAAAATTGGTAAGACTCTATATTGAAGGTGAGCATATCTTCTATTCCATAGTTCACATGGATTGAGCTAACTATTTCAAGATTCTATATAACCTTCCTTCACGAAATCCAATTACTCTTTCAAAGTTTATACTTAAGCCCTTCTTCCATACAAGGAATTTACCGTCCAAAAACACTACTATGTCTCCTTCATCTTCCAAACATGAAATATAAACTAAAATATTTTTCAATCCTAGTACATATAATATGTTTCTAAGATGAACAATTTCACTTGATTCCATCTTGATTGAAGTTTTCCCAATGCCTTTGACTGCATAACTATTTTTATATCCAAGCTCTACCTTTTGACATAATTTCATTTCCATCAAACTTGTGAGATTGTCGCAAGCTCCTATCATGTGTATTTAGGCACCACTTTCTACCAACAACAAGTCATCGCTATTTACAATAGAACTTGTAAGAGCATAAAACTAGAAGAAATCATTGTCACCTCAATCTTCATTCCTGGGTTTCTTTGGATGTTCATTAATGCCTATTTTTTTAGCATGTTGTCTTCCCTTTCTCTTTCTATCATTTTATATTCTAGGAAAATGTCTTCTATAATGATAAAATTTATGAAAATGATAGCATTGAACCATTGTCATGTTATTTTTCCCTTGAGGAGTAGGTATTCTACCTTCATGTATTCTATCTATAGGGAAAAATACTGAGAGGGGGGGGGGGTGAATCAATATTTTAAACTCACTTCAAATTTTTAATTTCTTATTCTGATTTGTGTACGCTATTGTAATTTAGGAAAATAGTGTATGTACATAACTGTGGTAAATTCAAATAATGTATATCTAGATAACTAATTTATCATTTATTTCCTTAAGTGTTCATCCTTAACCTGTGCATCATTACTTCATTAATCATTCATTATGCAAAAACCATGAGCAATAAAGAGTATATAGATCATCAACACACAAGAAACATATCAACAGACATGAACACTAGTATTTTAGGTGGAAACCTAGCGTGAGAGAAAACCACCACTTTCATTGTCTATTTCTTCTTCTTTTATTATAAAGGAAAACATATTACAATCTTATACTGTTATAGACTCTTACCAGCATGCAAGCACTCACCTGCAGAAGGATACAACATTTTCTCTTTCTCCAGCGCCCACTAGAAGGGAACTCCAACCCCCTGATCTCATTTACCGGCTCCTACCAAAAGGGAGCACCTACCCCCTACACAAATTTAGTAGCTACCACTAGAAGGAATCTTTGACTTCCCTCACTAAAGGCTCCAACCCTCTGTTGATCAGTGGTTGTCATTGATGTCAACCCAAGCAAAATGAGGTGATACCCCAATTTTGCAAGGGCATTTTGACTTGAAAAAGCATATTGTTTTGCATCAAATATCTTCTTGATGGATTCTACACATCGAGATGTTTCCGTTGATACATGGTACACCTCCCAGTTATTCATGGTTTAAGAGTTATTTGTGTTTGAAGTTAGTAACCCTAGTTAGTGGGCTAAAACCCTACGGGGTTGTGGCATGGCACTCATAATTGGTTATGGTAATTGAATAGTGTTATCGGGAAATCTAGTGTCTATTTAGAACTGCTAGTCCCACTAAGACAGGTAGCTATCTTAGAAACAAACAGATTAAAGTCACTTGTTTTTCCTTTACGAGAGAGAGATGGGAAAGAAGCAGAGAGTACCAACCTTGGTCTTCCGCTTGGCTCCCTGCTTGTTTCTTTTCCCCTTTGACAGAATCTCGCCACTACTTCCTTACTTGTCCAGCTTCAAGAGCACCTGTAGATTCACAAAAGCATAATACCATCAAAGCATAGAGATCTTTCACTGTAAACAATATAGGATCAAATATATATTGACCATATAAATGCATATAACAACACAACATTCAGAGATACACAAGAATATGGAGGAAAACTCAAATAGATTTATTAGTAAAAGTCATAGAAGAGAGGATTACAACCACTTGGTCTGACCCAGCACCATCCTCCCAAATTGAAAGCCCTCTTCACCTCACACAAAGTAAGATCACCCAACAATGTCTTCAAAGAGAAACCAGCAACACCTCTTTGCAAATTACCCAATTCCAACCTTTGGATCTCTTGGATGAGGGATCCATTTATAAATATTTACAGGGGGTGAGTTAGCGTCTGGGATTTTTATTAATGTCATCTCTCTGATATTTCTTAGTTCCACATGGAGATTTTAGATATTTTACTCATCCCTAGGCGAACTCAGAGAGGCAAGTGTCAAATGAGCAGTTTCTAGAAGATTCTTTGGGCTTCAACCTAGCAAACTACTTGTGCCATTTGTCTGGTCTCACTCATCGCACCCTATAGAATGACTTTCCAGTATGCATCACACTTTTTGCATGTGGTAGGTGAGATGCATTGCACTTTTAGCACTGGGCAGTCTGTATGGTCCTGCTTTGACCAGTTTTGAGTAGCTTTCCATGGAGAACTTCTGGGAAATGATGTAATCAGCTGACCTTGCTCCTTTAGGGTATGAAACAATACTTTTAGGGACTTATAAGTCCTTGATTTATGGACATATGCGATTGGGTTTGTAGTGCCCAAATATGTCTATAATAGTTGCCCCCTAAAGCATGAGGTCATAAATATTTTGATGTCGGGTGAAATGCTTTATAATGAGGATCCGAGGTTTTTCACACTGGAAGGTGACCTGTAACAAGATACAATACAATACATTATCTTCATAGTATTTTCATGATCTAGTTGAGGTAGGAATTCCCATGCACAACTTGATAAATTCATTTTCATGCACGTAGGATGGATAACTATCTGTGTGTAGACTGATGATTCTGGTAGAGCCACCATCCCTTAGTTTGGATGATTATCTGTGCAAAAATGATGTGCATTTTATTCCTTTATTTTCCTTATTATATCGCACCCCAGATGGATGAAACTAGATCTTGGGTCTTCAAAACTCATCCAATCTTCGCCCAAAAGTACAAGTCCATCCATTTGAAAAAGATGTTTTGATGTCGAACATGGAAGGACATCATCTGATTACCAGCCAACGATGTAAGCTGTTAACAGATGCGAGAGGAATCACAGATGATGATGATGACCCTCAAGGTACTGCAGTACAATTCACGTGGTGTGAATACACGAGTTGATGTCTAACACCACGAAAAATCTTTCACTCGAAGGCCATTAGTGTAAACCTATTGCCGGAAGTGAGAAACTTGCCATTGAGGCATGCAAGCTTCAAAGCACTGGAAGGGTTGTCCCTAGGTCAGCTTCTTGGATAATGAGCTGATGTCGACAAGAAGTGACCCATCGTAGGAAAGCATTAATGGATCCCACATCTGCGACACGAAACAGAGCAAATGATTTTGTGGAGGTGAAAATGATCTGATGATACAAGGTTCAGGATGGCGGTCATGAAAGAATGAAGCATGAAGGTATTGGCGGATGAGACACAGGCTGGGTAGGTGAATTATCTGAGCGAATTCTCTTGAACATATCGACAACACTAAAATGGATTGGTAGCATTAACCCCAAAAGTGGATGGTATGGTGGACCAATGGTGATATGACCAGTGAACGGAATAACCCAACCCGACTCAATCATGGTGATGGAGTGAAAGTGTCATGTTCAAGAGTGACCCGCTACCAACAAAGTTTCTTCAAGTTTTCTTACCAATTTTCCCTAGTCATTTCTGACCATTACCTCTTTATTTTTGTCAAGCTTGAGGAGGATAACATATACTTTTTCTATAATTTTCTCTTCGGGTAAACCCGTTGCTGGTAGAGGGAAAAGTTCCCCTAGGGTTTTTGGGTTGAAACCCTAGCAGACTGAAAGTTATCTATTCAAAGAAACATGCATTCATACAACCATTATGCTATTATAAGAAAATTCTATGATAGGGGTACGTACCTTCGGTCTTACGTTTGAGAAGGCCCTTAGGGTCCAAACCCTCCTTGGAGTTCCCTTCTTCTCTTTTGTCCTGCAAAACAACCAATTCAAAGAACACAACAGTACATGGAAAAAAACTTATAAAGAAACCATCTTCATGTTATAAAGAAAGGTAGTTAGTTATGAAATCCAAACTACCATTTACATATGAATTCTAAACATGAATATCATTAAAATAAAGAATATTCATTTCGGGAACCAAGACATGTGTTTCTCTTATTATAGACAAATAAAGCACATAAAAAGGAATATTTTCACTTGAATCACCTTCAGCAGGCTCCAAGAAAAGCTTCCTTTCAGATCCGTTCCAGCCTCAAGCCTTTAACAAACTCCTTCCATGACTCTCTCAATGATGTCATAAATGGTGGATGAACATCAACACACAAGGAAACAACGGTTTCCTGTACAAAATGGGGGAAGTGCAGAAGGCACAAGGGACTTCTGACCTGGTCAAGGGAAAAATCTCAGCATAATAACCTTTCTCTCTCTTCTCTCCTCCCTTAGGCCTTCCCTTTGAGTTCTTTTTATACCACTCACAAAGTGGTTTTTTAGTTAGGAGTTGGTTGGGAACAGTTGGGCACGGGCACTAACAGGTGATCAGCAGGTAAAACCCGCAATCTTCGCCCGAAAATAAGGAGTTTTATATTTTTTAAGTGTTTTAATACATACACGCGGGTTGGCTATACACGTACCCCCGTATACACACGTTTAACTCAGGGCAATGTCGCGTATAAGGGATAAAACTTTGTTTTTTAAATTTTAGGACCAAGTCTGGAAGCAGGGGTTGCCCTAGGCCATGAGTACAGCATCACAAACCATAAGAGTGAGATTTGGAGCTATAACAGATGCCTCCTAATATATGAGGTCAGAAGGGGTACATGATGGCTGAAATATATTATGCGAGTACATGGAAAGGAAGTCTGTCAAAAACCGAGGAGGACTTCACCAGAATTCAGCCTGCCAAGCCACCAAAGGAGATTAGAAAGAAACACTATCTGAGGTGGGCATACCCATGCTCAGAAAAATTAACACATGTCCGCATATCAAGTACAAGCGGATCCACTAAGTATACAAGTATAAATGACTGAAAGATACATAATGGATCGTCTGATCATAATGAACAAGTACATGTCTAAATATCACATATAAGACTGTCAATGATGCTGAAAGATGCAATGGATCACTGATATCAAAGACTGATCCCAAAAGGTACCAACTGAAGATGATGGAATAGGATGGTACTACACTGCAAACTCAGGTGCCAACATATAGAATGTCGCCATGACTGACTGCAACATATAAAGTGGAGTGGTATCAACTAGCAGCAACAAGAGCAACTGTCAAGTGAACCAATGAATGCTGATACAGCCTGAGGTCTTCACCGACCGCCGTGGTACATTTCTACACCATGGGAATAAATGATCTGAAGTCGACCATGTGAGAAATCATTTGATTACCGGTCATTGATGTATACCGTTAACAAACGCGAGACTACTCACCGATAATGATAATGAGCGTCAAGGTACCCAGTACAATCTAACAAGTGTGAATAGATGAGCTGAAGTCGAACACCTTTAAGAATCTATCGATCAGGATACAATGATGGTTTCCCACTGTCGATAGCGAAGGATCTGCCACTAATGACTGCAAACCCCAAGGTACTACCAAATGGACTCTACATCTTTGCCCCAGAGAAATGAGTCAGAGTCGATAGGGAAAGATCCACTAGAAGGAAGGCATTAAGGCATCCTTCATCAATCTAGCGCGAGTGTAACCCGTAGGCCAATAATGTGGAAGGAATCAGACGAAAAAGATGTAGTAACCCAACCGAAGTACATTTCCGACATACACAAGATGTGGCTAGCGCACGGCAGAAACCCTCTGAACCAACCAATAATGAAAGCTGACACAGAGGCGAGGTATCCACCTATAGGGTCAAATGGAAACCAAGGTACTGCACGAATCCCAATGTGTGATAATGTAAGTTGATGTCGAACACAAGGGAAACCACTCAGTCAAAGACCCATGATACTGATCGATGATGAGCACAAGGTAACCTATCAATAATGAAAATAGGGCTAGGGTGCAGCTCTAGGTCTGTCCTCAGAGCAAGATGTTGTCGTCAATAAGGACAAGACCCGCCAGCAAGAAGTCAAAGGGGACCTTCTCAAACTGGCACGAGTAAAGGACCAATATAACTGATGTGATGATAGACATGACACTGACAACCACGGATGGCCGACTGAAAAATGAGTCAAGAGACACCGCAGAGAGGCCGACTCAGGCTAACTTCCCTTGAACAAAAGCACGACTCAATGTGACTATGTGGCAGCATATGATGACTCTATATAAGTTTGCCATGCAGGAGGCACGAACGAACCATTCATATGATTGGAAGAGATAACCAATCGGGGGAAAACTGACTCAATAACAAGGTTATGGCGTACCTAAGTCAAACTAAATCCCACCCATACAGAGGAGACTTTGTTTTGAGTGCTTTGTTCAAGGGCGACATGATTGACTCTAGCTGCCAACAATAAATGGAAATATTGTCTCGTTCCTGCTCTTTTTGGAATATTTAATTTTTTTTGTCTTTTTCTGTTTAGCTAGAAAAAGAATAAAAGAATTCTATGGTACAGTGGAAAGAACGAGTGTCGATGAAACAGATGATCTAGTTCCTGGGAATGGAACGTTCCTATGCTCAATGCAGGGAGGTGAAAACTAGTCAGTGACACTCAAAGGTGTGTTCCTCCCACGGGTCAAGGTGTATCAAGCTGCAGAAGTCAAAGGTATGCAAGTTTGATTTTGCAGACGTCATGGTCAAAAGTTGGCTTAAACACGAGTCCAAGTGAAGTCGACTCTAGGCCAAAAGGTGCAAATGGTCAACATGCAATGCAGTAGTACAACTCAACACAAAGGAGCCTCTAGGGTATAAGGCTAGAACGAAGCGAAGAAGCAAAGAGGAATGAGTCTTCATCGCATAAGTCATGGCGGGGCTACAGAGGACTCTCGAGCCTAGGGATGAAAAATTAGCATGAGTGCCAAGCGACAACAAGGTACTAACTAGGGCACCCATGATAGGGTAGGCTCTACCACACAAGTCATGATAATTCTAAGCAATGAGAAGGTTCTGCACCATAACTTGGTGGGGTCGATCCTAAGGCAAAATGGGAAAGGAAACTTATAAGTGCACAATTCAGGCAGAGAAACCTAACCTATATGCCAGTTTCGAGAACCAATACCTGTCAGAACGGACCAACCATAAACTTCCAAAGGATACATCTTCCAAGTTCTGTAAACATAAATAGGAACACTAGACGAGAAGTTAATACATCCCACATATAAACTTCATATAAAATCTTTGTGTTATATAATACAAAATTTGAAAATGCGTACCTCATATATACAATATGGTACATGGGACCACGCAGCCTTGTGGCTTACACATAATAGTTCTTCTGGACAAACCCTTTGCAGGAATCAAACCAAGGACTCCTTTGGTAGTCATAACTCATGGCTTCAAAGAGTTCCTCCTGTGAAGGCAAAGCAAGATCTGAGAAATCATGATAACTACAAGGATTAAAAGAGGGAATTAAAGGGTCCCATGTCCCTATAGAAAGAATCTCTCGGTCAACTGTCGGGACAAAGCCCCAAGAAGGAGAATAATAAGTCAAAGGATCCTTCTTAGAAGTGATTGAACATTAAGGATTCAATGCCACATAATTGACCCATGGCGGGGTAGAGTCTACTTGAACACTTGGAACAAACCAAGGGGCATTCTGCAGTAAAGTCGAATTAGGGTGGTGATTATCAGATGCAAGCTGATCAATAGTGACAATATTCTCGTTATGAGGAAAGCACATTACTTGAAAGAGTGAAGACACCACATCATTCATAGCATAGACATAATCACGCCCAAGTAGCATATTAAAGTCTAAAGGGCTATCAACCACCATCATATCGATTAAGACAGTCTTCCCACCTAAAGTGATAGGAACTTGAGGAAGAACACCCATAGATTCACCAGGTCTTCTATCATAGGCTAACAACTGACTCTGAGCTGTCAACAACTTTGGGGAACCCAAAGCTTTCCAAGTCAAAGAGGATATAATACTTGCAGAGGATCCTTCATCCACCATACATCGATAGACATTTGTGGAATTAACTCTGACCTTTATTTGGAAAGGTGCTACAGAAGGAAGAGGAGGCTCAACAAGATTGTCCCAATCAAAGGAAACACTCTTAGAACTTGGAGGGGGAACATTCGAAGAAATCAGAATTCCCCCTATACCAAAAGACTCTATACTAGAGATCAAACAGACTCGTTTGTTAGGCACTTCACCCCCCAAAATAGGAGTGTAATCAGCCAACGATTGCACTGGCTCAAACACATTATCAACCAATGGTTGATGGGATTGATGAGAAACCATATCCGGTCTAGGAGTAGAAGTAATTTCAGACTCAGACCATATCCTTTGAACCTCTTGAATACCAGGGCATAAATGAGTAAGATGGTCTCCCTTGCATATCTTACAAGGGAACTTAGGTTTAAAACTTCTACGTTCAGGTTTCTTATCAGCCTCCATTTCCCCAACATGACTGGTAGTGGTTTGCGGAGAGTCCTGAACATGACTTGTAGAGGTCGGTGACTCTTTGCTAGTATGGCTTGCAGTGACTAGACTCATGACCTACAGCGACTGAAGACTCATCTCCAACATGACTAGCAGAGGTTGAGGATGAAGTGTTAGTGTGACTTGCAGTGACTAGACTTGTGCCCCCAGCATGACTTGCAGCAGCTAAAGACTCATCTCCAACATGACTGGCAGAGGTTAAGGATGAATGGGTAGAATTATTCTTCTTCTTTGACTTCCTTTTTCTCCTTTTTTTAGATTTCTTGTTACAAGAAGGAGGAGAAGAAGGAATCCCAGATTTCTCTTTGAAAGAAGATTAACAATTAGCACCCATGTGATGCCCTTGAAATAAAGCATTCAACTGAGAGGCTTCAAGAGCATTTGGAATATTAGCAGTGGACCACAACCAAATGGGTAGTCCAACATTTAACCTAGGAATATTCAAAGTGGCCATCAGGCGAGTACCAACGTTTCCAAAGAAAGGAAAAGCACAAGGATCCCCTTTTGGAAGGGTACCTTGGTTGGTTTCCACAGGCCATATCTAACTGAGCCAAAGACCCTTCCCTTATGGGAATATAGAAATAACTTTTCAAGGAATATTGATAAGCAATCAAAACCTTTGCCCTTGAGGAGGCAACTCCACAACTTCTGAAAGAACAACCAAAAGCCTTCCAAGATCGGTAGAGTGGTAAGCCAGTCACTCAGATCACAAAGTCCAAACGTGACTAGACAAAAATACCTAAAGCCAACTATATACAAGGAGCAAAGAGCACTCACTATAAAGTCCCTAAAGATATAGCCAGTCAAACAACTTCCAAGTATTTCCGATCCGGGTGATGAGGACCAGACACCACAATACAAGAAAGTGGAGTCAGGGGCCTTCCGAAGATAGTCTGGGATAATGACGACCCAGTCCTATCAGCGAAGGTAACAGAGGAAGTTACACTGACCTCCTAACAACAGCCTACACCGGTGCAAGCCCCCAAGCTTCGCAAGGGTGCCCTCCAGTAGTACTGTCGAGAGTGATGCAACGTCAACCTCAGGTGCCACAGGATTCCCCACCGCAACCACCTGTGTAGATCCCTAGGAGTAGCAACTATGGATACCAACTCGTCGCAGAAGCCAGGCGGAACAGTCGTGAGGTGAGTTCGGACAAGTAGGAGAGGGGGTATATCTCTTCCCTATATTCACAGACCCTCGTGCTTAACTCCCAGATCCAGAGCTTTCCTGGTCTTCCTAACGCTATTGGATTTTCACTCGCTATTCAGACTCATACGTTTGACGTTTATATGGCCTTGAAGAGTTAACTCTCCACTCGCCTAATCCAAGGCCCTAAAATCCTAAACTTGTTGGTGTGACTGACTAAAACAAACAGTTCTAGTGAATTTTAGTTAGCGCTTGATTTTAAAATAGGATGTTCTTTAAGTCACAAGGTAACGGAAGTGAAACTAGTGGTGTTTTTTGACGCAAAAGAAATTAATAAAAACTTAACTACATGCACATGAACTTTTTCGTTTTTCGATGAAAAGTAATCTCTCCAGGATTCAGAGGAACTTCAAATAAAAGAACTTTTTATTTTCTTTTTGTTAATTCACAATTCACACTCACAAAAGCTAACAAATCTATGGATGCCTAAAAAAGTATGCAAATCTATCCTAATGCCACAAATATATGCGGATGCAAGATTCAGAACTACTCTAAAAACAAGAAATGAAAGTTGCTTGCTTATCAATCTTTATCTTGCCAATTAAAATGTCTAGATGGAATATGAGATGTTACCATTCATTTCGTCTAAACACTAAAAACAAGTTATAAGACAAACATAAAGCACTTTCACTTCACCAAAAGGAAACCAAATGAAAACCAAGTTCAGGAAAGCAAAAACTAAGTTTTTCAAAAAGATTTTCTTCAAAAGTAATAAGCAGAAGGGTCTTTTCAAAAAATGCTCTCAACAACACTGAAACTTGTGATTGAAGAATAGGCAATCAAACACTTTTGCAAGTTGACACCACACAACGGATGAAAACTCAACAAAAATAAATGTGTTTAAAAGTGCTCTTAACAATCAAAAGCAACAATGAAAGCTTTGGTAATGGAAACCAAAAAGATCAAAAAGACAAATTCCAAGAAAATGTCAATCAACAACTTTTTATGAAACAAAGAAGTGGATGGTCACAAAAAGAAGTTTTTGTCAAGCAAACAAAAAGTCACCAAAAGCAAAATTCCAAGAAAGTGTCAATCAACAACTTTTTATGAAATAAAGAAGTGGATGGTCACAAAAGGAAGTTTTTTTCAAGCAAACAAAAAGTCACCAAAAGCAAGGTTAACACAAAGATTGAGATCAATCTTCCTACGCTAATGAATCAGAGCAGCCAAGATTCCTAGCAAGAAATCTTGCGTGATTTAGCAAAAACGATGACGCTTGCAATCAACGAAAAACAAGACTAGTACTTCTTATACTTAGAGAGAATTTGGAACAAGATGCTCGCTCTAAAACAAATAACTCATACTAGAAAATGACTATTTCAGACTGACTCAAACTACCAGACAAACCTTTAGAGACAAAAAGATTTACAAATCTTGAAAATTGCAAGATATATGCGATTGTACTTATGTACAAAATGCGTGTATACACTATTGTAACTAAGGAAACCAGCGTATACGCGGGTTCACTTAAAGAAACATGCGTACATACGCCTCTGTAACTAAGAAAAATAGCATATATAAAAGGTTTCAAGAAAAATAAAAAAACAAACTGAAGAAACTGGCAAAACTTAAAGTTCAAAAATAGACCAGACAGTAACAGCAAGCAGACAAGGCAGCTGAGCCCTGATTGGCTTCAAAAACACCCAAACTAGGAACAACAAGATTTTTGTCCCCAGTGGAGTCGCCAATTCTAGTAGAGGGAAAAGTTCCACTAGGGTTTTTGGGTTGAAACCCTAGCAGACTGAAAGTTATCTATTCAAAGAAACATGCATTCATACAACCATTATGCTATTATAAGAAAATTCTAGGATAGGGGTACGTACCTTTGGTCCTACGTTTGAGAAGGCCCTTAGGATCCAAACCCTCCTTGGAGTTCCCTTCTTCTCTTTTGTCCTGCAAAACAACCAATTCAAAGAACACAACAGTACATGGACAAAAACTTATAAAGAAACCATCTTCATGTTATAAAGAAAGGTAGTTAGTTATGAAATCCAAACAACCATTTACATATGAATTCTAAACATGAATATCATTAACATAAATAAGATTCATTTAGGGAACCAAGACATGTGTTTCTTTTATTATAGACAAATAAAGTACATAAAAAGGAATATTTTCACCTGAGTCACCTTCAGCAGGCTCCAAGCAAAGCTTCCTTCCGGATCTGTTCCAGCCTCAAGCCTTTAACAAACTCCTTCCATGACTCTCTCCATGATGTCATAAATGGTGGATGAACATAAACACACAAGGAAACAAAGGTTTCCTGTACAAAATGGGGGAAGTGCAGAAGGCACAAGGGACTTCAGACATAGTCAAGGGAAGAATCTCAGCATAATAACCTTTCTCTCTCTTCTCTCCTCCCTTAGGCCTTCCCTTTGAGGTCTTTTTATACCACTCCCAAAGTAGTTTTTTAGTTAGGAGTTGGTTGGGAATAGTTGGGCCGCGTGCACTAACAGGTGATCAGCAGCTAAAACCCGTGATCTTCGCCCAAAAATAAGGAGTTTTATATTTGTTTAAGTGTTTTAATACATACACGTGGGTTGGCTATACACATACCCGCGTATACCCGCGTTTAACTCAGGGCAATGTCGCGTATAAGGGATAAAACACTATTTTTAAATTTTAGGACCAGGTTTGGAAGGAGGGGTTGCCCTAGGCCATGAGTACAACATCACAAACCATAAGACTGAGATTTGGAGCTATAACAGTTGTTATGTTTTAACGAGCCTAGAAACAGTGAAACGTGCTCTTGTCTGAATGGACAAGTTTGTCGCTATTGTTTTAACGAGTTTAACGACAAGGATAACTCGGTCCTTTTCAATTTTAGAGAGTCTTAAAAGAGACGAAAAGAAGCCTCCAATATTCCTTTTTCGTAATATAATCCCTTAAGTCTGAAAAAGTATAAAACAATGCGAAAGGGATGACTTTTAGATAGTTTTAATGAGCCGAACAAGACAAACACTCGATCTTTTTGTGTAATAATCCCTCAGGTCCAAAAAGATTAAAATCTAGGGGAGGGATAGAACTTCCAATCACTTTAATGAGCTGGAGAGGCCAGTCACTCGGTAATATTTTCATATTTTATGAGTCAAATGAAAAGAGCTTAAAGGAGACTCGTTTTTTGAGGAACGAGTGATGTTTCTAGATAGCGGTTGGTTCCAGGTAAGGTTTGGAACTTTCCAATAATGGTAGTGTAAGAAGGTGGCTAATAGGATCACTCATTGTAGCTGTTCCTCAAAATGGGTAAACAATCAAATGGAGGTGAATGATCGACAAAAATAGAGTGGAGGTGACGGTAAGAACATGACAAAGGCTCAAAAGCTGATGATAATGCATTCACAATGGTTATTTACCAGAGTTGGGTTAATTTTTTAATGAGCTTAAACTCTGGTGGAACATATGCTCATTGCTAGGTTTAATTTTTAACGAGCTTGAACTTCACGTAAAACTGCTCATGCCATTCGTATAATAAGGATGTCTCATCGATAGGTTCATTTTTTAGGGAGCTTGCACCATTCGAAATTATGCTCCAACTCCTTTTATTAGGTAAGCTAGGAATGACCAATCCTATGAGTTTAAAGGGTTAAGAACCTACAAACTAAGAAAATAAATGGTCCCTTTTCACATTCGCGCAAAAAGTTTGCATTCTCCCAGGTATAGTGAAGTAGAGTTTCCAAGGTTACCCCTCAATTTGCAGACAAAACACTTGTTCTATCAGGAAAGGCCTACCTTTGCAAGTTACCCTTCAATTTGTAGACAAAACATTTTTTCTATCAAGAAAGGCCTACCTTCTAACAGAGGTATCTTATTCTGGTCTAATCCCATTTTCCTAAACGGATGAGTGTGTTAGACCAGTCATATATCCTCTGTAGAAACCTACCCTATACCTGAAGTTTTCTTGCCGAAGCAGGCTAGGGTGCATGCCCCCTGGGTTTCAGTCTTGACCACCGAATCACTCGCGCTCATCAGGTGGATGGACTGGAGATTGATGAGACATTCCTTGTGCAAAAGGACCTGTTAGGGATGGCATTTGACTATTAGCTATGTATGAACCGAGGAATGAAAGTTGGTCTATGAGCCGGACCACTCTTCCTTCATGTGGAAAACACATTACTCGAAAGAGTGAGGAGACAATGGCTCCCATGCTATAAATGTAGTCACGCCCAAGGAGTAGATTGTAATCTAAGGGTCCTTGGACTACCATCAAATTCAGATAAACAATTTTCCTTCTCAAAGTTATAGGCAAACTTGGAAGGATACCTAACAGCTGACTGGTTCCTTTATTGAAACCTGTCATATTTTTCATCTCAGGCAAAAGCGATGGCGAACCAAGCACTTTCCAAGCAATTGAGGAAAGGATACTCATAAAATCCCCTTCATCTATGAAGGTACCAACCATGACCATTTTGTAAGTTTGATGAAATGGTAGTCTTGGATATTACCCAAAATCCCTTTTTCTTAATAAAAATCGGCCCTTGACTTGTGGTAACAACCTACACACTTTATCGGAAGCGCTTAAGGCTTTAAGCCTTTTATGACCATGGACATATGAGGAATCAAAGCCACCTTTTTATCGGTGCTCTTAATCACCCATCGGAAGCCACCACCCGAGCTTTAAAGCTCGCAAGCACCATATTACATGAATCGGGAATGACCCATCATAAATACATGGGAATCATATATATATAAAACCCCTTTCTATACCCGCGCCCACATATATATAAAACTATATGGAAACATACAAAAACCCACTTTTTGTTTTTAAAACGCCCGGACTTCAAATTATATATATACCTTTGCAATTTTTGCCAGGTCCGATATCGGCTGTTACAACCATAAACACATGCCGCGGTCCCGATGACCCCGATGAGGTTGCGGACCCGATCTCCACTTTGCCACAGTTAATGCTTCTATCGCATCCACCTTCACCCAATAATATTTCATCGTGATCGGCAATCGCTCGACGCGCTATACACATATATGCGTCTGCCGATATAGATCCGGAACCGATCTAGCAATTCAACCCGATATATATTATATCAGGTCCGCACTCATCGCTTAAAGGTTCCGATATGATATCGCTCCATCATCGCTGATATGCCGATGCGATGGTAATTCCGGACCCGACTTGGTCGACAATCAATCTGAATAATCTTTCAAGTCCACCCAGTACTCCACTAAGGGGGTTCCGGCATCAATTCGCTATGTAAATGAGCCTTTCCATTCGCGGACTCTAATTAACTTGGATTTTCTTTGAGTACAAGAATTCTTTAAAATTTATTAATAACAATACAAGCAGATCGCATTGTATGGAGAACAAAAAAAACAATCAACATACAAAGCCTTCACGGCCGCATAAACAAAGCATTGCACAAACACTGGATTATTTCATATATAAAATACAGGGTCTCGGCCTTGCCAGATTACACTGTAGTGATGACCTCTGTTTTGATACAATCCAAAATACACTTTGAGCTTTTCGCTCCACACCAAGCCTCACTCTCTCTCCCCTACACGATTATATTTTCCCATTTTTAACTCCATAATTTCTCTAACAAAATCTAACAATAATATTCTATTTCTAAGAGATCTAACAACAATCTTCTATCTCTTAGCTTTCATGCACACCTAAGATAACAAATATTATCCCCAATCTAAATAAAACAATGCCTTATTTATTACAATAACTAACAATTTGAGAAGTCATCCTTCTCGGTAACACCAAATGAATTTAACTGTGATTAGCCACAACATGTGGACAATGATCCACATTGTTGGCTAATGTCGATGCTCCTGCATCAGACTCCCGGGGAAGAAAACATTTGTCCTTCAAACCTTCAGGACTCACTCCATATTTCTATAGTTCAGCTGTTGTCAACCAACTTTAATCTTCCACTGGCTGCTCCTTCCACTTGACTAGATATTTGAAATATATCTGCCCTCTGGTTTTCTTAGATACTCTTCGGTCTAAAATAGCTTCAACTTCTTTTTCAGATGCTTTTGGTACTTGTTCCTCCCAATTCACAGTTTGAATTTCATCACCTGTGACTTCTTTCTGCAACTCTGTTTCTGCCTCTCTGAATGGATACAAGTCTGCAATATTAAAAATGGGGGATATTTCGATCCCTTCTGGTAGCTCAATCTCATATGCATTAGATGAAAATTTCATTTTGATTTTACAGGGTCCTATTTTCTTCAGTTTCAGTTTATTATAAGTCCTTGTAGGAAATCTCTCCTTCCTCAAATATGCCATGACTAAATCTCCTACTTGAAATTCTTTTTCTCTCCTTTTCAGATATGCTCTCTGTTTATATCTTCTGTTGCTTTCCTGTAATTTATCTTTGACTTCTTCTTGTAGCTTTTGCATTTGTTCAGCAAAATCTTCAGCACTTGCACTTCTGGCTTCCTGTTTTACCAAATCTCTGAGTTCATATACTCCTCTTGGATGCATCCCAAAGACAATCTGGAATGGGCTCATTCCTGTGCTCCGGTTTGGTGTGTCATTGTAAGCAAATTCAGCTTGAGCTAATGCTAAATCCCATTGTTTGGGATTCTGATGAACCAAGTTCCGTAATATATTTCCCAAGCTTCTGTTCACAACTTCAATTTTTCCATCGGTCTGAGGATGGTAGGCTGAACTAAAACTGAGTTTAGTTCCCAGCTTCTTCCAAAGTGTTCTCTAGAAATGCCCTACAAATTTTGTATCCCGATCTGATACAATGCTCACAGGTAAACCATGCAATCTTACAATCTCAGAAAAGAACAAATTGGCTATGTGTGTGGCATCGCTAGTCTTCTTACAAGCAATAAAATGGGCCATTTTTGAAAATCTGTCTATAGCAACATATATAGAATCATTTCCTCTCTGGGTTTTTGGTAAACCCAGAACAAAGTCCATACTCACTGCATCCCATGGTCGATCTGGTATGGGCAATGGCTGATATAGACCTGTATTTTGACTCCTTCCTTTGCCATACTGACATACCCTGCATTTCTCAACAAACTTTTTAACATTAGTTTGCATTTTGGGCCAATAATAAAAATCATTTACCTGAGTGAATGTCTTGTCTTGTCCAAAATGACCAGACAATCCTCCACTATGCTTTTCTTTAATGATGTTTTCTCTCATTGAACATTTAGGAATGCATAATTTGTTGCTCTTAAATAACAGGCCTCCTTGAATAAGGTAGTCCATCCATTGACTCCTGTTATGGCTCATTGGATTCTACATTGTCGTGTAGATATCCCTAAAATCCTCATCATCATGATACATTTCTATCATCTCATCAAAACCTACAACACCCACTTTGAATTCTTGCAAAAGAAAACTTACCCTGCTCAACGCATCTGCCACTTTATTAGACTTACCGCTTTTGTGCTTTATTACAAAAGTGAAACTTTGTAGAAATTCTACCCACTTGGCATGCTTCTGATTTAGCTTTGGCTGATTATTAATGAACTGCAAAGCATGATTATCTGAATATAAAATGAATTCCTTTGGCAGTAAGTAATGCCTCCATTTTTTTATCACCTGCACAATAGCATAGAATTCTTTGTCATAGGAAGAATACCTCCTTTTCACATCATTTAGTTTCTCGCTAAAATATGCTATTGGTCTTTGCTCTTGGCTCAACACCGCTCCAATTGCTTCCCCACTTGCATCAGTTTCCACTTGAAAGACTTTCTCGAAATCTGGCAATGCTAGAATAGGCTTTTCTGTTATTTTTCTTTTCAACAAATTAAAATTCCTATCGGTTGCTTCTGTCCATTGAAATGCCTGATTGACCTCCCTGATGGTCTCAAGGATTGGTGCACAAATTTGACTGAACCCTTTTAAAAACTTCCTGTAAAAACTAGCAAGTCCATGGAAACTTCTTACCTCGAATACACTCCTGGGGGTAGGCCAGTTTCTGATTGCTTGTACCTTTTCCGGATCCATTTTTAAGCCTTCTCTGGAAATCACAAACCCCAAATATACCAACTCCTCTTTCATGAAACTACATTTCTTCAAGTTAATTAGTAGTTTTTCCTTCTGTAGTGTTTTCAAGACTAACTTCAAATGTTCCTCTTTACTTTTGTTGAAAACCAGAATATCATCAAGGTAAACAACAACAAATTTACCTGTATATTATTTCAGGACCTCGTTCATTAGTCTCATGAATGTGTTGGGCGCATTAGTCAGCCCAAAAGGCATCACTAACCACTCATACAATCCACTATTTGTTTTGAATGCTATCTTCCATTCATCGCCTTCCCGAATTCTAATCTGATGATACCCGCTTTTTAAATCTATCTTTCTAAAATACCTGGATCCACTTAAACAGTCCATTAAATCATCCATTTTGGGCAAAGGAAATCTATACCTGACTGTTATCTTATTGATAGCTCTGGAATCGGTGCACATGCGACATTCTCCTCCCTTTTTTGGACTAAGCACCATTGGCACAACACACGAACTCAGACTTTCTCGGATCAGTCCCTTGTCCATCAGCTCTTGAACCTATCTTGCAACCTCTGCATTTTCCTGAGGAGTTAATCTATAGGCAGCTTTATTAGGTAGACTTGATCCTGGTATTAAGTCGATATGGTGACTTATACTCCTAATCGGTGGTAATTCATTTGGCAATTCATCCACAATGATATCCATGTAACTATTTAACACAGATTGAATTTCTTCAGGAAAATCATTTAAATTGGTGGAGGTTAAAATTACATTTGGCCTTCCTACAATAGCGAAATGCACCTCTTTTCTTTTATCAACCTCTTGTAGCAGTTCCTTACCACTCATCAACATAATACTATTTTCAGGTAGCTCTTTGTCAACATCATTCTTTACTGGCAGTAACGTATGTTTAAATCTGTCCTTCTCTATGGTATATGTATTCCTTCTCCCATCATGAATCACCTTCCTGTCAAATTGCCACGGTCTTCCCAATAACACATGACATACATCCATGGGCATTATGTCACATAAGATTACGTCTTTGTATGTGCCGATCTGCATTTCCACATTACACTGCTTTGTCACAATGACTTGATGACCCTTCTGTAGCCAAGATACTTTGTAAGGTGTAGGATGTGCTTTCCTTGTTAATCTGAGCTTTTCCACCACCTCTGTAGACACAAGATTGTCAGTACTCCTCTGGGCGTGAATCTCCCTCTACTAGATTCACCCATCTGTGGTGATTTGTTGCTGGAACTACCTATGTCAATTTGATGTTGTGTTCCTCTAGATCGGCCAGCTCCTCTACCTCTTGCTGAGCTCTTTCCTCTGTTCCTTTGACTTTGTTTTCTTAATATCTTCTCTTCTGCCTTCAATCCTGCATGATAGGCATCCTCAACAGTTTTCAGACTTAACAGACCAATGTCATCTTGGATCTCATACCTTAGCCCATTAACATATCTAGCTACTTTTTCCAAATCATCCTCTACATGCCCTGTTCTTGTAGGTTTTAACCCTGTACAGAAATTACCTGCATACGAATTCTTAAACAAAGAAAATAAACAATGCGAGTGCATAACCCATAAAACACATATGCACAAATATTTTTCCCTGGATCCCAAAACCGGGACTACCAGCTTGATTTTTCATTATGTTCCTTTCAATGTTACAATACATATTTATACATGCCGAAGCATCCAATACCATGGACCGAAATCCATCGCGTCCAATACCATGGACCGAAAACCATCGTGTCCAAAAAACATGTGCGAAAATCATGCACAAAACCATAGGTGGGTCCGCCCAACCTAACATATGGTCCAAAACCAAAAATTTTCGGGGCGCTGCCCCGGACCCCATAAAGTGGGGTTACGGGTGCCCTTCAAACCCCCTATTAACTACGTGGAAAGAATATAACACAACCCAACAATCTCCCACTTGTTGTTTTCTTTCCATAGGGGGCCACAGGAGAGCTTAGTCATTTTTTTTTTCAGCCCTGAGATTCCCATTGATTCTCTACACAAAGAGAACTTCTCAGACCTCACATATTTTTTCAATGCATCTGCAGTATTCTTCAAAGTGTCCACCTTTACCAACAACACCTTTCTGTCTTCTATCATATCCCTCACAAAGTGATACTGAACATCAATGTGCTTTGTCTTTGAATGATAAGCAGGGTTCATTGCTAATAAAATTGCACTTTGGCTGTCACAGTCTATTCTTATAGCTCCCTGTACTAACCCCATACTTGAACACAATCTCTGCAACCAAACTGCTTCCTTGCTTGCATGAGTGGCTGCCATGTATTCTGCCTCTGTAGTTGATAGTGCCACTACAGATTGTTTCTTACTCATCCAACTGACTGCACCTCAAAATAGGTTAAACACATACCCACTTGTAGATCTTCTCTGATGCAGACCTCTAGCCCAGTCTGCATCAACAAAGCCATGAATATCCAACACTCTATCCAATCCTGGTCTTCCTTGGTAGCACAAACCATAATCACTAGTGCCACGCAAATACCTGAAAACCCACTTCACTGTTGTCCAGTGCTCCTTCCCAGGTTTTGACATAAACTTGCTCAATACTCCCACTGCATGTGCAATGTCTAGTCTAGTACAAACCATTGCATACATCAGGCTACCCACTGCACTTGCATATGGAACACGAGACATTTCCTCTTCCTCCTCTTGCGTCTTGGGACACTATTCAGCAGATAACCTCACACCTATAGGAATAGGAACCTTCACCGGTTTACTATCCTGCATATTAAACCTCTGCAGTATTGTCTCGACATACTTCCTCTGGTTTAACCAGAGCTTCCTCTTTGACCGATCTCTTTTAATTTCCATGCCCAAAATATAATTTGCAGCACCAAGATCTTTCATGTCGAATTTGGAGGACAATTGGGTCTTCAAATCCTGGATAATTTCTTTGTCATTTCCAACCAGCAACATATCATCCACATACAAGACCAGATAAATAACACGGTCACTAATTAATTTAAAATACACACAATGATCTGCTTTGCTTCTGGTGAAGCCAAGTCCCCGTATAAATGTATCAAATTTCTGATACCACATCCTTGGTGACTGTTTTAACCCATACAGAGACTTCTTTAACTTGCATACCAGTTCTTTCTTACCCTTCACCGCAAAGCCTTCAGGTTGCTTCATGTAGATTTCCTCTTCCAAATCCCCGTGAAGAAATGTTGTCTTCACATCCATCTGTTCTACCTCAAAATCAAAAGTAGCAGCAACAGATAAAAGTAATCTAATAGAAGTTACCTTGGCAATAGGAGAAAAAATATCACCAAAATCAATTCCTGGCACCTGGGAATAACCTTTTTCTACCAACCGAGCTTTGTATTTCTCCACCTTTCCTTCCGCATTTGTCTTCTTCCTGAACACCCATTTGCTGCCAATGGGTTTCCTTCCAGCCGACAACTCCACCAGATCCCAAGCCTCATTTTTGTACAAAGATGCCATTTCATCAACCATGGCCTCTTTCCAAACTTTTCCATCCTCTGAATCCACTGCTTCCTTCACAGTTTTGGGATCATAATCAGTAACAGACAAAGCAAAAGCAGATGGACTACACCTTTCTGGTTGCCTTCTTTCTCGAACTGATCTTCTCACAGCCGGAGTTTGTGGCTCTTCATCTTCTAATTCCTCCTCTGCTGTAGAGTCTGATTCTTCCTCCTTTGGCTCAAACTCTATCTTCTCAGGTTCCTTTGGTTGGACTTCATGTTGAATAACATATTTTACCTCTCTAAACACCACATCTCGGCTGTACACAACCTTCCGTGTGACTGGGTTCCAAAGCTTATAACCCTTTAAACCATCCTTATACCCAATAAAGATGCACTTTTCAGATTTACTATCAAACTTGGTTCGTTTCTCCTTTGGAACATGTACATATGCGTCACATCCAAATACCCTTAGATGTGAAAGAGAGGGTTTCTTACCATTCCATACTTCTTGTGGAGTCTTATCCTCCAACGCTGATGAAGGTGACCTGTTGACCAGGTAACATGCAGTATCCACCGCCTCTGCCCAGAATTCTTGTCCTAACCCGGCACCACTGAGCATGCTTCTTGCCCTTTCCATCAACGTCTTGTTCATTCTTTCTGCGACTCCATTTTGCTGAGGTGTATGTGGAGTAGTCTTCTGCCGTGCTATACCATGCTTCTTACAAAATTCTTCAAATTACTTGCTGCAAAATTCTCCACCATTATCTGTCCTCAGCACCTTTATCTTCTTCTTTGTCTGATTTTCCACCAGAGCCTTAAATTCTTTAAACCTGTCAAAGACTTCATATTTCTTCTTAAGAAAATATATCCATGTATTCCTTGAGAAGTCATCTATGAATGATACATAGTACATAGACTTACCCAGTGATGGAACCTTGACAAGTCCAAACACATCACTGTGCACAAGCTCTAATATCTGTTTCATCCTCTTACCACTAGAGGGGAAACTCACCTGATTCTGCTTCCCATATACACAATTTTCACAGAAATCAAAATCCAGAGAGCTATTATTCATACCTTCTACCATACCTTTACCATGAAGTATTCGAAGGTCCTTCTCTCCAATATGTCAAGCCTTTGATGCCACAACATGGTCTTCTCTCCAAAGACCACTAGATTCTCTACTCCATTTTCAGGAACCATAGAACTATTGCACCCATCAACAACAATGCTACCTTGCAACTTGTACAGAGTTCCAATATGAACTCCCCACATTAATATCAGTGCTCCTCGAACCATCTTGCAGATATCTTTCTCGAACACCATCTTTACACCTGCATCATCCAACTTGCTTACAGAAATCAGATTTCTGGCCAATGCAGGAATATGTAGAACACCCGGAAGTGTTCTAACCCTTCCACCTTGCAACTTAAACTTTACTTTTCCCCGACCAATGATTCTAGCCTTCCTATCATCTCCTAAGAAGACATCACCACCATCGTATTTCTCATTCTCGCAGAACCACTCTCTATGGGGAGTGAAGTGAAAGGATGCACCTGAGTCAATCAACCATGCCTCATGATCTACATGTGTACTTGAAGAAGCCAAGTACACATCCCCACCTTCATCTGAGGTGGTTTTCACCTCTGTAGAAGGAGCATCATCAGATCCCTTTCCTTTATCAGGAGCTTTAGATTTACAATCCCTTCTGAAGTGCCCTTCCTTTCCGCATTTCCAGCACACCACCTTTGTAGGTTTTCCTGGAGATTTAGATCTCCCTCTAGATTTAGATCTCCCACTCGATGACTTATTTTCGTTTCTATTCTGGGACCGTCCTCGTACAGACAAGGCATCACCATTCCGGTTGTCCATATTTTTCCGTCTCATCTCCTCCATCAGCAAGGCTGAGACTATTTCATCAAACTGCAAAGCAGTTGCATTGCTACCTATTGCAATAAGCAGACTATCCCACGAATCTGGTAGAGAACACAACAGACTGATGAACTTATCTTCATCTGAAATTTTAATATCAACAGATAACAATTGACTTACCACAGTATTAAACCCATTCAGATGCTCTGTCACCGAGTCTCCATCTTTCATCCTCAGGTTATACAGCTTTCTCCACAGGAACAGTTTATTCACCAGAGACTTAGATCGGTACAAATTCCCTAACTTGACCCACAAAGCCTTTGCCGTAGCTTCCCCTGATACATTCAGCAATACTGAATCCGAGACACACAATCGTATTGTGCTCTTTGCCTTCCGATCCAACTTCTTCCATTCTTCATCGGTCACTCCCGATGGTTTAGTACCCAAATCTACCGCGATCCACTGACCTTTATCCACCAACAGATCCTCCATCTTGATTTTCCACAACTCAAAATTCTAACCATTGAACTTCTCAATCTCTATCTTTCCACTTCTCGCCATCTTCTTTCACCACCAGAATCGATCTCACAGATCTCCCACTGAACAGGGTCTACCATAGGCCCGAGCAAAACCCCTCACCAACAAAGGCATCCCCTTGAAGCCAAAATAGCTCCGATACCAAATGTAGATTTTAACCTTGTACAAAAATTACCTGCATACGAATTCTTAAACAAAGAAAATAAACAATGCGAGAGCATAACCCATAAAACACATATGCACAAAGATTTTTCCCTGAATCCCAAAACCGGGACTACCAACTTGATTTTTCATTATGTTCCTTTCAATGTTACAATACATATTTATACATGCCGAAGCATCCAATACCATGGACTGAAATCCATCTCGTCCAATACCATGGACCGAAAACCATCGCATCCAAAAAACATGTGCGAAAATCATGCACAAAACCATAGGTGGGTCCGCCCAACCTAACATATGGTCCAAAAGTGGGGTTACGGGTGCCCTTCAAACCCCCTATTAACTACGTGGAAAGAATATAACACAACCCATAAAGTGGGGTTACGGGTGCCCTTCAAACCCCCTATTAACTACGTGGAAAGAATATAACACAACCCAACAGTTCTGATACTTAATCTGTAAAATTCTTCAGTATGTTCTTTAACAGACATTCCTTTTTGCTTCAGATTTTGCATCTGCTTAAAAAGATTCAAATGATAATCTTTCAGCAAAAACTTGGCTTTCCGTTTACTTACCATTTTATCCCACTGCTTGATCTTAGATTTCCCTTTTCTCGTTCTTGATGTCTGTACCTCGTCCCACCAGATGGCTGCATGACCTTTCAATCTAGTTACTGCGAATTTTACCTTCTTGTTCTCTTCAACCTCTTCATAATTGAAGTATTGATCTATGGATCTGATCCAATCCATGAGCTCCTCGGCATTCAGACTCCCTTCATACATAGGAATCTCCATTTTAGTTTTGCCTCCAACCTTTGCCAGCATCTTCAGGATTTTGATATTTTCATTCTCTTCTTCTTCTTCCACATCTGTATCAGATTCTTCTACAAGAATCTCAGCTCCCTCGTTAGGCGCTCTTCTTTGGGCTGTCTCTGTTACACAGTAATTTGTCACCATTGGTCACCGTCCCTATCGCCCCGTTTCCATACATTGGAGGATGCATTCCGGGACCTGTGAGCAATGACATAACCCAAAAACACTTGCATTATGTTCCCCTGAGTATGTACTTCATGTTCCCGAAGACACCTTCTGCAAATTATCCCTGAAAAGTGCTCTCTTTCCATTGGCGCAGGTCCACAGTATCTTACCCGCGCCAATCACTGAGATCCTCAAAAGAGGGCACGACCATTGGCGCTCTGTCACAGAACAACACCCGCGCCAGCCCAGTTTCGTAATGATTTTTTCTAAAATCACGCCCATATGATTTTTCCCTTCAGATCAGGAAGCCTTTTGAGGGAAAAATCCAGTTGATAGAGGCCGAGAGTCATCATCTATCCTTGACACCTATCCACAGTAGCTTTTTCAGAGATAATGCCAATCCACAATGGGTGTCCTGGTTCATCAAATCTTTCTACCTTCTCCATCTATAAATATTTGTCCTCATGCATTAGACAAAGTAGTGCTAGTAGTGCTAGTAGTGCTAGTAGTGATAGTAGTGCTAGTTGTTGAATTTTTGAGTTCTTGGAGGAATGCTAGTTGTGATTATCATGAGTGATAGTGAAGCATAGAGAGGTTATGCTGCCGGAGAGGAGGTACATTGCAAGACACATATAGTTGCTCGCCCAACCAGAGGAGAGGTTCAACGTCAGAACCTTGGTTGTAACTTTTCCTATCTATTATTAATTAATGAACGACTGTTATTATAGTTCCAATCTCATCATCTATTATAGTGATGTTTGATTTATTTCCTTTCTGACTGAAATATAGTTGTGCCTTGGTGGATTTTATGCTGGTATCTGTTTCCTTTGCATGTGCAGGTGTCCATTTATGATCTGCTAGAGCGAGGGAGCGGGAATATCAACTCTACCTCGACTATAGCGTTGGATTCCAGGTTGGTCTTCTTAATTCACCTTTGATATACAACTAGGAACTTGCGTGGCAGCGTGGTTTGATTGTGGCTAGTTCTGTTTTAGGCTAGTGGGATCGCCTCTGTCCGCAGAGGGGATTTACCTACCCAACAATTTGGCGACTCTGCTGGGGAGAAGTTATTTGGAGTTTGTCTTGCATGTTAATTTTCTCTTGCTTGCTTGAGTGAATGAGCTTTCTGGGACAGTTTTGAGATTATTTTTTACTGTTTGATCCATCTGAGCACTGTCAGCCCGACCTGGGGTCATGTTATTTATTTTTTTAGCCGGCAAGCTTGATTGGCGCGGTTTTTACTCTGACAGTCACACTAGTTGGCGCATGTTGCTCAAAAGCAACTCGTGCCAATCCTTTGGTAGCGCAAGTTGCAGGCTGACAGTCGCGCCAACCCTGTAAATTTTGCCTGTGTATGGGTGGGAAGCTCTTTCAGCCTCTTTTTATATCTCTTACAGTCTCTGGAAGTGTGTTGAACCTATGTTTGACTGGTTTTAGCCTTTATCCTTCATTTGTTTGCTTATTTCTATTGATTTTCGTCTCAACCCTAGAACATCTAGTGGCTTTGCATGTCTAGCCTTCTGTGGGAAGTTTCGGTCTTTTGATTTTCCAGTCAACTTGTTGGTTGTGTTCTGCACCTATCTAGTGGTTTGTTAAAGCTTGGTCTTCTATGCTTTGGGTGATTCACTTCTAGCCTCTTTGGATTTTTACTCGACTTCATTCAAACTTAGATTACATGGTTCATTGAAAGTCTTTGTGTTTTTCCTTGCTTGCATAGTTCATTTTGGTGTTTTAGAATTGGTTCTATTTCATTGAGTGAACTTGGATTGTGTATACTTATGAATATCTCTTAAGATTTGTTTAAATGCATCATGCCATCTTAAAGGAAAGAAAAACAAAATATCTTTTGCATCATATTAGTTAGCGTTTATTGTTATTTGTTGCTATTAAAAAGAAAAAGAAAAAATTTCATTTCTTGTTATTAGCTGCATTAGGATCTTTGTTGTTTGCTGAGTGATCATTTCGTTTGTGTAAAGATCTCAACCCCCTTGTAGATAGAATTCATCGAATGAAATGGTATAGTTTTGGCATATAGTTTGCATTTAAGAAGTTTTTGAGATATCACATACGGTAGGACCAAAAAACTGAAACATAATTGAAGATAAACTTTAAAATAAACTCAATGAACATAACAACGCATTGGAACATAACGCAAATACTTTAGAGGTCTAAGTTAGAGACGTGTTCCGACGTCTTTAAACCTGGTCGTTTATCATCGAGTGGTTGGGTGATTCCTCCACGGTGAAACGATAGGTGCCAATACGGACTGAGCTCCCACGTACCGTCGCATATATATGGGAGACCCCACTAGGCTATCATCCTTTATCCATAGGAAGCCGAGTCTGCTGCCTTACAAGCCATAATGCACTGAACACAGCATTCGGGAAGATTGACTACAGTACAGAAATTCCTTGGTTTTCATCTGATTGACAAGGTGTATAAGCAGTTTTACGGATTGTTTGGTAAACCTTTTACCTAGAGTCTCCAGAGTAGTCACTTTTGATCCTTTTCGGACTCCCTAAAAGAAAAGGTTCCTGTGAGCGTCTTGTCACTTCGTGCTCATTAAACATTCGAAGGAGACTAGAGTCATCTTTTATCCTTTTCTCGACTCTTAAAATATGAAAAGGTTAAGTTCAGTGTCTTAAAATTTATTGGCCAAGATAACATCTACCCAATTAGATTTTGTTTGCGTTAGCTTGAGTAGGATTATTTCTCGTTCAATGGCATCCTTCTCTGCGCCCACCGGCCAAGGTGTTCCTCCTGATGGAAACCCTCGTCCATTTCCTTCGGTTGGAAATGTCGGTGTTCAATATATCGCAACATTGTCTTTGCCTGGGTTAACCATTGGTTTGCCCGTATGGTTTTTTTCAAACTCGGTGGTCTCGAGTGTGATAACTCCTGTTCCGCCACCACCTCCTCCACCCGAACAACACCATGTTGATTCTAAGCTGGACCCCTCCCCTTCTTCGCCTATTGCTGCGTCCTCCTCTTCTACTTCGCCTAGTGAAACTCTGGATTTCAGTAACCAGGTGGCTAAGAAGAAGAAGAAGAAGACCAAAAAGAAGAAGTCTCCTAAGGGAAAGGTCGCATCTACCACGAAAATATTTGAAGTAGAACCACCTTCTGCTCCTCCGCGGAAGGCTAAGTCTCCTTGTCGATTATGCAAGGAGGACCATTTTCTTTCTGATTGTCCTGGTATTCCCAGGATCCTAGATATATGGTCCCGTGACCCGACTCGCCCCTTGTCGTCGCAGATTGACGATACCTTATCAGTTGGTAAGAGAAAAGGGAAGGTTCATTTCCCTTGTCAACTTTGTGAAGGTAATCATCTCCTTCACCTTTGTCCACTTATGGATGAAGCCTCCCGTCTTTTGGAAAGTCTCTCAGCTCCCTTACCCCAACTACCCGTTGGATATCAGCGTCTTTTTGCAACTGCAGATCATCTCTTCGCTAACCAAGTGATCAAGCATGATTCCTCTTTGATCCATCCCTCTCTTCCCGAACCTAGCTGTGCTCAGCCTGTTCTAGACCAGTCCCTGGTCAGAACGAGTGTTCATTTACATTCATCATCTATGCACCAGTTTATCATCAAGGATGAACCATCCGAATCCAAACCAGACGAAAGTCCAAAGGTCCAGATTACAGTTGACCCGGTCTTTCAAAAGGTCCAGATGACAGTTGACCCGGTTTTCCCTTCGGAAGTTCCATCCTCAGATGATATTACATCTGAATCTAAACCAGACGAAAGTCCAAAGGTCCAGATGACAGTTGACCCGGTCTTTCAAAAGGTCCAGATTACAGTTGACCCGGTTTTCCCTTCGGAAGTTCCATCCTCAGATGATATTACATCTGAATCCAAACCAGACGAAAGTCCAAAGGTCCAGATGACAGTTGACCCGGTCTTTCAAAAGGTCCAGATTACACTTGACCCGGTTTTGCCTTCAGAAGTTCCATCCTCAGATGATATTATCACTGCAAAGAATGAAGACCCCACCATCCAAATTCTATTCATCAACATAGACTTTAATGATCAAGTGAGCATCCCTCTCATTCCTTTGCAACAGGAAGAAAGTCCATCAGAATCATATCCGGCCGTTCATCCGGTCCCACCTCCAAGCAACCTAGTTGTTTCCTTCAATTGGGATCAACTAGGCAATCCTCGGTTACCAGCCTCCATACCATTTCGAATTATAGTCCAAGTCTACCGAATGGTTATGGCTGGTACAATTATTGATGAGGGATCTCCTGTGAGTATCCTTTCTTCAACAGCTTGGGAGGCACTTGGTTCGCCACTGCTCCTGCCCGAGATGAGAAACATTACAGGTTTCCATTGAGAAACCACTCGACCTTTAGGAATTCTTCCCAATGTACCTATCACATTAGAAGGGAAGACCGTTCAAATGGGCGTCATGGTACTCCAAGGTTCATTAGATTACAATTTACTCCTTGGACGAGACTATATTTATCGCATACGTGCAATTGTGTCTTCACTCTTCAGAGTAATGTGTTTCCGCACGAAGGAAGGACGATCAGGATCGTATACCAACTTTTGTTCCCCGGTTCACACTTCACATATAGTCATCTACCATTCCTAAATGGTCTTATTTCCACAGGAAATGCCTCAACATCCACTCCGTCATTCTGATGACGGCAGCTAACCCGGGCGCGTGACTGAAGCCCGGGCGGCATGCATCCTCCTTCAAAATCGAGTCTTTCCAAGTGAACCTTCATTCCATCCACTACTGAATGTCATGAAGCTTGGGGGGCATGTACCTCGATTTGCATTATCATGCCTCGATTTGCATTATCATGCTGGGGGCATGCAAATTTATAGCAAGCATAGTTTTTCGTTTCAAGCTTGTGTAAACATGAAACCGAATCCAAGCAAAGTTCTCCATGGTTCAAGCTTGTGTAAAAATGAACGCATACCTGATTTACATCCCGTGATTGTGTTTTATCTGCTAAATTCTGCTAGATGAGCCTTGGTTGTTTCATTCCATCGCCACCATCTCTTTGGCCGACCATATGCTTTCAATTGGTTGTTTATCCTTTCCTGAGTAACCGCAGCGATGAGTGGTTTTATTAGCCAGCCTCTTGACCATTACATGTTTCGAGCAAGTTCCACCATTACCGGAACTAGTTGCTACCCTTTATACCACTCGTTCCTTCAGGACAAGTCGCCTTTACACTCTTTTCTGACTCGTAAAATATGAAAATATTGCCGAGTATTTTTCCTTTTTGACTCGTTAAAGAGAATAAAAATGGAGGTCTGCTTTTAGCTCTTTTCTGACCATTTAAAAACGAAAAGATTGACGAATTTTCCCTCTTGACTCGTTAAACGTTAATAAGGGGCGGTCGTTTTAAGTTCTTTTTGTCGACCGTTAAAACATAAAAGGATTACCGGGTTTTTGTCGTTTCAAACTCGTTAATGGTTACGAAACGACGTGGTTTTGATCGCTTTTTTACTTTTTCAGGTCGAAATCACTAATTATGAAAAGTACTCCTCGATCGTAATGATTGGGCGGTTCTTTCGGGCATTATTTTATGCTTTTTCGGGCCCGAGAGACACAACCTTACGAAAAAGGACACCCCTAGAGTTTCCTTTTCTGTTGTCTTTTCAAACTCTCTAAACATGAAAAGACGCCGAGTTCTTCCTTTGTCAGACTCGTTAAAACCTGATGACATCGGATTTTGTCGAAATGACACACCACAAGCATATGCTATCCCCATCACGCTTGTTAAAAATAACTAGGGTACACGCCAGAAATGGCGGGGGGAGGAAAAGAAAATCTTTGAACCATAATTATTATCGTGTCAGCAGTATGTCGCTCTTGAACATGGCACTTTTCTGCTTTCAGGGTGGGGATATCTCATCTCATATTTTTCACTTGCTTCCATGGACTTGGGTACCCTATTTGACCTCTCATTGCCTCGTCATCATGACCTTTGATACATTGATGTCAAATAGTGCCAATTCTGTTAATGTGCCGCCGATATGTTCAAGAGAAGTTGACCTCTGCAAAGAAACAACCTCCCTCTTATAGTTCGTACAATCTTGATTCACAACATTATCTCTTTGGCTCGTGTCGAAGATGTGGGAAACATTATGGCCCACCTTCGATCAAGGTCACCTCCTGTCGACTTCAGCTCATTATCCAGGAAGTTGATCTAGAGACTCCCTTCCGGTGCCCTGGAGCCTGCATGCCTCAATGGCAGGTTCTTCATGTTCGACGTGAGGTTTTCATCATTGGCCTCCGATCGAATGATTCTACGGGTGTTCGACTTCAGATCATTAATTCACACGCCATAGATTGTACCTATAGTACCTTGAGGGCCATTGTCATTATTGGTGGTACCTCTCGTGTCTGTTAACAGTTTCCACTATTGACTGGTAATCAGACGATGTTCATGCATGTTCGACTTCAGCTCATATATTCACATGCTTGAACTTGTACTCTTGTTCGGGTCGAGATGGAGCGCAAGACCCTGGATTGTGTCTGTTGTAATCCAGGCGTGATTCTTGATACATGACTCATTCACTGGATGGCTGCGACCATACCTGAGTCAATTCATTGATCCTAACCAGATGGCTGCGTCCATACTATGGATCTAGATTATTTATGTACTCTCTTATGGATGGCTGCGACCATACCACGTACATCATGTAATTGAACTATCAGTCGTGTCTCTTAATGCAGATCCTCGGCGGCAGCTCTATATGTGTTCTTGTGTGTTCTTGCAAAGCATTTCACCCCTCGCTCTACCTCTCGGACTTCATGCTTTAGTGGGCATCTGTTACACAATAATTTGTCACCATTGGTCACCGTCCCTATCGCCCTGTTTCCATACATTGGAGGACGCATTCTAGGACCTGTGAGCAGTGACATAACCCAAAAACACTTGCATTATGTTCCCCTGAGTATGTACTTCATGTTCCCTGAAGACACCTTATGCAAATTATCCCTGAAAAGTGCTCTTTTTCCATTGGTGCAAGTCCACAGTATCTTACCCGCGCCAATCACTGAGATCCTCAAAAGAGGGCGCGACCATTGGCGCTCTGTCACAGAACAACACCCGCGCCAGCCTAGTTTCGTAATGATTTTTGCTAAAAGCACGCCCATATTATTTTTCCCTTCAGATCACGAAGCCTTTTGAGGGAAAAATCCAATTGATAGAGGTCGAGAGTCATCATCTATCCTTGACACCTATCCACAGTAGCTTTTTCAGAGATAATGCCAATCCACAATGGGTGTCCTGGTTCATCGAATCTTTCTACCTTCTCCATCTATAAATATTTGTCCTCATGCATTAGATAAAGTAGTGCTAGTAGTGCTAGTAGTGCTAGTTGTTGAGTTTTTGAGTTCTTGGAGGAATGCTAGTTGTGATTATCATGAGTGATAGTGAAGCATAGAGAGGTTATGTTGCCGGAGAGGAGGTACATTGCAAGACACATATATTTTCTCGCCCAGCCAGAGGAGAGGTTCAACGTCAGAACCTTGGCTGTAACTTTTCCTGTCTATTATTAATTAATGAACGACTGTTATTATAGTTCCAATCTCATCGTCTATTATAGTGATGTTTGATTTATTTCCTTTCTGACTGAAATATAGTTGTGCCTTGGTGGATTTTATGCTGGTATCTATTTCCTTTGCATGTGCAGGTGTCCGTTTATGATCTGCTGGAGCGAGGGAGTGGGAATATCAACTCTACCTCGACTATAGCGTTGGATTCCAGGTTGGTATTCTTAATTCACCTTTGATATACAACTAGGAACTTGCGTGGCAGCGTGGTTTGATTGTGGCTAGTTCTGTTTTAGGCTAGTGGGATCGCCTCTGTCCGCAGAGGGGATTTACCTACCCAACAGTCTCCATTTCCTCCATTCATGCACGCAAACTCCTCACTTCTTCTATCAAAACTACATTTGGTTCTAGTCTCCCTCAACCAATTCCTCTCCTTGGCGGCATCTTTATTGTAAACACTATCTCTTCTACTCTGATACCAAAAATTGATGAAAAGGTAGTCTTGGATATTACCCAAAATCCCTTTTTCTTAATAAAAATCGGCCCTTGACCTATGGTAACAACCTACAGGCTTTATCGGAAGCGCTTCAGGCTTTAAGCCTTTTATGACCATGGACATATGAGGAATCAAAGCCACCTTTTTATCGGTGCTCTTAATCACCCATTGGAAGGCACCACCCGAGCTTTAAAGCTCGCAAGCACCATATTACATGAATCGGGAATGACCCATCATAAATAAATGGGAATCATATATATATATATATATAACCCCTTTCTATACCCACGCCCACATATATATAAAACTATATGGAAACATACAAAAACCCACTTTTTGTTTTTAAAATGCTCGGACTTCAAATTATATATATACGTTTGCAATTTTCGCCAGGTCTGATATCGGTTGTTACAACCATAAACACATTCCGCGGTCCCGATGACCCCGATGAGGTTGTGGACCCGATCTCCACTTTGCCACAGTTAATGCTTCTATCGTATCCGCCTCTGCCCAATAATATTTCATCGCGATCGGCGATTGCTCGACGCGCTATACACATATATGCATCTACCGATATAGATTCGGACCCGATCTAGCAATTCAACCCGATATATATTATATCGGGTCCACACTCATCGCTTAAAGGTTCCGATATGATATCGCTCCGTCATCGCCGATATGCCGATGTGATGGTAATTCCGGACCCGACTTGGTCCACAATCAATCTGAATAATCTTTCAACTCCACCCAGTACTCCGCTAAGGGGGTTCCGACATTAATTCATTGTGTAAATGAGCCTTTCCATTCGCGGACTCTAATTAACTTGGATTTGCTTTGAGTACAAGAATTCTTTACAATTTATTAATAACAATACAAGCAGATCGCATTGTATGGAGAGAAAAAAAAAACAATCAACATACAAAGCCTTCACGACCGTATAAACAAAGCATTGCACAAACACTGGATTATTTCATATATAAAATACAGGGTCTTAGCCTTGCCAGATTACACTGTAGTGATGACCTATGTTTTGATACAATCCAAAATACACTTTGAGCTTTTCGCTCCACGCCAAGCCTCACTCTCTCTCCCCTACACGATTATATTTTCCCATTTTTAACTCCATAATTTCTCTAACAAAATCTAACAATAATATTCTATTTCTAAGAGATCTAATAGCAATATTCTATCTCTTAGCTTTCATGCACACCTAAGCTAACAAATCTTATCCCCAATCTAAATAAAACAATGCCTTATTTATTACAATAACTAACAATTTGAGAAGTCATCCTTCTCGGTAACACCAAATGAATTAACTGTGATTAGCAACAACATGTGGACAATCCTCCACATTACTGGCTAATGTCGATGCTCCTGCATCAAAGTTTACACTATGATTCGAAATGGTAAATGGGGTCTTCCAAGTAGATTCCAATCGAAGGAAATGACTAGGTTGCTTGGAGGTGGGACCAAATAAATGATCGGATACAAGTCCGACGAATTTCCTCCTTGCAGTAAAGGAATGGGTAGATTGCCCCCATGTTCATCAGAGTCTGTGTTTGTGAAAAGAATTTGAACGGTGTCGTTCTCGTTCTCTTCGGTGACTGTATCTTCTGAAGGTAAATCTTATGAAGTCGAGATGGGGTCGATTGCTGTCTCGACCTACTGACTTTGGTCTAGTGTGGACTCAGAGGGTCTATCTTCAGTGATAGATGCTTCGACTGACTCCAAAGGTGGGTTAGTCAAATTTTCAACTAGCAATGGATTCGGCAAAAGTTTCTTGTACCTAGGAGGGAGTCATTGTGGTGATAGAGGATGATTATCCAAGACTCTTTTAGCTTCTTACAGGAAGCGACAATGGTGGAGGGCATGATCGCCTCCACACAGTCTGCAAGGAAATTTAGATTTTCCTTTTTGTCTGGTGACTTCACTCTCACTAGTTGATGGTGTACTTTCAACATGATGGTCAGAGGTTGACGACATCGGATTGCGCAAGCAGGGAGACTAGTCCCTTAGGATCCGTGGGATGCAAGAACAATCTCGGTGATAGTGGTCTCCTTTGCAGATGACACATGGAGATTTAGGTTTGGACGGTGTAGTGTGTGGATTTTTTCTAGACGATGTACGGTTGCCCCCTTTTGCTGTTGGCTCCTTCTTCTTCTTCTCTTTCCCCTTCTTCTTCTTCTTAGTTACTTGGTTTTTAGTTTTACTATCTTTACCAAGCGAAGAGGAAGAGGGAGAGGGAGATAAAATGAAGTAGAAGGTTGGGGGGAAACTCTGGTATCATCTAGTTGTTGATTCGATTGTTTAGGAATTACGGTGCTTTGAATGATAGAGGTTGAGAAAATCCATACCGGCAGGCCAATTGTTAGTCCTGGAAGGGACAATGTGGCCATATGAGGTGCACCAACATCTCCCCAAGAGGGGAAAGGACTAGGACTTCCCCCAAGGGGAAATCCTTGTTTGGTGGACTCCATTTTCTCAACCTAAGACCAATGAGGGAACAGTGACATTATTTCGATTAAATAAATTTTAGATGCTTTGACACAACTTGCTTTTTCAATTTTTAAGAGTCAATAAAAAGCTAAAGATGACTCTAGTCGCCTTCGATTTTTAATGAGCCTGAAGTGACAAGTGCTCAGATGGACCTTTTCCTTTAAGGATTCTGAAAAGGAATGAAAGAGACTACTCTGGAAATCTAGATAGAGGGATTATCAAACCAATCGCAAAACTACAGAATACTTTTTACGGTACGATAGTCAATCTTCCCGAATGTTGTGTTCAATTCATTGCGATCGATAGGGTGGTAGACACGACTTCCTAAGGATAAAGGATATAGCCCATTTTGGTCTCCCAATATATACTTGACGGTACATGGGAGCACTAGTCCGTACTGGCACTTATCGTCTCAAAGAGGAGGAATCACCCAACATATGATAAAATTGATAGTTACGAGGCTTTACGACACTAGAATACGTCTCTAGCCTAGACTTCTAGATGTTGTGTGTTAGGTTCCAAAGCGTTTTTATGTTCATTAAATTTATTTTATAGTTGATCTTTCTTAAGAAATTTTCCTTTCAAGTTCACCACGTAATGTAGATATACAATTCCTAAAATGCAATCTAAGATGATAAAAAATCATTTAATCTTCTTTTTGCAATGAAAATCCTAGCTACTAAGGAAAGAGAAATGAAATTCTTTCAACATAGAGTAGAGAGCACACACTAGATGCACTGCCCTAAATCAAAATCAACAAGCAGTCTAAATGAAAATGCACATGTAATGTATTTGTTTTCGCTTTCTTAATGTGTGAATGACAAAAAGAATGCTAAGTACAAATCTGAACTATTCCTTCTTTCAAAACAATAGTACTTAACGATTTTATTTTCAAAAAATGAAAAGGAGACAAGACGACACTTTATGATTTTGAATTGAAAACTACTTTCGAACTTGAAATACTACTAATTCAGATCAAATACAAGAGTAACAGTATAATCGACTATTAAGAACAGTAGGATTCTTTTCTATGACTGAAAACGACACTTGTGACACTTCCAAATCAAAAGACGACAGTTCTATTAAGCTACTTCTTTGTAAAACAGAACTATAAATGGCGCAAAATACATAGAAACATTCAAAATTATTTATACAATAGAGGTTGGATGATGTAAATAAGGGGGTTTCAATAGTGGTCTACTGATCACAGACAACAAAACTCCTAAATAAAACTGAAGAGAGTGAAGAAAAAACCAAAATCTAGAGGCAGATCTAGTCTTGTCTGATCATCGCACCTATAACATAGGGAAATAGGGATGCATCCCACCTACTGCACATGGGAGGTGTGATGCATCCAGATTGCCAAGAATATAGGGTGCGATGGTCCAGGGATGGGACTTTAACTTGGTTTTTGGTAACATTTTGCAGTTTAGTTCAGGGATTTCGGCCGAGAAAATGATAGTTAGTAACTACAAAGTATAGGGATGATCTAATGAGGTTACTCAAGCTACCTCTAGGGAAATTAGGATGTTTGCAAGTCAATTGTTTAGTTCATAAACAAACTCGGAGATTGACTGAAGAAGCGTTGATCTACTTTGCACTTGCATAAAAAATGCAGTTTGAAGGCTAGCTAGCTTGACTTCAGGCTCCATCTGTGGTTTATGAATCAAACAAATAGAGACAAGCAATCAAACTAATCGCTCCCCAGCGGAGTCGCCATTTTGTTATCAGGAAATCTAGTGTCTATTCAGAATTTCTAGTCCCACTAAGACGGGTAGCTATCTTAGAAACAAATAGATTAAAGTCACTTGTTTTTCCTTTACGAGAGAGAGATGGGAAAGAAGCAGAGAGTACCAACCTCGATCTTCCGCTTGGCTCCTTGCTTGTTTCTTTGCCCCTTTGACAGAATCTCGCCACTGCTTCCTTACTTGTCCAACTTCAAAGAGCACCTATAGATTCACAACAGCATAATACCATCAAAGCATAGAGATCTTTCACTGTAAACAATATAGGATCAGATATATATTGACCATATAAATGCATATAACAACACAACATTTAGATATACACAAGAATATGGAGGAAAAATCAAATAGATTTATTAGTAAAAGTCGTAGAAGAGAGGATTACAACCACTTGGTCTGACCCAGTGCCATCCTCCCAACTTGAAAGCCCTCTTCACCTCACACAAAGTAAGATCACCCAACAATGTCTTCAAAGAGAAACTAGCAGCACCTCTTTGCAAATTACCCAATTCCAACCTTTAGATCTCTTAGTTGAGGGATCCATTTATAGATATTTTCAGGGGGGTGAGTCAGCCTCTGGGATTTTTATTAGTGTCATATCTCTAATAGTTCTTAGTTCCACATGGAGATTTTAGATCTCTTACACATCCTTGGGTGAACTCAGAGAGGCAAGTGTCAAATGAGCAGTTTCTAGAAGATTCTTTGGGTTTCCACCTAGCAAACTGCTTGTGCCATTTGTCTGCTCTCGCTCATCACACCCTATAGAAGGGATTTCTAGTATGCATCACACTTTTTTCATGTGGCAAGTGAGATGCATCACACGTTTTGCATGTGGCAAGTGAGATGCATCACACTTTTAGCACTGGGCAGTCTGTATGGTCCTGCTTTGACCATTTCTGAGTAGATTTTCATGGAGAGATTCTGGGAGATGATGTAATCAGCTGACCTTGCTCCTTTAGGGTATGAAACAACAATTTTAGGGACTTAGAAGCCCTTGGTTTATGGACATATGCGATTGGGGTTGTAGTGCCCAATTATGTCTATAACAAATATTCAATAATTAATAACATTTTTCTCTCCTAAAATGCCCCCAATGTTCACTTATTGAGGACCCTCTCAACTCAAGACATTCATATAAATAATGATCCTCATATCCTCCTCTAGTAGGGATTTTATGGCTTCAAATAGGTCGTCGTGGAATTTTCTCCATAAATTTTTCTATGAAGCTTCAGAAGCTACAATTAAAACCCATTTGAGCCGAACACTTAATGAATCACATGATCAAATTTTAGATCTTGGTTCGCTATATTTTCGGTGATATGATCTGAGGAAGTTATGGTTTTTGCAAGCTCCTAAATTCCATGTCAAACAGGTGACGTTGGGAAAATCGTCATAACTTTCTCTCTAAGAATTAGATTCAAATTTCATAAATATTCATAAAAATAGGATGGACCATAGCTTGTTTAGAATCATTTTTAGGGCCAAAGGTCGCAACAGTGACACGTGTCACTTCATACAATTCCGCTCTGCTAAACCAAACTATAATAAGGTCATCATGGGAGGTTGGGCAAAACTCCTTCTTGAAGAATCCAATCTAGATCAGACCTATGGGGTTGCAAACAGGACTCAGAGGGAGCCCACAAGATGAAATTTCAGGCCCTGGAGATTTGAAATTACATAATACGACATATTCAATATCAAGCTCCTAGAAGGCAAGAAAAAGCATGCATTCAAGGATCATTGTGGTAAGGACCACACATCAACAATCAAGGGTAAGTCTCCTACAAAAAGGTTTGTTTTCTTACTGCTTACATTCGAATTTTGAGTATCATCTCTGGAATATGTTTTTTGAGGACAACATAACTATATACAGTGTCTCAGTTATATCTCTATGTCTCTATATGTCACAATTAGTTTTCGGATGTCCTATTCTTGATACTACCCATTTATGCTACATATTCTTGAAGCTACATCAAGTTTGCTAAATCCATATGATGTTTTAATTTCGTGTTACTTGTTTTGTCATAGTTGCTAGAATGGTCTCTGTTGTCATACGTAGAACTTGGTCCATCACAATTCTAGGTTTTGTCATCAATTTTTATCGTATACATCTTTAGGCCAGTTTTGGATATAGTCTTGCATAGAGTCCAAGCCTATATCAAGAGTGGGAGTCTTTGTCTACTACCACAAAAAGTCAACAACAAAAGTGACAAGCACACTTTAGGTACACATTTTAATTTTATTTGTATTAATTCATTATTATGCACTTACATGTGTTTTGGAGGTAGAGGTGAGTTGAAGGGTATTTTGTTTTGTTTTGGGATTGGTTTCGTTGCATGCAGGTAGAAGAAGATTCAAGTACAATTTCAACCAAGAATTCAAGAGAAAAAGTATCAAATCAAAGGAATCATTGCCGCGGGACATCCTTTGAAGACATGACAACCATCCATATATTGTGAAGAAGTTTCAAGGCCAAGAGTCATCATTGTAAAGTTGTAAAAGTGTCATCATTGGAAGAGTCATTATTGTAAAAGATTCAATCTTCCTGGAGTCAAAAATACATTATTGGGACGTATAGGAGTCTCTGTTGGGATGATGTCATGGTTTGGCTGAATCTCATAGCGTGATTGGGCGTTTGGTCAAAATCATAGTAAATCATATTGTATCGTGGATCATTGTCCCTGGTACGGGAGTCCACACTTTTGTATTTAATTTTTGTCTTTATATGGTGGTAGGGTGGTGCTAGGTACGTGGATGAAGTCGCCTACATGTTGGGTCCTGTGAACACTTCAGGGTCATAAGGTGGTGCTAGGGTGAGTTGTGTCTCGCTAGGGTGTTGGGACATCCATTCAGTTGAATACTAAAGAAACCAGGGTGTTGGGGTGTCCTTCCAGTGGGAGCTAGAGAAAAATGCTTTTCTAGAATTCTAGGAAGTTGTTTTTTTCATTTCAGCTCGAGCTGAATATTAAAGAATTTATTAGAAAAGCGTTCGGTGGTTTTTGACCCAGTGGGGGTTTTCCACCTAAAATTATTATGCCTACAGTGTTCTTTTATTTACTATTATTACTGCATAAACATGATTAATAATTGAAGATTAAATAATGCTCTGAGAAGATGTAAAGGTGATAATTTCTATGGAATACTTATTCCCCCCCCCTCTTAGTATTTCCAACAATTGGAATAAGAGCTTGGTTCCTTCAATAACATCTTAACCGTTGGAAGTCAATTTTCAGAGCATAGAGATGGGAAAGTCAAAGAAGCAGGTTACAAGGATTTCAAAGGAAGGTACTGGTATAACAGAATCTGAAGAAAGTGAGTATTGTGTACCAACCCCTGATTTTGATGTAGGTAAATAATAGATATGGGAATCTAAGACGGAAGTACATTTGCAGGTACATGGAGTATGGAAATCAATTGTTTCTGGAGACACATCTATCGATGAAGCTAAAAGGTACAATTCAAAGGCCATGAATGTAATTTTGAATGTTTTTCCAAATTCCATGAAAACAAAAGTTGTTCAATGTTCAATAGCTAAAGCTCTTTGGGAAATATTCATAATCTCTATTCAACAAAGCAATCAGGTCAAGATGTTATTGAAAATTCAGATCCTTGTGATTATGATGAAGAAATGGGAGAAATGAGTAAAACAGAGTTTCAAAATCAAGTGATCAAGGTGATAAAAGAACTCAAAAGTCAAAAGTCAAAAGGAAAAGACAATACTTTTGGAAGCAAAATTGAAGACAACAAAAGAACTCATCAAAGAAAGTGAAAAGTCTGAGAATATGATTAGTAGTCTTAGAACTCAATTGGAAGAAATCAGGAATACAACAACACGACACCTCAAGAGAGAAGTCCAACAGAAGCAACAAGAACTCGACACAGCATTTGCAGATATTATCAAGATCACACAATAGATGCAAGAAGTAGAAATTGAAAGGAAGGAATATTGTCAAAGATACATATCTGTTGTTCACCAAAAGAAAAAGGAATTAGAAACATCTTCAGTATAAATAAGCAGGCTCAGGATTGAAAATGAGAAGCAGAAGGAACAGATACAGGTTCTCAATAGAGAAGTAAAGAAGACCACTCTTCTCAAGCTATAGGTTGAGGAGGCAGAAAAAAGAAGGAAGATCTTAAAAATATGGTTTCAAGATGATCTTTCTCAAAAGAAATAAAAACTTGATGCAACCCATGATGAGATCAACAAACTCAAGGGATCGCAAAAAGAACACTTACAAGACACGGTAGATGAAAAAGCAAAAGTGAAGGCAATTAAAGATGGTAAAGATCCAGTTGATGAAGGTACAAGCTCCACATATTTGCAAGATGACTCAAAGAAGGAAGTTGATCAAAGTGAAAATCCAAAGAATAATGTTGCAACTCCAAAGAACAAGACCAAAGCAATCAAGAACAAAGGACCACAACAAACTACAACACCACCTCTAAAAAAGAATGAAAAATCTTCCGAGAATGTTCATTTATTTAATGGTTATTTCTTTTTATGTGCTAAATATGGACATATGGCTAGGGATTGTGACGTTTTTGACATATACAATCATTATCTGCAAAACCCTAGAAGCAAGTTTGCAAGATCATGAAACATGTTCCATGATGATTTTGTCAAAAGTGAATACATGTTAGATGGGCCAAACCTTGAATGTTTCAAATGTCATAACTATGGCCATAATGCTTGTGGTTGCACATATAAGATGGAATCCCCTATGGAAAACATTAAATGCTTCAAGTGTAATAACTATGGGCACATGGCTCGAGATTGTAGGAATAAGAAGGTCTGGAAAAGGAAACAGGTATAGGAAGACAAAGTAGATAATAAGGTTTCAACAGTTATTCTTTAAGGATTTCTAAAAGAAAAAGGTCACGAGGAATTATCAGTTGCTTTAGATAATGACCCAAGTCAAGATGGCCATTAGGTGACTCACTATTTTGAACAATCTAGCTTGTTGACTCCTTAATGTTTGTAGAAGAGGAGTTTATGCAGCGATATATGGCACAAGTTTATGATTGACAAGAAGGTAGTTTGAACAAGATGATAGTTTCGTTACAAGTTCACGGAAAGAAAAACCGTTCAAGGATTACAGGGTACTAGGAACAAGGCAAGATTAGTCTACAAAGGATATGTACAAGTTGAAGGAATCGATTTTGAAGAAACAATTTTCTCCCATTTCCAAAATGGAAGCTATCAGGATTTTTCTCACTTATGCTTGCTCAAGAAAAATGAAGGTCTACCAAATGGATGTTAAGTTATCTTTTCTAAATGGTGAATTGGAGGAAGAATTTTACATTGAGCAACCCAAAGGTTTTCTACTCTCTAGCAAAGAAGACTACGTCTACAAAATAAAGAAGGATCTATATGCAAGCTCCTAGGGCTTGGTATGCTAATCTTGACAGATATATAAATCAACAGGGATTCAAGAAAGTAAGTGCTGACAACAATCTTTATATGAAAGTGGATCGACATAACCTAACAATTATCGAAGTATATGTGGATGATATAATATTTGGAAACAATGATGAGAGATTAAGTAAATAATTTTACACAAAAATTCAAAGTAAAATTGAAATATCTATGATTGGAAAACTGAATAGTTTTTAGGGCTTTAGATTTCTGAGCAAGATAAAAGAATATTCATTTATCAAACCAAGTACATCAAAGAAATGCTCAAGGAATTCCAGATGGAAGATTGCAAGCCAATCCTTACCCCCATGGTAACATTGCAAGTTAATCTTAGAAAATTCATTAAAGGATGTGGACCAAAGGTTGTATAGATCCATGATTGGTAGTATCTTACATGTGGCAACATCTTGGCCCGATGTGATGTAGGTAGTTGAACAAGTAGCAAGATTTCAAGAAGCACCAAAATCATCTCATATTATTTCCGTCAAAAAAATTATTTGGTATCTTAAGGGCACAATGGAATATGGTCTATGGTATCCCAAAGGAAATGATATGGTCATCCAAGCTTATACAGATGCAGATTAGGCAAGAATTTTTGATGATCGTAAGAGTACCAATGGCGCAGCCTTCTATCTATGTGGTTTTCTTCTTTCATAGTTAAGTAAAAATCAATCTTCAATCTCGTTATCCACAGTAGAAGCAGAATATATCGTGGCAGCAACTTGTTTTACACAAGTTCTCTGGATGAAGAAAACTTTGGAATATCTTCAAGTCAATTTTGATGAGTATATTCCCATATTTTGCGATAACACTAATGCCGTCAGTTTCTCCAAGAATCCTGTGATGCATTCCAAAACAAAGCACATTCTAATTAAATATCATTTCGTTAGAAAGTAGGTCACCAAAAGGAATATCAAGCTTGAATATGTTGGCACAAAGGAACAAGTTGTTGATATCTTTACCAAACCATTACCTCATGAATAATTTGAGTATATTCTCCAAAACCTTGGGATTCTCCCAAGTTTTCATTAGACTCTTTCTCTTATCTACTCGACTAGAAAGGGGGAGTGTAGGTGTGTACAGGTATACACGATGGTTGTTTGTCAGGGGGAGTTACCCTTTTCCATTGATGACAAAGGGGGAGAGAAGGCAGTAGGAAGAGGTGTCATGATCATAGGGGGAGTACTTGTGTTTCCATCAATGCCAAAGGGGGAGATTGTTGATCAATGGTTTTCATTGATGTCAACCCAAGAAGCTCCAAGGGCTACCACAATCTTGAAAGGGAATTTTGACTTAACAACTCATATTATTTTGCATCAAATATCTTCTCGGTGGATTCTACTCATTAATATTCTTCCATTGACATATGGTACACCTCCAGTTCTTCACAGTTTGAGAGTTATTTGCATTTGAAGTTATTAACCCCAGTTAGTGGGCTAAAATCCTATGGGGTTGTGGCATGGCACTCATAATTGGTTGTGGTAGTTGAATATTCAATAATTAATAATATTTCTTTTCTCCTAAAATCCCTCCAATGTTTACTTCTTGAGGACTCTCTCAACTCAAGGCATTCATATAAATAATGACCCTCGTATCCTCCTCTAGTAGGGATTTTCTCATTTCAAATAGGTCATCGTGGAATTTTCACTATAACTCTTTTTCTACGAAGCCTCAGAAGTTGAAATGAAAATTCATTTGATCCTAAATATTGATGAATCTTGTGACCAAATATAATATATTAGTTCGCTATATTTTCGGAGATATGATCTGAGGAAGATAGGGTTTTTATATGCTCGTGAATTCCATTTCAAACAGGTGACGTTGGGAAAATCATGATAACTTTCTCTCTAAGCATTGGATTCAAATTTCATAAATAGTCACAGAAATAGGATGGAATTTAGTTTTTTGAGTATAATTTTCAGGGCCGAAGGTTGCAAGAGTGACGTGTGGCACTTCGTACAAATTCACTCTATTGAACCAGAATATAATTCAATCATCGTGGGGGATTGGGCATAAATATTTATTGAATAATCTAATCTTGATCCAACCTATGGGGTTGCAAAGAGGACTCAGATGGCTACCATAGGATGAAATTTTAGACCTTGGAGATCCGAAATTGCATAGATACAATAGATTTAATATCGAGCTCTTAGAAGGCAAGAAAAAACATGGATTCAAGGATCACTGTAGTAATGACCACATATCAACAGTCAAGGGTAAGTCTCCTACAGAAAGGTATGTATGATTAGTGTTTAAATTTGAATTTTGAGTATCATCTTTGGCATATGTTTTTTCAGGAAAGCTTAAGCATGTACAGTGTCTCGGTTATATCTGTATGTCTCTATATGTCACAACTAGTTTTCGGATGTCCTATTATTGCTACTACACATTTTATGCTACATATTCTTGATGCTACACCATGTTTGCTAAATCTATATGATTTTGTAATTTCATGTTACTTATCTTGTCATAGTTAATAGAATGGCCTCCGTTGTTGTACTTAGAACTTGGTCCACCACAAGTCTAGGGTTTGTCATCAGTTTTTATTGTATATATATTTAGGTTAGTTTTGGATATAGTCTTGCATAGAGTCTAGGCCTATTTCTAGAGTGGGAGTATTTGTCTATTGCTACAAAAATTCAACAAAAAAAGTGACAAGCACACTTCAGGTACGAATTTTAATTTTAATTAGTATTTATTCATTATTATTCACTTACATGTGTTTTGCAGGCATAGGTAAGTTGAAGGGTATTTTGTTTTGTTTTGGGATTGGTTTCGCCAGGAAAATTTTGCATGCAGATAGAAGAATATTCGAGTACAACTTCAAGAAAGAATTAAAGATCAGAAGTATCAAATCAAAAGAAGCATTGCAACGGGACATCCTTTAAAGACATGAAAGCCATCCATATATTGTGAAGAAGTGTCAAGGCCAAGAGTCATCATTGTAAAGTTGTAAAGGAGTCATTTTTAAAAGTGTGATCATTGGAATTGTCGTTATTGTAAAAGAGTCAATCTTCCTAGAGTCAAAAATACATTATTGGGAGGTACAGGAGTCTCTTTTGGGATGATGTCATGGTTGGATTGCAGCTCATAGTGTGATTGGGTGTTTGTTCAAAATCATTATAAATCATATTGTATCGTGGATCATTGTCCTTGGCACAGGAGTCCACAATTTTGTATTTAATTTTTGTCTTTATAGGGTGGTAGGTTGGTGCTAGATAGGTGAATGAAGTCGCCTACAGGTTGGGGCATGTGAACACTTCAGGGTGATAAGGTGGTGCTAGGGTGAGTTGCGTCTCGCTAGGGTGTTGGGACATCCATTCAATTTATTACTGAAGAAACCAAGGCATTGGGGCGTCCTTCCAGTGGGAGCTGGAGAGAATGCTTTTATGGAATTTTAGGAAGTTGTTGCTTTCATTCTCTTTGGGGCTGAATATTAAAGAATTTATTAAAAAATTGTTTCATGGTTTTTGACGCGGAGGGGTTTTTCCACCTAAAATTCTTGTTCCTATTGTGTTATTTTATTTACTGTTATTACTACATAAACATTATTAATAATGGAAGATTAACTAATTATCTGGAAAGATTTAAAAGTGATAATTGATAAATAATATTGATTCACCCCCCCTCTCAGTATTTCCAACACCCTCAGCACCTCTTATGGACCAAATTTCATAATATTTCATACTAGATCCACCTGCCTCAAAACATCAAAACCTGTAGGCCATCTTTCATCATATTTTCAGAATGGACCCACACCCATCATTAAGCTCAATATAAAATTGAATATTGAATCTGAAAGATAATCACTTAACTAGTTGAATCATGGTAACATCAACAAACCAAATCACTAAATCTTATCCAACCATTCCAGCTAAATCAAACTATTCCATATGAAATATAAACCATCACACTGCGAACAGGGATCCGAACGACTGGTTGATTCGAGAACAGCGTGATGGTGCACATTACCAATTTTACCATTAGCCATTTATGGATATCACTGTATAAATTTAAATTTCTACTGATCTCACAGGAAGAACAAACTTCATATATATTTCATCCGTAAATATTCATAGTTTTTTTTGGCATTTTATTTAAACTTACAAAGTGCCAGATTAATATATAGAACTCTTATTCAGTACATTACAGTCATTGATACCTCCCTACGTGGACACAAGGTATCAATGTTTTGATCACATATGTCCTTGAACATAATTTTGTTGAATATAGGCAGTGCCTCTCTATTTGAATATGCTTAAATGCATTTACAAACTTTTAATAGAAATTACGATTTTTCCCAGGGGGAAAAAATATAAACATTCACATCATACCAATGCACAACCATTCATCAACATACCCATCCATACATTGTTCATCACATAAACCAATTTCTGTCATTATAAACCCTTATCAGACATAAATCATAATGTATAAGCTACTATTATGTATCACATTTTCATATGTATGCATTTCCTCTATACAAAACCTACATACAGACCTCAGAATACTGAACACTAAATCATCAATCATTAAACCATACATTACATTGGTCACTTATCACTTAAACCACTCACAAATTACTGAACCAAACACAAATCATTATATTGTAGCATCATTACCAATTAATATACCATTCCAAATTTATCCTAGTCAATACTATTAGATACAGATCAACATAATAGAGACATCATCGAGAGACAACAAAAAATAGAAAAAAAAAAATTGATCAAATGTCATGAATAAGGCATAATGCAAAACCCTAGTGATCCAGATATTTTACTTCAAGGATGCATACAAAACTTCATTTAAATGAGCATGTAACCAAGTGACACATACACATAAAAGAAGTGGAAATTAGAAACAACCATGAGATCAAAGGCACACAAACAACTTTAAAATGAAGTTCATCTAGTGTGGGCTATATCTCTAGGCCCTCCTCAATGTGGGGAGGTCTCTTTCATAAATTGGTAGTGAAATAAAATTACAAGAAATTACAGAATGACAACTTATACCTCCACTTACAGAGATGACCTGAAAATGTAGACCTTTACTGAAGAAACAAACTGCGTGGTTGGATTCCTAAATCATGAAAAATGACTATAAAGTCTACCATGTTTTGTGCTAGTGACCTATGGGGCTCTAGGGAATATTTAATATTCCCTGCAAGATTCCATATGGGAATATTCCCAATATTTCCAAGGAATATTTCTTGAAAAACATGCCCAAATGGGGAACTAATCCATCTATGGTCCTCCTGCATGCTCTGAAATCAGGTACCATCACTCCACATGTCCTCCTCCACTAAAACTCAGTCATATGGAATTTAAGTAGGCATGGGCAGGTAGAATTATCAATGTCCACCATCTGTGGTCCAATAGTAGTGCACCAGATTTAGGTCCAGCTAGCCCAGGGTCAAACCCCAACTAGTGCAAGTGGGTATGTTCTATTTTGTTGCATTATATGTTATGGTACGGTGCCGACGGACCTGCCAGGTGAGTTAAACTCCCATTGTCAATAGTTTTCATTGGCCGATAGACAAGGTTGGTTTGCGGGGTTTGACCACCTACTAGCCGATGGCCATAACTTTTTGAATTTAAAAGAAATAATCCCACCATTTGGTTTCACGTTGTTTCTTTAAGGGTTACTGATCATTTTAGACATGAAAAAATGTGGTCACTGCCAGTGGCTAGAATGATGCAAATTGCCACCTCCTTAGTAGGATCTAGTGATGTTGACTAGGGTGACTCATGTCATGCTCTGATTGGTTTGTACAGTTGACTAGGTTATTGGCCGAGTTGGTGATGTCATGATGATGTCACCTACCATGTATCATGCTCTGATTGGCTCTCCTCTATTTCTATGGCCACATCACCATGTCAACATCAACATCCATATGGTTGATGTCAGCATCTAAACTGCTAACATCAACATGCCAAGTGCCCCTGTGGGTCCCCCTTGCAAGAAATTTAGTTATTTCAAATAAAATTCATCAGGCCAAAAATTCTTGATAAGATGTCTGATTGAGGTGTTTTTATACTGTTGGATTCAAAACGCTGATCTCTTAGATTTGAGACTATTTTTGCTATGTTTCGAGGACTTTGAAAACTTGGCCTTTTAGGATCCTCCTAGATCATTCCTCCCCACTAGTGAGGTTTTTGGAAACAAAAATATTTACAAGTCAATTGGAAAGTGATGGAATTTCTCCTTCACTTTCTCCTTTTTAATCCAACGAGCCTTACTTGTATGAATTGCCTTGAAACTAATATAAAGGTACTCCACTTCTGCAAGTCATGAAATCCTAGCTCTCTTATAAAGAATGATATATTCAAGTAGCTTTTACGAGTATTCATGTGCAAAATCATCCACTATAGGAACCTGTCCAGCCTCTTCGATATCCATGATCAAAAGAGGCTCATAAAGCTTCATTTTTTCAACATTCAACACTAAGTACATCTACATGTATGTTGGAAAATCAAGATGAAAAGCATTGTCTTCAATCTTCTCTAATATGTTGAATGGGCAATATAAGATTGGTCTCAAATTCTTTCCTTCCACTTTCATTCTATATTTGTTGATGTCCCAAGCCACACCCTATGTCCAACTTGGAATTTGTGATCAACCCACTTATTGTCATGTTGAGGCTTATATTGAGCTTGACTTCTCTCCAATTTCTCCTACACGATCTAGTGAATCATCTGAATTCACTGAATGAACTTCTGTGCCTTGTCCATTTCATTTGGATCACTTGAATCTCCATATCTCCAAAATACCATTTCTAAGGGATCCTTTGGAAAATATCCAAAGCATGTCTCGAATGGTGAGTTTTGAGTGGATGAATGCACAACCTTGTTGTATGCATGTTGTACCTAAGGAAGATGCTCATCTCACAACATGGGATGATTTCCACAATAGCCCCGGAGTAGATGTATCACTATGTGGTTCACAACCTTTGTTTTCCCGTCGGTCTGTGAATGAAATGTTGTATTCCTATTCAAATTAGTGTCCATCATTCTCCACAAACTCATCCAGAACTCCCCAAGGAAATGGGATTCTTGATCAGACACAATGGATGTGGGTAACCCAAAGTGGAACCATACAAATTGGAAGAAGATATGATCAGTCTGCTCTATAGGGATCTTCTTTCTACAAGGCATTAAGATACACATTTTTCTAAATCAATCCACAATGACATATAAATATCCATGACCTCTCCTAAATAAACATGGTCTGCCAACAAAATCCATTGACATACATTCCAATGGATGACTCGTAAAAAGGAGTAGTGTGTAGAGCCCCAATTTTCTATTAGTGGGCTTGAAAACTGAACGCAACACACATCCCTATACATATATTGTTACAATGTTTTTCATTCAAGGCCAATAAAAAAACCATTGCAAATGACACAATGTTTTCCCTACACTAAAATTACCCAACATAAGATAAGTATGTGCCTCTCTAATTACATGTATTCTTTCATTGGTGGGGATAGAAAGTTTGCCAAGGTGGTACAACAATTTTCCCTGCAAATGTTAATTGTCTACCTGCGATCCATGAGTCAACTTTGCATAAATCTCCTTCAAATCTTCATCATCAACATGTTGTTCAACATAACTTTCAAAGGCTAAAGAACCATTTTACAAAATAATAGATGCAAAAATAGGAGGGTGAGAGAGCATATCTACCACTTTGTTACTAGTGCCCTTCTTGTACTTTATTACCAGGTGAAATTGCTGAAGAAACCCCATCCATCTAAAATGGCGTGCTTGTTGAAGCTTGGTTTGTGACTAGAGGTACTACAAGGGATGGCGATCAGTATCAATGATGGTCTCCTTGCAAATCAAATAGCGCTTCCACTTCTTTATGCTTTGGACCAAGGGATACAACTCATTGTCATAGGTGGGATAACTCACAACAACTTGGTAGAATGTCTTTGAATGGTAACATACAAGTTTTCTGCTGCATCAAAATGGCTCCCATGGTGTACCCACTCATCTGTCTCGGTCTCAAAAGGCTGCTAGAAGTCAGGTAAGCCCAAAACTAGTGTGGTTTTGGTATTCTCTTTCAGTGTATTAAAGGATTTTTGTTTCTTTCCTCCCCAATGAAAGGTTTTCTTCACATTCATCAATGCATGCAAGGGGGATGCAATTATGGAGAAGATGGTAATAAATATTCTCTAGTATTGTATTCCACCCAAAAAGCTACGAACCTTTGTAACATTGGTGGGCTTAGGCCAGTTCACAATCACATTAACTTTAGAAGGATATGTTTTTAATTGTGCACCTCCAATAATGTGACCAAAGTAAACCAAAGAGGTCTTACCAAATTCACAATTAGACATTTTGACATACAATTTTTCTTTTTGTGAAACATAAAACACCTTTTTAACATGACTCACATTATCTTCCCATGTTCTACTGAAAATAAGAATGTCATTAAGATACACAAATATAAAATCATCTAGAAAATGTATAAAAATGTCATTCATCACCCTCATGAATGTGGGCAGAGAATTGCATAGCCTGAATGGCGTCACCATCCATTCAAACAACCCTTTTTTTTGTCTTGAATGCAACCATTAATACATCTTGTTCTGCATTCTTGACCTGGTGATAGCCACTCCACAAGTCTAGTCTTGTGAAAGAGACAACATTTTTCAATTGATATAATAAATCATCAATGCAAGGGAGAGGGTATCGATTCTTCATCGATATGTTGTCGAGTGCCTTGTATTCCATATACATCCTCCATGTGTCATCCTTATTTGGCACCAACATGATGGGTGAGCCACATGGAAAGGAGCTTGGCCTTATGACCCCTTGGTTCATCAATTCCTGCAATTGTTTCTTTATCTCCTCCATCTCAATGGATGGAAACCAATACATATCAATATTTGGTAAAGGAGCATCGTATTTGTTACACTAAAAAATGTCACCTTGACTACTTACAGTTAGTATGGCTCAAATCAACAAGTCATGCTACCCTCTTAGGCAAGTCTCATGCCTCTGTTATCCATCTCAAACTCAAAGAAGAGAGAAAGTCTTGTAAAAATCATGTTTATCTCTGGGGTCGCAGGTTCTCTCTAGCCTTACCTGCGGGGACGCTGACCATGTTCACAAAATCCGCGTACATAGACGCTCTGTATGTTAAGGGACAGGTGCGTCCCTCTGTAAAAGGCAAAATGCGCGAGTTTTATCTTGAAAAAGTTACTTGTGGTTACTTCTAGAACATTCTAGAGGTCGGTTTGATGAAATGGATGCGCCTCCAGTTGGTTCATGTATCTCTATTAAGGGGGAACTTATCCCATCAATAAGGGAGCTATCCCACCCATAGAGGGGGATGATCCCATTGATAGTGGACCTGAATAACCTCTTTACAGCACTATAAATGAAGGCATTGAGCCAGAAGGAGAAGAGGTTGGAGCTATACATTTTCTTTGGGTAAATGCTGCAGGATTTAGGTCTTCCATTAGAGCCCTTGTGAGGAGAGATTGTCTTCACTTGATTCTACTTGGGAGAGGGTGAGCTTTGTCAAAGTAGAGGAAAACCCTTGATGGACCCTGGGAGGAACTTGCACAACACCAAGGCCAGGTTGTAAGAGTTTCTTTGTTTCGTTATTAATACAAACTGGTTTATTTTTCTCAATAGCTTGTGTTAATGAGTTATTTCATGTGTTCCTTGGTCTGCATGTTGAATATATGTTTTATTATATGAAATGCAAGTGCTTGGTAATTGTTTGATTGTTTGTGGTTGCAGGAATTGACTTGAAGGAGGAGCTCATCCGGATCGTCAAGAACGGACTTCAACAACAGCGTTTTGGAATAAGGTAAGCCTAAACACACCTGAATAACCTCTTTACAGCACTATAAATGAAGGCATTGAGCCAGAAGGAGAAGAGGTTGGAGCTATACATTTTCTTTGGGTAAATGCTGCAGGATTTAGGTCTTCCATTAGAGCCTTTGTGAGGAGAGATTGTCTTCACTTGATTCTACTTGGGAGAGGGTGAGCTTTGTCAAAGTAGAGGAAAACCCTTGATGGACCCTGGGAGGAACTTGCACAACACCAAGGCCAGGTTGTAAGAGTTTCTTTGTTTCGTTATTAATACAAACTGGTTTATTTTTCTCAATAGCTTGTGTTAATGAGTTATTTCATGTGTTCCTTGGTCTGCATGTTGAATATATGTTTTATTATATGAAATGCAAGTGCTTGGTAATTGTTTGATTGTTTGTGGTTGCAGGAATTGACTTGAAGGAGGAGCTCATCCGGATCGTCAAGAACGGACTTCAACAACAGCGTTTTGGAATAAGGTAAGCCTAAACACTTGTAGTTTTCATGTTGTAAAAGGTGTATTTAGAGAAAGATCACTCCATTTTGTCTTGTTTGTCATTAGAATGTCTTAGACTTCTAGGAAGGTCAGTCGTGTCCGCACCCTTGACAGATTCCGTGTGACAAATTGGCGACTCCACTGGGGAATCCATTAATGAGAGAGTCTTTTCCTTTATATGAACTTTGCTTTGAGAAAATCATTTTTATTTTCTGGTTTTTGACTGTGAGAATTAGTATTTGGGTGGCTTAGCTGTAGCTTTAGTTGGCTTTAGTTTTTCTTCTTTTTTCCAGAAAGACGCAGTCTCTGTGTGCTGCACAGTGCGTCCTTGGACGCGCTGTTGTCGACTGCACAGTGCGGGGCCGCACCTGTGACAACGGCTGGCCTGCGTCTTCCTGTAAAAGTTAAGAAAATTCCATTTTTGCCTTAAATTACTTTTAGATTTTGTTTTTTCTTAGTTTTTTCTGCCCAGATCCTTTAGTACCCTGTCAAGAATTCTCACCTGAACTCGTTTTGTGAGCTTTGAGTGTTTTAGTGGTTTTCAACGAAGTTTAGACCTAGGGTTTGATTTTTGGAAAGGCTTTGTAGTGACTTTGAGCTTAGAAAGTTGTCCAGCCTTAGATATCTCTGGTTAGTCAACCTTCTTAGAAGTTGAGCCTGCCGTAAAGTCTCCTTGTTTGAGCAACTTGTCATTTGAGTTGTTTTGGGTCAAATTTCGAATTGCTTGTTTTTAAAGTATTGATTTCCATTTTCAAAAAGGACAAAAAGATTAGAATTTTGTTTTGACTAGTTTTTGGTTCTGCAATAAGCTAGTCCTTGATTTGATTGTGATCAAGTAAAACACCTTAGAAATAATCATTGTTAGTTTTGGCCTCGTTAAGATTGCTTAGAGTAAATTTGCCTTTAGTTTGCTTATGAGTGCATTTTCATAGATTTTAAGAGTTTTTAAGATTGTTTTTTGGTTATATTAGATTTATTTGCTTTATTAAAAGAAAAATACAAAAACATCTTCTTAAAAGTCTTGTTTCAAGTAGCTTTTTGTTTTCAAAAGAAGAAAAGAGTTTTTTTCGTGCATGTAAAGAGAAGTTATGTTTTTATGCTTGGAAAAGAAAAACGAATTGTTTCTTTGATTGTCTTCAATTAAGAAGTTGCTTTTATAAGGATTGCATTCTCTCAACTTTTTAGTTAAGCAATTCATCGAAAAAGTAAAGTAGTGGATAAATCATTTTAGGTGCATTTTGTAGTGGTTTCGAGTCGAGTCAACATACCACTAGTTTCACTTCCATCACCTTTTGACTTAAGAAACAACCTTAAAAGTAACGCTTAAATTAAAATCAATCTAGTAATCTTTATTTTTCTAGGGCTCTGAAGCACCAACATAGCTTAGGCTAGGGTCTTGGAGTAGGTGAGTACTTAACTCTCCAAGACTACAAACCCAAACAGATAGTCTATCTTGAGTAGAACAAATCCAATTGTTTCAGTTACATTCTGGGAAAGCTCCTCTTAAAGGAGAAACACGAGCTCGTGTCCGAACCAGTGAGGGGATCATTCCTCCCTCGTTGGGAACGACGCCAGGCAGTACGTATTACAAACGGTAAACCTCGGATTAACCATTGTCGAGGAGCCAGGGGTCACTTATCGGTAAACCTTGGATTGTTGTCAAGGAGCCGGTAAGGGGATTGGAGCTTGCTACTCTGCCCTTGCGTGCTGTCGGAGTTTAGACTGTTCCCCCAGGTGTAATTGTTGTGATTGGTAACCTTAGTGGCCATAATATCTAGGATTCTACCCAAGGTGACGGTGGAGGGAAGGTCCCACTGTACCTGGAGCAGACGTCGGTTATACTCACTTGGATTTTCTGGGGGGTTCGCTTCACTTCGAGACGGTTAAAGTGGAGGAACTTGGTCCAGTCTATTCATTAAGCAGGTTGCCGGGGTAACTGTTCCACCCACTATTTCTGTACTGAATCCTGCGAGGTTGGGCCTAATCACCAACTAGCGCTTTTGGTCCGGAAGACTACTGTTTGTGTGTGGTTTGACGCTCTAGATTATTTAGGCGTGTGCTTCAAATTTGATTGGTTCTTTAGAAGACTTTAGGTGGTTTGATTTGAATTTTTTTACTTTGATTTCGTGTGTTGTAGTTAAAATCTTTAATTGTGGCGGAATTACCGAGACAGTCCCGTAGACTTCGGGGCAAGTCTCCTGAGATTGTTACCGGGATAGATTTGTTAAGAAAACTCCGTAAATCGCGGGGTGAATCTCCTGAAAACATTCCGGTCATTTAGAAGGGTTAAAGGTCCTTGTAACTCCTCCTAGTGGCAGTAGAGTAGGTTCACCTGAAGAAGGAGAATCTTCTTTGGTAGTCCATCCAGATTACCAAAGATTAGAAACAGGTTACAATCCCGAAGCTGTTACAGTTTCCGAGCTTGCTGGTAGTTTTTCATCTGCCAGTGAAACAGGCGAAGAACCTGAAATTTCAGAACCTGTTACTCCAACTCCTAGTGTTCCTGATTCACCAAGAATAGAAAGAATTATCACCGAAAATCTTCCTGTTGGATTAATTGCTATAGAAGAACTTGTTCCAGAGGAAGAAATAGGCGTTTCTGATTCTGAAGATCTAATTACCCTTGATCTAAGGGAGCGTGAATCCATCTTTTACAGTCCTCCTAGAAGTGAGTCTTGGTACCTTGCATTAACCAATTTTTTAGACAACTCAGTAGGTTTTTCTACACCTCGTACTCCGGTTCCACCTAGAGGAATTCATTCTCCTGTAAATATGTCTGGTCAGTCATCTGTGTTTTCACAAAGTCCTGAATCATTTTTACATGGCGGTCCTTCTGTTCCTACTGGGTATCAGTCACTTTCTGGTACCTTTGCGGGAGCATCTCCTCAACCTGTTGATCATGGGTTATTAGTTGGAAACAGTGGTAATGTACCATTGAGTATAGGTGAAGTTTATATGATGTCAGGTTCAACTCCCATTAACCAACCTCAAGGTGGCCAATTACCGCCTGGGGGGCAACCTTCGTTAATGCCTGGGGGGCAACCTCAAGGTACTTCATTTGTGACTGGGGGGCAACCTCAAGGGTATCAACCCCAAGGGTATCAACCCCAGCCTCAATACGTACCCCAAAGTCAACCTCAGTATCAGTATCAACCTCAAGGATGGCAACCTCAAGGATGGCAACCCCAAGGGTATCAACCCCAAGGGTATCAACCTCAAGGATACCAACCTCAAGGTCAAGGTCAACCCCAGTATTCGTATTTACCTCAAGGTTATCAACCTACGGGTCAATACCCTGGTCAAGGTTATCAACCACCTCAAGGGCAATCATATGGGACTACACCTTACAGTTATCAACCCTATCCTCAATACGGCTATGGATCTCAGTATCCTCAACCTGTTACGAGTCAATACCCTGGAATGTTAACATGGGATCCGTCACAGGGTCAACAGATGTCGCAACCAAGTATACAGTCGGTACCTCAAGCAGGACAACCTGCAGTTCCTGGTCCACCCCAGCAACCGCAACCTGTCCAGTCAAGTGTTCAGACCCCTGTAACTTCTGTAGTTACTCAGCCGCCAATTGCACCGAGTACTCCACCTCACACGGCTGCAGCAGCTACCGCTTCATCTACCATGCTTACATCTGGAGTATCGGCAGCTCCGGTTTCTACTGTCCCTGTAACCGCTCCTCAGACATCTGTACCGTTGTCTGGACCCACGGTTCAAACCACAGTCCAGATGCCTGCAGGTCAACCTGGTACAAGTACGGTTGTTACTACTCAACCTCAATTTGTTCAACCTCCGTACCAGGGACAGTATCAACCTGGTCAAGCTGCCCAACAACCGGTTTACCAGTATCAACCGTATCCTGGGTACAATTATCAACCACCTCAACAACCCCAGTACGGTCCGGTTAATCCTGGTTTTCCAGGAGGATATAATATCCCCAATGCGAATCCTGTTCCTAGTTATCCTGGATATCCTCCTCCTGGGGCTGGTATTGTGACTCAGAGTTTCAGAGATCCTAACCGGCAGTTACCATTTATTGCGACTTTAGATTTACCCGACTTGACGCGCCTAACGAACGATCCAATTCAATATCTTCCGTTCTGGCCGCCAATGCCAAATAAGTTGCCCAGCGATATACCCAAGTTCGAAGGTAAGTCTGGAGAGGATCCGTCTAATCACGTGATGACTTACCACCTCTGGTGTGCATCAAATTCCATCTCAGATGATTCTATCCGCTTACGTCTTTTCCAGCGTACACTCATTGGTCTCGCAGCCAAGTGGTACATTGAGTTGCCACGGGCTTCTTTTTACAACTTTAGCCAGTTAGCTACTTCATTCTTAACTCATTTTCAGTTACCAGTCAGATACGATAATGGTACGGAATTATTAACTTCGCTAAAACAATCGACATCCACGTACATTTCTGATCACATCCATGAGTGGAGACGTCGAAGGAGATTAGTGAAAGTTTTTATCCCGGACCAAATTTTAGCTGAATGGTTTGTAAAATCATTATTACCAAGAATTACTGAAGATGTAGCTAAGGCCGGCGTAGTTACTGAGGAGCAAGTCATTGCTCAGGCACAATACCTTGACTTAGTTTACACTCAGTCGGGTACGTTACACGAGAAAATTCCGGATCTTCCAAAGTCAAACCAAATCGCTGCTGCTCCTTCGGGATCTCATGCCGCTGATGGTATGATCGGTATCGTGACTACGAAGAGTAAGAAGAAGTCTTCCAAGACCTCCAATACTCCAATTATCACTTTGCCTGATTCTCCGACAGGAGAGTCTTCTCCTCCTGAACTTACCGCCGACATTCACGCTGTAGAGTCATCTACGGCCAAATCCAAAAACGGTGGAAAGAAGAAAGGAAAGAAGAAGGCTAAAGCAGACAAGGCTCCAAAGGAGAAAACGGAAAAGTCGGAAACTAATGACGAAAAGCGCAAACCTCGTTATCCTTGTCTCATTTGTGAAGAAGATCATTTTACGAGAGACTGCCCTCATCGGGCCGAGGTAGTGAAAATAGTTAAAGGTTCTCCGACTCCTGCTGTGTTAAAGAATCCATTCCCGAGCAGGAAAATAAGATGATAGGTTCTTCTTCGAATGCCAGTGAAGAACCCATTTTGATGATGTCTCATGTCAGGATTGCGACTCGATCGCAAGATTATGGTAGTAAGGCTCCTGTTGATGGTAAAGAAGCAGAATCTTCTAACTCTAACCCATCAACCTCAGCTCCTGGTTCCGATCCACTACAGATCGAAAAACCTAACCCAGACTTAGTGATTAAGCCGCCCGCCAAGGGTGTACTTCGAAGGTCTGCTTTCAATCCACATGCGAGAGCAGCCCAGAATTACAACATTGTTGAAGACTTAGCTGTTTCACCTTCAGCAATGTCGGCACTCGAAGTGCTGCAATCATGTCCAGCGCAACGAAAATTGCTTTTGTCGGCTATTGGAGCTGTCGATGTTCAGGACCCGAACCTAATGATCTTTGATCTAGAAAGTAGTACACCGCGTCTCCCCCATCAAATGGCTTTCCAAATTCCAGTGATAGTCAAAAACAGGCCTATTCATCGGACTGTGATTGATGAGGGAGCTTCTACGTGTATTATGTCGATTCAATGTTGGAGATCGCTTGGTTCTCCTTCGTTGAACCAATCCCCCACCATCCTTAAGGCCTTTGATGGCCGTGGGTTCCGTCCGTTTGGTATTCTACAAGAATTGCCTATAGGGGTCGAAGGTAAAACCGTTAGTCTGGATGTGGAAGTGGTTGATGCCCCTCTAGACTACAACCTTCTTTTGGGTCGAAGTTGGTCATATGCTATGACAGCGGTCGTTTCATCGGTCTTCAGAGTCATTAAGTTTCCACATAACGGTAAGATCGTGACTATTGATCAGCTGACATACTTTTCATCCGACCCAACCTCTTTAGAAACTATCCAGCATGTTGGTAAAACGACAATCCCTTATAGGGACATTGGTGTAGGTTTAGTTAAGGATTCCGGTTTACTGGGAACTTTTCCTCTCCCTCCACTCAATGCAGACCCTTCGTTCGCAACAATTCATATGATCACGTCAGAAAACATTATTTATGATGATCCTTGGTATGTTCCCTCTGACTCTGAGCTAGACTCACTCGGTGATGTTATGCCGTTGAGTCCGTATGAGATTGCTTATGAAGCTCTTATGTCTTTTACCGACTTTCATTCAACCGACCAAATGAATGTGGTCAGTGAAGAGTCACTTTTCACCTCACCCTTAGAACGGATAACGTTTCCCGAAGAAGTGTCATCTGACGAACAACTTCGCGAAATCCTAAGTGTAGATGATCTACCATGGGAAGATCTCCATCACAGATCTTCGTTTTTACCTAAGGATGATGCTTTGAAAATGATTTTTCATCTATCTTTACCGCTGAATATGTCAAAGACGCTCAGGATCCAACGAAACATTCTGATTCAGAGCTGAATTTAGGGAATATTTCTCGTACTATTCCCATTGATATTTCAGTGAAGCCCGGAATCAAGGAGAACATTCATATAGGTGCCGCATGTACTGACGAAGAAATTGAAACTTACAAGGCCCTATTCCAAGAATTCCGCGACGTGTTTGCCTGGTCCTACGAAGAAATGCCAGGAATCGATCCTGCCATTGTTGTTCATGAAATCAAAACCTACCCGGATGCTAAACCCATTCGGCAACGGTTGCGTCAGATTCACCCTCGAAAAGCAGCTGCAATCAAAGCCGAAGTCGAAAAGCTGTTGAAAGCAGGTTTCATTTATCCGATCCCGTTAACGGATTGGGTATCGAATATTGTTCCCGTCAATAAAAAACAAGGAACAATAAGAATCTGTATCGATTATAGGGATATCAATCGAGCTTGTCCAAAAGACAACTATCCTACGCCTTATATCGATCAAATTATTGATGATTGTGCCGGAAGTGAGATGTTTTCCTTCATGGATGGTTTCTCAGGGTATAATCAAATCAATATTCTACCTGCCGATCAACCAAAAACGGCATTCATTTGTCCATGGGGGACATTTGCTTATTGCAAATTACCTTTTGGCCTTAAGAATGCCGGTGCTACTTTTCAACGGGCCATGTCTTATGCATTTCATGACATCAAGCACATTGTGCAACCCTATCTCGATGATTTGCCTGCTCATTCTTTACACCGAGCTGATCACCTTGTCCATTTACGAGCAATCTTTATGAGGTGTAGGCATTATCGAATTCGGTTGAATCCCCACAAGTGTGTTTTCTGTATAGAAACAGGTCGATTGCTGGGATTTGTTGTTTCCAAAACCGGCATTCGCGTCGATCCCTCGAAAGTCGAGGCTATCATCCAATTGCCTCCTCCTTCGAGTTTGCGCCAACTCCAAAGTTTGCAAGGGAAAGCAAACTTTTTACGCCGATTCATCCCTAACTACGCCGAGGTCACTAAAGGTTTTACACGGTTGTTGAAACAGAACGTACAATTCTTTTGGGACGAGATTGCTCAACAATCTTTTGATGCACTGAAACACGCGTTGACCCATGCACCGTTATTGCATCCTCCCAACTACAACCAGGACTACTTCTTATACCTCGCAGCTTCGCATTCCACCATTGGAATGGTGTTAGTTCAAGAAGATGAATTCAAGGCAGAGCATGTGATATATTACCTTAGCAGAACCTTAAATCCAACTGAGTTAAAATATTCGCATGTGGAGAAATTGGCCCTGGCAGCCGTTCAAGCTGTCCAGCGTTTTCGTCACTACATTCTTCTCCGCAAAACTACTGTTATTTCGGATTGCAACCCTATGATTTATATCTTGACAAAACAACTGCTAGGGGGCAAGTACTCTAAATGGATCGTCATCCTGCAAGAGTTCGACTTGGAGTTTGAGAAGTCCAAGTCTAAGAAATCTTTAGTCTTCGCGGAATTGATGTGTGATTTCCCGAGTGCTGACACAGAGACTGTGGCAGAGGAGTCCATTGCGGACGAATCTTTGTTTCTTATTAGCACTGTAGATCCGTGGTATGGGGATATAATCATCTATCTCCAAACCCAAACCTTTCGGCCTGAAGCTTCCAAGGAAAACCGTCGAAAAATTCGGTTTCAATCCCAGCAATACAGAATTATTGGAGATACACTTTATCGCCTGGGGGCAGACTTAGTTTTTCGACGTTGTTTAACTCACGATGAGGCTGAGAGAGTTTTGAATGATTGTCACTCTGGAGCATGTGGCGGTCATATGTCTGGGTATGCCACAGCTCAGAAGGTGTTGCGCGCTGGCTATTTCTGGCCGTCTATGTTTAAAGATTGTATCCTTGCCGTCAGAAAATGCCACAACTGTCAAGTGTTTGATCGCAAGATGCGCGCTCCACCTGCTCCTCTCCACCCTATAATTGCCGCTGGTCCATTCGCCAAATGGGGCATTGACTTTATTACTTGTAACCCTCACTCGGCCGGGGGGCATGCGTATATCATCCTTGCGGTTGATTATTTTACTAAGTGGGCCGAGGCGATGCCTACATTCGACGCAAGCGGCAAGACAGCTGCACTTTTCGTATTCAATCATATCATAACTAGGTTTGGTGTCCCACAAGCAATCATTACGGACCATGGAAGCCATTTTCGAAATGTCATGATGACTGAACTTACAAGCCAGCTTGGTTTGCGCCACGATAGCTCTACACCTTATTATCCGCAAGCCAACGGTTTGGTTGAGTCAATCAACAAAGTTCTAGTCGTCATGATTCGACGGATCATTGGTATCCATCGAACGAATTGGCATAACATGTTATTTTCGGCGCTATGGGCATATCGAACTTCAGTGAAAAATTCAACAGGTTTCACCCCTTTTCAGCTAGTTTATGGCTTAGAAGCTGTGTTACCTATTGAGTGCGAAATCCCATCACTTCAAATGGCTGTCGAATTACTTCCAGCTACTTCCGAAGAGGAGAAACGGTTGTTATACTTAGCTAAATTAGATGAGACTCGACGTGACGCTACTTTAGCTATCGAGACTCACGCGAAACGAATGAAAGCTCAGTACGATAAAAATGTAACCCCTCGAAGTTTTTCGGAAGGAGACCTAGTACTATTATATGATCAAGCTAACGATAAGCTAGGTGCTGGAAAATTCGTTCCCATGTGGCATGGGCCCTACATTGTAAAGCGAAAGCTAGCAAAAGGGGCTTATGAGTTAGTTGATTTTGATGGGGACTCTTTGGGCAAACCCAGAAATGGACTTTACCTAAAGAGGTATTATGCTTAAAATGATGGATGGAGAAATTTTTAGATAGGTTAGATTTCCTTTCTAGCTAGCAAGTGTGTTAGTTTAGTCAGTGTGCTTAGCTTAGCAAGTGTGGTTTTTCGTCATTATTTTGGCTCATCTTGGTTTTACTCTTGATATTGTAGATGTCGACGCCTCTCCAAACATACATTGGATTTGCTGATGGTGCTTGTCGTAGTACACGGAATATCTCTTCCGCAGCTTGGGTTATCTATTCGCCCTCTGACGAGTTAGTTTCTATGCATGGGGTAAGCCTCGGTCAAACAACGAATAACATTGCAGAATACAGTGCAGTGGTTGAATTATTATCCGAATCTATTTCATTTGGAATTCGACGTTTGATAGTGAGGTTAGATTCTGAACTTGTTGTATTACAGCTTAATAGAGTTTATGCCATTAGAAATCCTGTGTTATTAAGGTTGTTTTTGAGAGTGCGTCTCTTGGAACGTGAATTTGATTACATTGAATATCAACATATTCCAAGGTCTTTGAATACATTAGCAGATGCAATTGCTTCTCAAGTGTTGGACAGACATTTATAATAATCATGCAAGTAAATTTAAAGACATTTCATCATACATGTTAAACAAGATAAGCCGGTAATAGTGATATATAGATATAGATAGAAGTGTGTCCAAAAATATATACATCGTCTTCGATCATAGGTTTAACACACCTTATGATCGGCAAAATGATAGTGCAAAAAGTCAAAAATGTCACATGTGACTACAAAAGTGACTAGTCAATCACTGGTGGTGCTCTCTGTACGACACCACTGCGCGGGCTATCTTGCGCAGAAATCTCCTAAACGGTCCAGGGACTGCGACCACGAAGCGCTGAAGCCTCATTGGAATATCATCCATAGTAGTCTCAGGTATATCTGCCGTGAGACGCTCTAGATCATGCTCCAAATCGGCTAGTACTTCTGCTGTCGCATCCTGTAAGGCCGGTGCCGGTGCAGCTGGATGTCGTCTGTCGTAAGGCCGGAGATTGGCTGGACGCTGTGGTCCAACATCTGCATTTTTAAAATTTTACTGTTACTTTGAGACGATATATATGAAAAATAAAAAATACATAATTAGAAAACTTGTGAAAATGAAAGTACCTCTGTCATCCCATTGTTCTCCCTGTGGAAGAACCATGTCCGGATCACCTCTGAAATCCATTCCGGCATATGGAAAGTCTTGTATCACAAAAAGCTGGCCCTCTAGCCAGTCGAAGTAACTGTCTGAGAATCGAACCACTGCAGCACCCTCGTCAGGATGCCGGGCCATCACCGCAACCCATCGAACAAGCTTTGGCTCCCGAGGACCCAAGTCATCAACAGTGAGTTGCTGAGGGATCAGCATAGGAACTCTCTCCAAGGCAAAGCTCACGACTAGAGGCCCATATCCAAAAGTCTTTAGTCGTCCGTTCTTTGCCTTGGTTAGTTGGCTCTTCATATGAGCCGACACAGCTTCGCACCAGTTGAAGATGGTGCCTTGGTAACAGTCAACTGCCATCCGCATTTGGGATCCGGAAGCAATGTGCAAGGCGGCCGCGCCACAAATCCTAGTGACCGTAAATGCAATAACTCTAAGTTCCGCCAGAGCGATGTGCTTTATCTCCACGCCTTTTTTATGGCGAGTCCCTGGTCTGCACCACTCCTCGCGGAGATCATCAAGGGATTGGCCACCCGGCCTGGTCCCCGCAAGGTTGAGTTGCTCACCTCTGTTTGGCAAGCCAGTGAGAAAGTATACATCCGAGGGCTCTATCTCGAGCTGGTGCCCTCCAATGTAAAAGCATTGATCTTGAACGTTCCATCGCTCAACTAGCCATTCCAAAAATCTTACCTGGCCCCTCATGCCCGGTATGGTCCAATATTTGTACAATCCACATGTTCTTAAGGCATCCAGAGAGGGTTGGTGGTTAATCGCAGCTTCATCGTCTTCTACGTGCTCTCTCTCTCTCCAGTCTAACATGTTTTGGGCCCTGCACATCAAAAGAGTCAATTAGAAATTAATTTGAGAAAATTTGGTGGTTTTTTGAGAGAGTTAGGGTTTTGAAATGCGCCCTTTGCGGAAGACGCACCCCGGCTTTTTAGCACAGGGCGTCCGGACGCAGCTCGCCTGAAGGCGGACTGCGTCCCCAGACCTTTTTCCCGTGTGAGAAAAAGTCGGGGGACGCGGCTCACCCGAAGGGCACCTGCGTCCGCCGAGGGGCGCATTTTGAACCCAAAACCCCCCCAAAAAATGAAACAGAGACCAAAAACAAAAAACTAAACGGATAAAAATGAAGAGTGGGATGTGTAAAATACCTCGGTGAAGCGGCGTTCGATTCCGACGGTCAGATTTTCCGCAGCAACCACGGGAAGTTTCTTGTCAAAAGCTCCTTTTTCAACCTCAACAGTGAAACGGTAAAAATGACATGGTAAAAGGTCTTTTTATAGGTTTTTTGGATGAATTAGTTCATTTTTTACCATGAAAAGATGTTTTCAAATGTATTTTTGCCTATTTTAAACAGGTATGAGTAATGTGTCGCTTTTGTGCAGGACGAAGGGATTTCAAGGGAAATTGTAATTTTTCACAAACAAAATTTCAGAGTCATCTTTTAAGCCCTTTTCTGACTCCTAAAACATGAAAAGATCGCCGAGTGTTTCTTTTTCACTCGTTAAAACGGAATTAAAAGACGGTCCCCTTTTAGCTCTTTTCTGACCGCAAAATCAGGAAAAGATTGCCGGGTTTTTGTCGTTTCAAACTCGATAAGGAAATAAAACGACGTGTCTTTGATCGCTTTTTACTTTTCAGGTCAACGATACTATTATGAAAGTACTCCTTGGTCGCAAGATCAAGCGGTTCCCCCAGGTATTATTTTATACTTTTTCGGGCTTGAGGGACACAAATATACGAAAAAGTTCAACGTGGAGTTTCCTTAAGTTTTTCAGACTCTCTAAAATTGAAAAACGCCGAGTTTCTCCTATACTGGGCTCGTTAAACTTTTACAGTAAAGGACCTGTTCAATTACAAACAGGAACGAACCACTCCTTCCTAGGGTTCGCATTTAAACTAGGTTGGACTCGTCCGAAGGATGAGCTTATAATCAAGCATATGTTATCCTCCTCAAGCTTGTTAAAAATAAAGAGGTACTTGCCAGAAATGGTGGGGGAAAAAAGAGAAGAATGAACCTATTTGTCACCTTTTGCCTCAGAAGAAACTTTATTACCGCTCTTGAACACGACACTTTTCATTCACCTGGGTTGGGAAATCTTTTACCTCACAGTTGACTAAATCACTTTGAAAATCTTTAACCGGGTTCAGGGATCAACTTTGAGTTATTCGTCACCAAACCATCTGTTGTGTCGTTATGTGTTCAAGAGGTCTGCAAGCAAAACTTTCATCTGCAAAATACTTGTCATCCATTGACCATCCCTGAGTCAGTCCTTACAGCAACATTTCTTCAACTTGAACAATGATTTCGTGTTGCGGGCTTGCCTGCAACGGGTCGCTTTCTATCGACATCGACACATTATCTAGAAAGATGACTTAGGAATCGACAGTACCTTGAAGTCTGCATGCATCAATGGCAGGTTTCTCGCCTTTGACGTCAGTTTACATCATTGACTTTCGATCAGAGGATTCCGTGAAGTGTTCGACATCAAAACATCTATTCACATTTCACGGGTTGTGCTTGGTACTTTGAGAACCATTGACATTACTGGTGGTTTCTCTCACGCTTGTTAACAGTTTACATCATTGACTGGTAATCAAGTGGTTTCTACCATGTTCGACATCGAATCATTTAATCACATGGCTAGAATCGTACCAATTCGGGAAGTAGAAGTGAAGACCCTGGATCTAGTTTCTACCATCCAGGCTGCGAGGAGTTTTGTATTCATTGTCTATGTAGACTAATCATAAACAGATGGCTGCGTCCATACTGTGTCTACAAAAGTCTATAAAAATGATGTACTGCAAGATCATTCCTGTATCAGAATAGTTAGTCCATTAGTTAAAGTTTTGAATCTGAGTATGGGAATGCCTACCTCAGTGATGATATAATCTTATCCATGTATTTTGTGTTGAAAATTGCAGGTTCCAACCAGGCCATCCACAAGGCAATCCTTGAAATGATAAAGCGCTTCACCCTTCCTAGAATTACAAAACCCTATTCTATTCCAGGCTTCGCACTTTAGGGGGCAATCTGTTACACTAAAAAATGTCACCTTGACTACTTACAGTTAGTATGGCTCAAATCAACAGTCATGCTACCCTCTTAGGCAAGTCTCATGCCTCTGTTATCCATCTCAAACTCAAAGAAGAGAGAAAGTCTTGTAAAAATCATGTTTATCTCTGGGGTCGCAGGTTCTCTCTAGCCTTACCTGCGGGGACGCTGACCATGTTCACAAAATCTGCGTCCATGGACGCTCTGTATGTTAAGGGACAGGTGCGTCCCTCTGTAAAAGGCAAAATGCGCGAGTTTTATCTTGAAAAAGTTACTTGTGGTTACTTCTAGAACATTCTAGAGGTCGGTTTGATGAAATGGATGCGCCTCCAGTTGGTTCATGTATCTCTATTAAGGGGGAACTTATCCCATCAATAAGGGAGCTATCCCACCCATAGAGGGGGATGATCCCATTGATAGTGGACCTGAATAACCTCTTTACAGCACTATAAATGAAGGCATTGAGCCAGAAGGAGAAGAGGTTGGAGCTATACATTTTCTTTGGGTAAATGCTGCAGGATTTAGGTCTTCCATTAGAGCCCTTGTGAGGAGAGATTGTCTTCACTTGATTCTACTTGGGAGAGGGTGAGCTTTGTCAAAGTAGAGGAAAACCCTTGATGGACCCTGGGAGGAACTTGCACAACACCAAGGCCAGGTTGTAAGAGTTTCTTTGTTTCGTTATTAATACAAACTGGTTTATTTTTCTCAATAGCTTGTGTTAATGAGTTATTTCATGTGTTCCTTGGTCTGCATGTTGAATATATGTTTTATTATATGAAATGCAAGTGCTTGGTAATTGTTTGATTGTTTGTGGTTGCAGGAATTGACTTGAAGGAGGAGCTCATCCGGATCGTCAAGAACGGACTTCAACAACAGCGTTTTGGAATAAGGTAAGCCTAAACACTTGTAGTTTTCATGTTGTAAAAGGTGTATTTAGAGAAAGATCACTCCATTTTGTCTTGTTTGTCATTAGAATGTCTTAGACTTCTAGGAAGGTCAGTCGTGTCCGCACCCTTGACAGATTCCGTGTGACAGTATTCAAGTGAATTTCATGTTGGATCTCATGCTCTGGAGGCAACCCACTTGGTTCCTGAAAAGTCCCATTATAGTTAGAAAAAATTTCATATAATTCTTTTTTATGAGTGGGATCACAACCTTGGAAAGCTTCAGATGTCTCCACATATTTTTCTCTCACAACCATGAGCATGCACCCTTTGTTGGAATTGATCAATCTCTTCATCTGACTTGCACTTACAAGAATTGCACTAATCCTTGTACAATGATCTCTAATAATGTATTCCACCTCATTTTTCATGAGATGATAATTATTTTCGTAGAGAAATAAAATTGCTTTCCTTTCATACAAATATGGACTCCCTGATACAATGCCACAAATATCCAAAGGTACAACATCAAGTTCAACCTCATCTACTAGTTTGGATGAAATCAAAAATCTATCCCTACACTATTTGGTTACAATTAATTTGGATTTGACACACAACCAATCAAGAGGGTACGGTTTTGGATGAGGCTTGGTCTCCAACCATAGTTTCTTAACCAAGTATTCTGAAATTAGTTTACCTGTGAGCCTAGATAAAACAAGGTTTCCACTTTAGTGTGTTTCATCACAACTCTAATGTGAAACAATTTAGTCCTCTTTCGTTTATTAAAAAGAGACTCATTTGAAGAGCTTGTACTTACATGCAATTCATAATTTTCATTAGCATGAAGAGAAAGGTTACCTTGTATTCCCAATGTTGTGATCTATGTCTCATCATTGGAATTGGATCCAAGGTCCTGTTGCATTATTTCCACCTTATTTTTCCAACCCTTTCCACCAAATACCTTTGGCTTCAGCTATGGATGCAACTTCCAACAATGTTCATCATCATGGCCTTCCTTCCTGCAATGTGTGCAAGATGGATTTTATCCTTCTTCTTTCTTGGTTGTAGCTGTTACACTAAAAAATTCACCATGGCTATTTACAGTCGGTATGGCTCAATCAACAGTCATACTACCCTCTTGAGCAAGTCTTATGCCTCTGCTATTCATGTCAAACTCCAAGAAAGAGAGAAAGTCCTTATAAATATGTTTATCTCTGGGTACGCAGGTTCTCTCAAGCCTTGCCTGCGGGTACGCACCTTTTGTTCATAAGGTCTGCGTCCAAGGACGCTCTGTATCTAAAGGGGCAGGTGCGTCCCTCTGAAAAGGTTAAAATGCGCAAGTTTTATCTTCAAAAACTTACTTGTGGTCATTTCTAGAGCATTCTAGAAGGTTGTTTGATGTGTATTGAGCGCCTCCAGATGGTTCATGCACTCCTATCAAAGAGGAACTTATCCCATCAATAAGGGAGTGATCCCATCCAAAGAGGGGACTATCCCATTGATGGTGGACCTGATTAACTTCCTCTTGAGCACTATAAAAAGAGGCATTGAGCCAGAAGGAAGAATGTTGAAAGCTATAGATTTCTAAGGGTAAATGCTGCAGGAATTAGGACTCCCATTTAGAAGCTTGTGAGGAGAGATTGTCATCTTTACTTGTTCTATTTGGAAGTGGGTGAGCTTTGTCAAAGTAGAGGAAGACTCTTGTGGACCCTGGAAGGAGCTTGCACAACACCAAGGCTCAGGTTGTAATGGTTCCTTTTGATTACCTTTAATACAAATTGGTCCATTCTTCTCAATAACTTGTTGTTAATGGGTTATTTCATGTACTCCTTGGTCTATGTGTTGAATATGCTTTGTTTTATGTTATAATCAGGTGCTATTTAATTGTTTGACTGTTGGTGATTGCAGGTTTTGGAGAAAAGGAGGAGCTCATCCAGATCAACAAAGCTTGGACTTCTACAACAGCGTTTGGACAAAGGTAAGAACGAAACACTTGATTTCTCATATCATAATGTATGTTTAGAGAAGGATAGCTCCAGTTTGTTTTGTTTGTCATTAGAATGTCTTAGACTTCTAGGAAGGTCAGTTGTGTCCGCACCCTTGACTGATTCCGTGTGACAAATTGGCGACTCCGCTGGGGATAGATTCCATTGATGAGAAGAGTCTTTTCTTTTGTGTGAACTTTGCTTTGAGAAAATTGGTTTATTTTTCTGGTTTTGGCTCTGTGATCTTGTCTCTGGGTGGGTTAGCTTAGGATTAGTTTTATTTTGGGTTTTCTTGAGTTTTTCAGTAGGACGCACCCTCTGAGTGCTGCACAGTGCGTCCCTGGACGCACTTTTGCTGTGTGCACAGAGCGGGCCCGCACCTGTGCTAACGGGTTGCCTGCGTCCCCTGCCAAAATTTGAGAAAATTCCACTTTTTGCCTTTTTTGCTCTTAGATTTTGTTTTTTCTTAGTTTCTTCTGCCCAGATTCATCAGTCCCTTGTCCAGAATCTTCACCTGAACTGGTTTCATTAGCATTGAGTGTTTTAGTGGATTTCGTCGAAGTGTAAGCCCTAGGGTTTGATTTTTGAGTAGGTCTTGTAGTGACTTTAGCGGTAGGAGTTGTCAAGCCTTAGATATCTCTGGTTTTGTCAACATTCTAAGAAGTCAGACCTGTTCTAAAGTCTACTTATAGGAGCAACTTACCATCAAGTTGTCTTTTGGGCCAATTTCGAAGTGCTTGTTGTTTAAGTCTTGAATTCCATTTTACGAAAAGAACAAAAAGATTTGAGTTTTGTTTTGAATAGTCTTTTGTTTCTGCATTAGCTGGTCCTTGATTTGATTTTGATCAAGTAAAACAACCTAGAATCATCTTTGTGAGCTTTTGCCTTGTTAGATTTGCTTAGAGTAATCTCTCTTTTGGTTTGCTTGTGAGTCAAGTTTTCATAGTTTTGTAGTTGTTGAAATTGTTTTTTGTTAAAGATAGGTTTACATGCTTTATTAAAAAGAGAAAATACAAAAATATCTCCTTTGAAAAAGTTTTGTTTCAAGTAGCTTTGAAAGAAAAAGAGTTTTTCGTGCAAGTAAAGAGTGGTTATGTTTGTCTGCTTGAAAAGAAAAAGAAAATTGTTTCTTTGATTGTCTTTTCTAAGGAAGTTGTTTTCTCTAAAAATTGCATTCTCTCAACTCTCTTAGTTAAAGAATTTCATTGAAAAAGCAAAGTAGCATAGATCATCTTAGGTGCATCTTTGTAGTGGTTGGAGTCGAGTCTGCACACCATTGGTTTCACTTCCATCACCTTGTGACTTTAAAGAACAACCTTAAAAGTAACGCTTAAAGTAAAATTGAACTAGTAACTTTTATTTTCTAGGGCTCTGAAGCATCAATTTAGATCAGGCTAGTGTCTTGGAGTAGGTGAGTAATTAACTCTCCAAGACAGTAAAACCAAACAAGTAGTCGATCTTGTGATAGAATCAAATCCAATTGTTACATTTACACTCTGGGAAAGCTCCTCTTAAAGGAGAAGCACGAGCTCGTGTCCGAACCAGTGAGGGGATCATTCCCCCCTCGTTGGGAACGACGCCAGACAGTACGTATTACAAACGGTAAACCTCGGATTAACCATTGTCGAGGAGCCAGGGGTCACTTATCGGTAAACCTTGGATTACTGTCAAGGAGCCGGTAAGGGGATTGAGCTTGTTACTCTGCCCTTGCGTGCTGTCGGAGTTTAGACTGTTCCCCCAGGTGTACTTGTGGCCGTTGGTAACCTTAGTGACCATAATCTCTAGGATTCTACCCAAGGTGACGGTGGAGGGAAGGTCCCACTGTACCTGGAGCAGACGTCGTCTATACTCACTTGGATTTTCTGGGGGGTTCACTTCACTCGAGACGGTTAAAGTGGAGGAACTTGGTCCAGTCTATTCATTAAGCAGGTTGTCGGCGTAACTGTTCCACCCGCCATTTCTGTACTGAATCCAGCGAGGTTGGGCCTAATCACCAACTAGCGCTTTTGGTCCGGAAGAATACTGTTTGTGTTTGGTTTGACGCCCTAGATTCTTTAGGCGTGTGATTCAAATTTGTTTGGTTCTTTAGAGACTTTAGGTGGTTTGATTTGAAATTTTATTTTGTTTTCGTGTGTAGTAGTTAAAAGTTTTTAGCTGTGGCGGAATTACCGAGACAGTCCCGTAGACTTCGGGGCCAGTCTCCTGAAGTTGTTTCTGTGGCCGAATTGTTGAGAAGATCCCGTAGACTTAGGGGTGAACCTCCTCAAGAAGAGTTCAGTCATTTAGAAGGTTTAAAGGTCCTTGTAACTCCTCCTAGTGGCAGTAGAGTAGGTTCACCTGAAGAAGGAGAATCTTCCTTGGTAGTCCATCCAGATTACCAAAGTTTAGAGACAGGTTATAATCCCGAAGCTGTTACAGTTTCTGAGCTTGTTGGTAGTTTTTCGTCTGCTAGTGATACAGGCGAAGAACCAGAAATATCCGAACCTGTTACTCCGACTCCTAGTGTTCCTGATTCACCGAGAATAGAAAGAATTATCACCGAAAATCTTCCTGTTGGTTTGATTGCTATCGAAGAACTTGTTCCAGAGGAAGAAATAGGCGTCTCTGATCCTGAAGATCAAATTACCCTTGATCTAAGGGAGCGTGAATCCATCTTTTACAGTCCTCCTAGAAGTACTACTTGGTACCTTTCGTTAACCAATTATTTAGACAACTTTGGGCTGAGTTTTTCCACACCTCGTACTCCTTTTCCACCTGGAGGTATTCATACTCCTGTAAATATGTCTGGTCAGTCATCTGTGTTTACACAAAGTCCTGAATCTTTTTTACATGGCGGTCCTTCTGTTCCTACTGGGTATCAATCTCTTTCTGGTACCTTTGCGGGAGCATCTCCTCAACCCGTTGATCATGGGTTATTAGTTGGAAACAGTGGTAATGTACCATTGAGTGTAGGAGACATTTACATGATGTCAGGTTCAGTTCCCGTTACCCAACCTCAAGGTGGCCAATTACCGCCTGGGGGGCAACCTTCATTAATGCCTGGGGGGCAACCTCAAGGTACTTCATTCGTGTCTGGGGGGCAACCTCAAGGTCAGTACGCTCCTATGGGGCAATACATACCTCAAGGTCAACCCCAGCCTCAATATGTACCCCAAGGTCAACCTCAGTATCAATATCAACCTCAAGGATGGCAACCCCAAGGGTATCAACCCCAAGGGTATCAACCTCAAGGATACCAACCTCAAGGTCAAGGTCAACCCCAGTACCCGTATTTACCTCAAGGTTATCAACCTCAAGGTCAATACTCAGGTCAAGGTTATCAACCACCTCAAGGTCAATCATATGGTCAAGGTATGGGGACTGCACCTTACAATTATCAACCCTATCCTCAATCCGGCTATGGATCTCAGTACCCTCAACCTGTTATGGGTCAATACCCTGGAATGTTAGTGTGGGATCCGTCACAGGGTCAACAGATGTTGCAGCCAAGTATACAGTCGGTACCTCAAGTAGGACAACCTGTAGTTCCTGGTCCACCCCAGCAACCGCAACCTGTCCAGTCAAGTGTTCAGACCTCTGTAACTTCGGTAGTTACTCAGCCGCCAATTGCACCTAGTACTCCATCTCAAACGACTGCTGCAACTACCGCCACATCTACCATACTTACTTCTGGAGTATCGACGACTCCGGTTTCTACTGTCTCTGTAACCACTCCTCAGACATCTGTACCGTTGTCTGGATCTACGATTCAAACCACAGTCCAGATGCCTGTAGGCCAACCTGGTATAAGTACGGTTGTTACTACTCAACCTCAATTTGTTCAACCTCCATACCAGGGACAGTATCAACCTGGGCAAGCTGTCCAACAACCGGTTTACCAGTATCAACCGTATCCTGGGTACACTTATCAACAACCTCAGCAACCCCAGTACGGTCCGGTTAATCCTGGTTTTCCAGGAGGATATAATATCCCAAATGCGACTCCTGTTCCTAGTTATCCTGGATATCCTCCTCCTGGGGCCGGTATTGTGACCCAGAGTTTTAGAGATCCTAACCGGCAGTTACCGTTTATCGCAACTTTGGATTTACCAGACTTGACGCGCCTAACGAACGATCCAATTCAATATCTTCCGTTCTGGCCGCCAATGCCAAATAAGTTGCCCAGCGATATACCCAAGTTCGAAGGTAAGTCTGGAGAGGATCCGTCCAATCACGTGATGACTTACCACCTCTGGTGTGCTTCAAATTCCATCTCGGATGATTCGATCCGCTTACGTCTTTTCCAGCGTACACTCATTGGTCTCGCGGCCAAGTGGTACATTGAGTTACCACGGGCCTCTTTTTACAATTTTAGCCAGTTAGCTACCTCGTTCTTAACTCACTTTCAGTTACCGGTCAGATACGATAACGGTACGGAGTTATTAACTTCACTAAAACAATCAACCTCCACGTATATTTCAGATCACATTCATGAGTGGAGACGTCGAAGAAGGCTAGTGAAAGTTTTTATCCCGGACCAAATCTTAGCTGAATGGTTTGTTAAATCATTATTACCAAGGATTACTGAAGATGTAGCTAAGGCCGGAGTAGTTACTGAGGAGCAAGTCATTGCTCAGGCACAATACCTTGACTTAGTTTACACGCAGTCGGGTACATTACACGAGAAGATTCCGGATCTTCCAAAGTCGAACCAAATCGCTGCTGCTCCTTCGGGATCTCATGCCGCTGATGGTATGATTGGTATCGTGAATACAAAGAGCAAGAAGAAGTCTTCCAAGGCTTCAACTATGCCTATTATCACTTTGCCCGATTCCCCGACAGGAGAGTCTTCTCCTGAACTTACCGCCGATATTCACGCTGTAGAGTCATCTACGGCCAAATCAAAAAACGGTGGAAAGAAGAAAGGAAAGAAGAAGGCTAAAGCAGACAAGGCTCCGAAGGAGAAAACTGAAAAGTCGGAAACCAATGACGAAAAGCGCAAACCTCGATATCCTTGTCTTATTTGTGAAGAGGATCATTTTACGAGAGATTGCCCTCATCGGGCCGAGGTAGTGAAAATAGTCAAAGGTTCTCCCACTCCTGCTGTGTTAAAAAATCCATTTCCGGAGCAGGAGAATAAGATGATAGGTTCTTCCTCGAATGCCAGTGAAGAACCCATTTTGATGATGTCTCATGTGAGGATTGCGACTCGATCGCAAGATTATGGTAGTAAGAATCCTGTTGATGGTAAGGAAGCAGAATCTTCTCACTCTAACCCATCAACCTCAGCTCCTGGTTCCGATCCACTACAGATCGAGAAACCTAACCCAGACTTAGTAATTAAACCGCCCGCCAAGGGTGTACTTCGAAGGTCTGCTTTCAATCCACATGCGAGAGCGGCCCAGAATTACAACATTGTTGAGGACTTAGCTGTTTCACCCTCAGCAATGTCGGCGTTAGAAGTGCTGCAATCATGCCCAGCACAACGAAAATTGCTTTTGTCGGCTATAGGAGCTGTTGACGTTCAGGATCCGAATCTAATGATCTTCGATCTAGAAAATAGTACACCACGACTCCCCCATCAAATGGCTTTCCAAATTCCAGTGATAGTCAAAAACAGGCCTATTCATCGAACTGTGATTGATGAGGGAGCTTCTACGTGTATTATGTCAATTCAATGTTGGAGATCCCTTGGTTCTCCTTCGTTGAACCAATCCCCCACCATCCTTAAGGCCTTTGATGGCCGTGGGTTCCGTCCGTTTGGTATTCTACAGGAATTGCCTATAGGGGTAGAAGGTAAAACCGTTAGTCTGGATGTGGAAGTGGTTGATGCCCCTCTAGACTACAACCTTCTTTTGGGTCGAAGTTGGTCATATGCTATGACAGCGGTCGTTTCATCGGTCTTCAGAGTAATTAAGTTTCCACATAACGGTAAGATCGTGACTATTGATCAGCTGACATACTTTTCATCCGACCCAGCCTCTTCAGAGAGTATCCAGCATGTCGGTAAGACGACAATCCCTTATAGGGACGTTGGTGTAGGTTTAGTTAAGGATTCCGGTTTACTGGGAACTTTTCCTCTCCCTCCACTCAGCGTAGAACCTTCGTTTGCAACAATTCATATGATTACATCAGAAAACATTATTTATGATGATCCTTGGTATGTCCCATCTGACTCTGAGATAGACTCATTCGGTAATGCTATGCCTTTGAGTCCATATGAAATTGCTTATGAAGCTCTTATGTCTTTTACCGATTTTCATTCAACCGAGGTCGACCAAATGAATGTGGTCAGTGAAGAATCACTTTTCACCTCAACCTTAGAACGGATAGCGTTTCCCGAAGTCGTGTCATCTGACGAACAACTTCGCGAAATCCTAAGTGTAGACGATCTACCATGGGAAGATCTCCATCACAGATCTTCGTTTTTACCTAAGGATGATGCATTTGAAAATGATTTTTCATCTATCTTTACCGCTGAATATGTCAAAGACGCTCAGGATCCAACGAAACATTCTGATTCAGAGTTGAATTTAGGGAATATTTCTCGTACTATTCCCCTTGATATTTCAGTGAAGCCCGGAATTGAGGAGAACATTCATATAGGTGCCGCATGTACAGAAGAAGAAATCCAAACTTACAAGGCCCTATTCCAAGAATTCCGCGATGTGTTTGCATGGCCTTACGAGGAAATGCCGGGAATCGACCCTGCCATTGTTGTTCATGAAATCAAAACCTACCCGGATGCTAAACCCATCCGGCAACGGTTGCGTCAGATTCACCCTCGAAAAGCGGCTGCGATTAAAGCAGAAGTCGAAAAGCTGTTGAAAGCAGGTTTCATTTATCCGATCCCGTTAACGGATTGGGTATCGAATATTGTTCCGGTCAACAAGAAACAAGGAACAATAAGAATCTGTATCGACTATAGGGATATCAATCGAGCTTGTCCAAAAGACAACTATCCTACGCCTTATATCGATCAAATTATTGATGATTGTGCCGGAAGTGAAATGTTTTCCTTCATGGATGGTTTTTCGGGCTATAATCAAATCAATATTCTACCTGCCGACCAACCAAAAACGACATTCATTTGTCCATGGGGGACATTTGCTTATTGCAAATTACCTTTTGGGCTTAAGAATGCCGGGGCCACTTTTCAACGAGCAATGTCTTACGCATTTCACGACATCAAGCACATTGTGCAACCGTATCTCGATGATTTTCCTGCTCATTCTTTACATCGAGCTGATCACCTTGACCACCTACGAGCAATCTTTATGAGGTGTAGGCATTATCGAATTCGGTTGAATCCCCACAAGTGTGTTTTCCGTATAGAAACAGGTCGATTGCTGGGATTTGTTGTTTCAAAAGCCGGCATTCGCGTCGATCCCTCGAAAGTCGAGGCGATCATCAAATTGCCTCCTCCTTCGAGTTTGCGCCAACTCCAAAGTTTGCAAGGGAAAGCAAACTTTTTACGTCGATTCATCCCAAACTACGCCGAGGTCACTAAAGGTTTTACACGGTTGTTGAAACAGAACGTTCAATTCTTTTGGGACGAGATTGCCCAACAATCTTTTGATGCACTTAAACACGCGTTGACCCATGCACCGTTGTTGCATCCTCCCAACTACAACCAGGACTACTTATACCTCGCAGCTTCACATTCCACCATTGGGATGGTGTTAGTTCAAGAAGATGAATTCGTAGCGGAACATGTGATATATTATCTCAGTCAAACCTTAAATCCCACTGAGCTAAAATATTCGCATGTGGAGAAATTGGCCCTGGCAGCCGTTCAAGCTGTCCAGCGTTTTCGTCACTACATTCTTCTTCGTAAAACTACAGTTATTTCGGATTGCAACCCTATGATTTACATTTTGACAAAACAATTGCTAGGGGGCAAGTACTCTAAATGGATCGTTATCCTGCAAGAGTTCGACTTGGAGTTCGAAAAGTACAAGTCTAAGAAATCCTTAGTTTTTGCGGAATTGATGTGTGATTTCCCGCGTACTGACACAGAGACTGTGGCAGAAGAGTCCATTGTGGACGAATCTTTGTTTCTTATCAGTACTTTAGATCCGTGGTTCGGGGATATAATCATCTATCTCCAAACCCAAACCTTTCGGCCTGAAGCTTCAAAAGCGGAACGTCGAAAAATTAGGTTTCAATCCCAGCAATACAAAATTATTGGAGATACACTTTATCGCCGGGGGGCAGACTTAGTTTTTCGACGTTGTCTAACTCACGAAGAGGCTGAGAGAGTTTTGAATGATTGTCACTCTGGAGCATGTGGCGGTCATATGTCTGGGTATGCCACAGCTCAGAAGGTGTTGGGCGCTGGTTACTTCTGGCCATCTATGTTTAAAGATTGTATCATTGCAGTCCGGAAGTGCCACAACTGCCAAGTGTTTGATCGAAAGATGCGCGCACCACCTGCTCCTCTCCACCCTATAATTGTCGTTGGTCCATTCGCCAAATGGGGTATCGACTTTATTACTTTTAACCCTCACTCGGCCGGGGGGCATGCGTATATCATCCTCGCGGTTGATTATTTCACTAAATGGGCCGAGGCGATGCCTACATTCGACGCAAGCGGCAAAACGGCTGCAGTTTTCATATTCAATCATATAATAACTAGGTTTGGTGTCCCACAAGCAATTATTACTGACCATGGAAGCCATTTTCGAAACACCATGATGACTGAACTTACAAGCCAGCTTGGTTTGCGCCATGACAGCTCTACTCCTTATTATCCGCAAGCCAACGGTTTGGTTGAGTCTATCAACAAAGTTTTGGTTATCATGATCCGACGAACCATTGGTATTCATCGGTCGAATTGGCACAACATGTTATTTTCGGCGCTATGGGCATACCGAACCTCAGTGAAAACCTCAACAGGGTTCACTCCTTTCCAGCTAGTTTATGGCTTAGAAGCAGTGTTACCCATTGAATGTGAAATCCCATCACTTCAAATGGCTGTCGAATTACTTCCAGCTACTTCCGAAGAGGAGAAACGTTTATTGTACTTAGCTAAATTAGATGAGACTCGACGTGATGCTGCATTGGCAATCGAGACTCACGCGAAGCGAATGAAAGCTCAGTATGATAGAAATGTGACCCCTCGAAGTTTTTCGGAGGGCGACCTAGTGCTCTTATATGATCAAGCTAACGATAAGCTAGGTGTTGGAAAATTCGTTCCTATGTGGCATGGACCCTATATTGTAAAGCGAAAGCTAGCAAAAGGGGCTTATGAGCTGGTAGATTTTGATGGGGACTCTTTGGGTAAACCCAGAAATGGACTTTACCTAAAGAGGTATTATGCTTAAATGGTGGGTATGGAGAATTTTTAGTTAGGTTAGGTTTTCTTTCTAGCTAGTATGATTGTTAGTTAGTCAGTGTGCTTAGCTTAGTGAGTGTGTTTTTTGTCGTTATTCTGGCTTATCTTGGTTTTGCTCTTGATATTGTAGATGTCGACGCCCCTTCAAACATACATTGGATTTGCTGATGGTGCTTGTCGTAGTACACGGAATATCTCTTCCGCAGCTTGGGTTATCTATTCACCCTCTGACGAGTTAGTTTCTATGCATGGGGTAAGCCTCGGTCAAACAACGGATAACATTGCAGAATACAGTGCAGTGGTTGAATTATTATCCGAATCTATTTCATTTGGAATTCGACGTTTGATAGTGAGGTTAGATTCTGAACTTGTTGTATTACAGCTTAATAGAGTTTATGCCATTAGAAATCCTGTGTTATTAAGGTTGTTTTTGAGAGTGCATCTCTTGGAACGTGAATTTGATTACATTGAATATCAGCATATTCCAAGGTCCTTAAATACATTAGCAGATGCAATTGCTTCTCGAGTGTTGGACAGACATTTACGATAATCATGCAAGTAAATTTAAAAAACATTTCATCATACATGTTAAACAAGATAAGCCGGTAATAGTGATATATATATAGATAGGAGTGTGTCAAAAAATATACATCGTCTTCGATCATAGGTTGAAAAACACCTTATGATCGGCAAAATGATAAGTACAAAAAGTCAAAATGTCACATGTGTCTACAAAGTGACTAGCCAGTCACTGGTGGTGCTCCCTATACGACACCACTGCACGGGCTACCTTGCGCAAAAATCTCCTCAACGGTCCAGGGACCGCGACTACGTAGCGCGTAAGTCTGATAGGAATATCATCCATAGAAGTCTCCGGTATATCCGCCGTCAGACGCTGTAGATCATGCTCCAACTCAGTCAGTACCTCTGCAGCCGCCGCGTCCTGTGGGGCCGGTACCGGTGCAACTGGATGTCTCCTCTCGAAAGGCCGGAGGTTGGCTGGACGCTGTGGACCAACATCTGCATTTTGAAAATTTTACTGTCAGTTTGAGACGATATATATAAAAAACAAAAAAAATACATAATTTGAAAACTCGTGAAAAATAAAAAGTACCTCTGTCATCCCATTGTTCTCCCTGTGGAAGAACCATGTCCGGATCACCTCGAAAATCTATTCCGGCATACGGAAAGTCCTGAATCGCAAACACCTGGTCCTCTAACCAGTGAAAATAACTGTCAGTGAATCGAACAACTGCCGCACCCTCGTCCGGATGCCGGGCCATCACCGCAACCCATCGTACCAGCTTTGGCTCCTGAGGACCCGAAATATCAACAGTGAGATGCTGAGGGATCAACATTGGAATCCTCTCTAAGGCAAAGCTCACGACTATGGGCCCATATCCAAAGGTCTTTAGTCTCCCGGTCTTTGCCTTGGTCAGTTGGTCTTTCAAGTTAGCCAACAGTGCATCACACCAGTTGAAAATGGTGCCTTGGAGACAATCAATTGCCATCCGAAATTGAGACCCAGTAGCAATATGTAAAGTGGCTGAGCCACAAATCCTGGTCACAGTGAAAGCTAAGACCATGAGTTCACGTTGAGAGACATATTTGATCTCTATGCCTTTCTTATGCTCTCGATCAGGTAGGCACCAATCTGCTCGGAGACTATCAAGGGATTGGCCACCCGGCCTAGTCCGAGCCAGATTGAGTTGCTCACCTCTGTTCGGCAAGCCAGTGAGAAAGTAAATGTCAGCAGGCTCTATCTCGAGTTGTTGCCCGCCGATATAAAAGCATTGCTCTTGAACATTCCATCTCTCGACCAGCCACTCCAAGAATCTTACCTGAGCTCTCATACCGGGTATGGCCCAGTATTTGTATAATCCACATCCTCTTAGGGCATCGAGGGAAGGTTGATGATTGATTGCAGCTTCATCAACCTCCTCATGCTCTCTTTCTCTCCAATCCAGCATGATAAATGCCCTACACATGAACAAACAGGCATTAAAATTAATTTTGGGAAATTTCAATGGTTAGTTTGGGAGTTTGGGGTTTCAAAACCCGCGTTTTGCGGAGGACGCACCCCACGTTTGGCGCACAGTGTGCCGGGACGCCGGTGGCCTGAAGGTAACCTGCGTCCCCCGACCTTTTCCCTGTGTAGGAAAAAGTCGGGGGACGCAGGCCAGCCTTTAGGAAACCTGCGTCCCCCGCAGGGCGGTTTCCAAAACTCAAAACCCCCCAAAAATCAAAAATGAAACCTAAATCAAAATTCTAAACGGATGAAATTGACAAGGAGGATGTTGTGAAATACCTGGAAGAGACGGCGTTCGATTCTAACTGTCGGTTTTTCCGCAGCGACCACGGGAAGTTTCTTGACAAAAGCTCCTTTTTCAACCTCAACAGTCAAACGGTAAAAATGACATGGTAAAAAGTCTTTTTATAGGTTTTTTGGATGAATTTGTTCATTTTTCACCATGGAAAGATGTTTTTCGATGAATTTTTGCCTATCTTAAACAGGTATGAGTAATGTGTCGCTTTTGTGCAGGACAAAGGGACTTAGAGGGAAAATTGTAATTTTTTCACAAACAAAATATCAGAGTCATCTTTTAAGCCCTTTTCTGACTCCTAAAACATGAAAAGATTGCCGAGCGTTTCTTTTACACTCGTTAAAACAGAAATAAAAGACGGTCCCCTTATAGCTCTTTTCTGACCGTAAAATCAGGAAAAGATTGCCGTGTTTTTGTCGTTTCAAACTCGATACGGAAATAAAACGACGTGTCCTTGATCGCTTTTTACTTTTCAGGTCAGTGACACTAATTATGAAAGTACTCCTTGGTCGCAAGATCAAGCGGTTCCCCCAGGTATTATTTTATACTTTTTCGGGCTTGAGGGACACAAATTTACGAAAAAGTTCAACTTGGAGTTTCCTTAAGTTTTTCAGACTCTCTAAAATTGAAAAACACCGAGTTTCTCCTATACTGGGCTCGTTAAACATTTCACAGTAAAGGACCTGTTCAATTACAAACAGGAACGAACCGCTCCTTCCTAGGGTTCGAATCAAAACTGGGTTGGACTCATCCGAAGGATGAGCTTATAATCAAGCATATGTTATCCTCCTCAAGCTTGTTTAAAAATAAAGAGGTACTTGCCAGAAATGGTGGGGGAAAAAAGAGAAGAATGAGCCTATTTGTTACCTTTTGTCTCAAAAGAAACTTTATTACCACTCTTGGACACAACACTTTTCATTCACCTGGGTTGGGAAATCTTTTACCTCACAGTCAATCAAACCACTTTTGAAAGTCTTCAACCGGGTTCCGGGGATTAACTTTGAGTTATTTAGCACCAAACCATCTGTCGTGTCGTTATGTGTCCAAGAGGTCTGCAAACAAAACTTTCATCTGCAAAATACTTGTCATCCATTTGACCATCCCTGAGTCAGTCCTTACAGCAATATTTCTTCAACTTGAACAATGATTTCGTGTTGTGGGCTTGCCCGCAACGGGTCACTTTCTATCGACATCAACACATTATCTAGAGAGATGACTTAGAAATCGTCAGTGCCTTGAAGTCTGCATGCATCAATGGCAGGTTTCTCGACTTTGACGTCAGTTTACATCATTGACTTTCGATCGAAGGATTCCGTGAAATGTTCGACATCAACTCATTCATTCACATCTCATGGATTGTACTGGGTACTTTGAGAACCATTGACATTACTGGTGGTCTCTCTCATGCTTGTTAACAGTTCACATCATTGACTGGTAATCAAGTGGTTTCTACCATGTTCGACATCGACTCATTTATTCGCATGGCTAGAATCGTACCAATTCGAGAAGTAAGAATGAAGACCCTGGATCAAATCTTTACCATCCAGGCTGCGAGGAGTTTTGTATTCATTATCTAAGTAGACTAACCATAAACAGATGGCTGCGTCCATACTGTGTCTACAAAATTCTATGATTATGATGTACTGCAAAATCATTCCTGTATCAGAGTAGTTAGTCTGTTAGTTAAAGTTTTTATCTGAGTATGGGAATGCCTACCTCAGTGATGATATAATCTTATCCATGTATTTTGTGTTAAAAATTGCAGGTTCCAACCAGGTTCTCCACGAGATAATCCTCGAAATGATAAAGCGCTTCACCCTTCCTAGATAATACAAAACCCTAATCTATTCCAGGCTTCGCACTTTAGGGGGCAATCTGTTACACTAAAAAATGTCACCATGGCTATTTACAGTCGGTATGGCTCAATCAACAGTCATACTACCCTCTTGAGCAAGTCTTATGCCTCTGCTATTCATGTCAAACTCCAAGAAAGAGAGAAAGTCCTTATAAATATGTTTATCTCTGGGTACGCAGGTTCTCTCAAGCCTTGCCTGCGGGTACGCACCTTTTGTTCATAAGGTCTGCGTCCAAGGACGCTCTGTATCTAAAGGGGCAGGTGCGTCCCTCTGAAAAGGTTAAAATGCGCAAGTTTTATCTTCAAAAACTTACTTGTGGTCATTTCTAGAGCATTCTAGAAGGTTGTTTGATGTGTATTGAGCGCCTCCAGATGGTTCATGCACTCCTATCAAAGAGGAACTTATCCCATCAATAAGGGAGTGATCCCATCCAAAGAGGGGACTATCCCATTGATGGTGGACCTGATTAACTTCCTCTTGAGCACTATAAAAAGAGGCATTGAGCCAGAAGGAAGAAGGTTGAAAGCTATAGATTTCTAAGGGTAAATGCTGCAGGAATTAGGACTCCCATTTAGAAGCTTGTGAGGAGAGATTGTCATCTTTACTTGTTCTATTTGGAAGTGGGTGAGCTTTGTCAAAGTAGAGGAAGACTCTTGTGGACCCTGGAAGGAGCTTGCACAACACCAAGGCTCAGGTTGTAATGGTTCCTTTTGATTACCTTTAATGCAAATTGGTCCATTCTTCTCAATAACTTGTTGTTAATGGGTTATTTCATGTACTCCTTGGTCTATGTGTTGAATATGCTTTGTTTTATGTTATAATCAGGTGCTATTTAATTGTTTGCCTGTTGGTGATTGCAGGTTTTGGAGAAAAGGAGGAGCTCATCCAGATCAACAAAGCTTGGACTTCTACAACAACGTTTGGACAAAGGTAAGAACGAAACACTTGATTTCTCATATCATAATGTATGTTTAGAGAAGGATAGCTCCAGTTTGTTTTGTTTGTCATTAGAATGTCTTAGACTTCTAGGAAGGTCAGTTGTGTCCGCACCCTTGACTGATTCCGTGTGACAGTAGCTGCCTTCTTATCCTTTTCCTTGCATTTTCCTTTCAAATTGCCATTATGATGTTTGAAAGATGATTTCTTGGGTTGATCCTCTTTGTCATTCTTTCCCCTACTTTCAAGGTGAATGGCCTCAAAACTGGTCGCGTCCATAATAGTAGTCTCAAATAACAACAAAGCATGCATGATGTAACTATGTAAATCACCAATATACTTTGTTACAGTTTCTAGTGAATCAAGTGAAATTCCCAAATTCAAAGCTTGTATTCTAAACTCTTCTGTGAATATTTGTACATTTCGACCCTTTCCTTGCCTCAACTATTACCATTCCATTAAAGCATTTTTTTGATAACCGAAAGTATAGAATTGATATTTTAATGTAGAAACAAAATTGGAATAAGAAGAAAGAATATTACCTAAGTTTTTGCTACCTTTCTACAACTTTCTCTCCCACCATACAAGTGCGATGCCACTGAGCCGAAGAGATGCTAATTGGACCTTGATCTCATCTTTCTTGATCTATTGAATCCAATAATAGACCTCAATCTATTTAATCCAATTATTTAACTTCTCTGCATTACATTCTCCATTATATGTGGGAAAATCAAACTTTACATCTAGCTTAAAAAATTGACTTTTAGATGCATTCTGATGATGCCTGTTAGAATGATGAGAATAAGAAAAAGATTAAGTGTCATTGGGAGATGTGTTAGAAAATTATATACTACGGAGCAATGGAACACATAAAATATTGCAGAAATATAAACACAGAAAACACACAAAACAAGAAAGACACAAATATACGTGGTTCACCCAGTTTGGGCTACATCCACCCCGAACAACCAGTCCTTCCTTTCTATTATCCAGCAAAATGAAGAGATACAACCTACAGCAAAACCACTGTAATATCCTCTGTTTTCTCTCACAGTCTCACCTCTATGTTTCTCGCTCACCGAATACACATCTATCTCACAGCCTCAAATACAATGCCCTCATATAAAGAGAGGGGTTGCCTTCTAGGGCAAAAAACCCTAAACTAAACATAATTTCTACCGTCAAATCATCCACCTAATGAACGGCCCAGATTGACTAGAAATTACTATACTTTTACAAGGCAATTTTACAGTTGTTTTTAGCTTCGGGGCGCTGCCCCCGAAACCCCCCGCCAGGGGGGGCTCCCAAAAGTCGCTGCCCGCCCCCCCCTGGATCCCCCACGGCAGCGATTATTTTATGGGCGGCGTTGCCGCCCCATTTTGAACTGGGGTCCTATGTGGCGATACCTTTGAATATAGAAGATAATCAGGCTCCACACCCAACAAGATGGAGAGGGAGGGGGCTCTTCTCTTGCACCTCCATTGTTCATTGAGACATGATCATCTAGCTCTTTCTTCTTAGGCTTTATTGTCTTCTCATATTCTACAAATAATTTGTCCACTTTCTCTGCCATGGTGAAGAACATCTTGTGATAAATTCGCTCTTCCTCCATTTGATCTTCCTCATCTGCTATTTTCCATCTTCATGTTGCATGCCCCACTTCGGGATCAAAGGACATGATTTTTCCTTCACCTCTTTCAAGCTTGTTCCTAGTTAGCATTCACTCATGCAACTCGCATCATGAAGACCTACTATCATACCAACTTGATCTAGATATTTTACTTCAAGGATGCGTACAGAATTGAATTTAAAATATCATGTAACCAAGTGATAAATACACATAAAAGAAGAAGAAATAAAAAGAAAACATAAGATCAAAATAGAGTTCACCTAGTGTGGGCTACGTCTCCAAGCCCTGCTCAATGTGGGGAGGTCTCTTTCATTAATTGACAACAAAATCAAATTACAAGCAATTACAAAATGACAACATATACCTCCACTTCCAAGGATGGCCTAAAAATATAGACCTCTGCTGAAGAAATAGACTGCACGGTTGGATTCCTAGATGAGAATCGTGAAAAATGACTCTAAAGTTCGCCCTCTTCAATGTTGGTGACCTCTAGGGCTCTAGGAAATCTTTAGATTCCCTACAAGATTCCCTGTGGGAATATTCCCCATGATTTCCAAAGAACCTTTCTCAAAAAACACGCCCAGGTGGGGCTCCAATCCATCTCTGGTCCTCCCGAACGCTCTAAAATATGGCCATGTCACTTCATGCATGCTCGTCCTCTGAAACTCAGTCGAATAGAGTTTAAGTAGGTGTGGGTGGGTGAACTTGTCAATTTCTACCATCCATGGCCCAATGGTAGTGCACCAAATTTGGGTCCAGGCCACTGAGGTCAAAACCTAACTGGTGCAAGTTGGCACATTTTATTTTGTTACGATATGCGCATTGTATTTTGTTACGTTATATGTTATGGTATTGGCGCCGACGGACCCACTGGGCGAGTTAAACTCCCACCCCCAACAATTTATATATATATATATATATAATACAATACCACTAACTTTTGTCCTTTGTTGACCGAGAACCCTAAAATTTTTAATTTTAAAAATATAATCCTGCCATTCGGTTTTCTACCATTTCTTTAAGGGTTACTAGTCCTTTTAAGCAAGTGACAATTTGGTTGCCACCTATGGCTAGAACAGTGTAATTTTTGCCCCCTTCTCAAAATTTGGTGATGCTAACTGGGTTGCCATGTGTCATGCTCTCATTAGTCTGTACAACTGACTAGGGTGTTGACAGTGTTGCTGATGTCATGCTGACATCACCTACCATGTGCCATGCTCTGATTGTCTCTCCTCCATTCGTACGACCACATCACCATCCTAATTTTAACATCCTTACTATTGATTTCAACATGCCAAGTGTCCCTATGGGTCTTTCCTACAAGAAATTTAGTTGTTTCCAAAAAATTCAGTGGCCCATAGCTTCTTCACATGATGTTGGATTGAGTTGTCGCTCACACCGTTGGATTCAGAATGATGAGATCTATTATTTGAGACTGGTTTCACTTCATTTAGAGGACATGGAAAATTTGGCCTTTTAGGATCCTCCTGGATCACCTAGTACACATACGCGACTTCCACAACATGTGTCTTTTTATATACATGCTCACCATACACAACACCTGCATACAAATATGAATATATTGAAAAACTTCGTAGAATATATACATGATTACCCAAAAGAATATTCACATCTGTAAGTGACTCTTTCCAAACATACTTGCGTAAAAATTTGGAAACATTTTCCTACAAAACTCAAATTCACTCTCTGCAACCCTTATTATTAGAATTGCAGACTCTTGAATACTTCATTTAGATCACATCGTCATGTTGATGATGTTGGATCCGCCAACATCAGGGGATCACCGTGGTATGAAGTCCCAACTAGACCTCACACCATTTGGTGTGGGAGTCCCATCCAATATGATGGTCCCGTTGCCATTTTTTTAAGGATTTGCCTCAAATCTTGGTTTTCAGCACAGTAGAGTGGTTCGCTTTGTCTTCGAGAAGTGAGTTTCACATTCCTAGTGAGTGTAAGTGTACTTGTGTCAATGTTTATTTCACTATGAGGGGAAGAAGGTGAAGGTGAGTTCCAGGTTGAAAGGGATCATTCCCAACTCAGCTATGAACACACAAAACAAAAGGACATACACAACGTCTGGTAGAATAATCCACTCGTATGCGGCAGTCACAACATACAAGGTAATATAGCATGTACAACACTCATGGAATAGTATAAACGAGTGCAACAATTGTTACAACATGGTTCAAGTGAAAGGTATGTCTAATGTCCAGCAGAGAAGTCGACACGGACGGGACATCATTAACAACATATAAAACGCATTCTCATTAATAGATTATGCATTACAACAAATGAAATAGTTCATATGTAGAACACGAGTTAAAGAAACATGCATTACAAGTGTTGAACATCAGTCTTACAACAAATACAATACATGTGTGAAAATGTGTTGGCCTATTAACAAGATTCTGAATAGAGTGAAAGTTCCAAGACACATCATTACACCATACATCTCTTACCCCATCAGCATGTCATTGGAGCCACTACTTACTCCTCAAATAAATATTAGACTCTCTTGGCTATGTGGGAGGAAATGAGGTGAAAAAGTCCTTTGCATGTACAAATGTGGGGGTATTTATAGCCAAGGGTGAAACTAACCCTTGTGGCTATTCGACTACCCTCATGAGCATTTGACTTCCATGACTCTTCAACTTACATGACTCTTTGTTCAACAAGTGGGTCCCTTGGACTTCCATGTTACATCACATTGATTGAAAACAAGCCCATGGTGGAGATGTGAGCAACATGACTCATTACTTGACATGACAATGCTAATAAATTCGTGTTGTTGCTCGAGTGCATGTTGAGCTATAGTGCTGCTAGATGATGGATGTCTTCATGTTGTATCGTAGATTCACCTCTGCTTGGTGAAGTTCACATAGTCTTCGATGGTCTTTGGTTCACTTGATGAAGCTTTACCATGTTGTTCCCTACTTTCATGTTGGAAGGCTTGACCGGATCATCTATTTATGAAGGTGCATGTTTATCGCATTTGTCTGCTTTGCATGATTCATTCATTCAACCGTTGGTGAAACTATCATTCTGCATGTGCTCCCTTCATTCATCCCATTTGTTGTCTTGCCATGTTCGATGGTGTACCTGTACATGTAGTCACTCATGACGAGATGACACCAAATCCAAAACATCCTATTCTACCATGACACATGATCATTTGAGTGCAGGTGATCAGGAGAGGCAAGGAGGTTATGATGCCGGATGATGGCTCCAGGAAACTACTAATGAAAACTGCATAAGATTCATTGAGAGATGGAGACAAGCAATATGAGTCAACAATGACTGTCTGCAAGGTCTAGCTCAACTGGGAGGAAAAATTGCACAAATTTTGGGAGGAACAGTCCAGGCTACTGGAAGGAAAGGCACGCATGCTCTGCAAATTTTTTATAACGAAGTGGGAGCAAGAATAGACAACCATATTTGCACAATTTTCCAAAGGAATAGGTCGGGCTGCATGTTGAGTCAGCAGGTAGGGATTATGCAGTTTTTCTGGGGAACTACCCGGGTCATTGGGAGCCAAAACTATGTAATTCCCAAAGAAAACTTCTAGTTGCCTGCTGGGGTCACTGGCAGCCAAAACTATGCAATTTCCAGAGGGAACTGACCGTTAGCTGCCCAAGAGACTAGTAGTCTGCTGCTAGGGGCTGTTGGCAAGTAGAATTGCATTGAGGTTGGGAGGTTGGCCTACTCATCATCTTTGCACAATTTTTGAGCTGAGTTGACTAATGGGCAGTGGAAGGCTTGCTCATGGACATTGTGCAATTTCCAAGATGAACAGTTGGTCATCTATTGAGATGATTGATTGGGAAAACTTCAATATTTTCTAAGGGATACAAGGATGGGCACTTGGTGTCTGTCTGGTTGGTTTGTGCGATTTCCTCGGTTAGTTGAGTGGGTGAGGTCAGTGGCCTCTGCACAATTTTTGAGGGGAGTCAGTCTCAAGGTGACTATCAGGTCCAACTATCTGGGTGGCCATCATGAGATTTGATTGAATTGCTTGTAGTCAGCACAACTTGAAAAGACTATCTTGGTGCTTTTACGTTTTTCTAGTTAACAACCCATCCAGTCGATGGTGGGGTGATGGTCCAACTGTGAAAGTGGAGTCTGGTCGTCAGAAATTTCAGCAAAAATGGCTAAGTTTGTGAACAATTGAAAGATGCATAGGTGATCATATGAACACACACTCACATGACTTGATGATGAGACAATGAAAAACCATCCAGACACACATGTTCAACACGACTGACCGACGGTGTAAGCGACAAGTGCGACACTCATGATTGATCATTCATTGATTGAGATGATGCTTGTACAACACTGAATGTGACTCCATGTGTGAGTACGACATATGCTTTCATAGCGAATACAACAAGCACATATGAAGTGAAGACTCTAAGCATAAATAGAACACGATCGCAAGCATGACTCAGACATCAACATGTAGAGACATGAATGCATTGAATCAAGCAAGGTGGATGTAAAGACTCATATGAGCTCATGGAGTGAACCTGAGTGTGTGTAGTCTGTTGAGCTCCAGTATTGCAGAAAAAATGTTGCAACTCTTGGGGATTCCTTCTTTACTTTTATCAACCTGGTAGTTCGTAACAAACTTGGAAGTGACGATGTTGTATGCATAAGTACTAGTTCTTACTGCAGGCTATCACTTGGTCAGCTGACGCAAGTTCGCTAGGAGCTTAAGCCAAATTATATGAGTTCTCAGAAGAAGCTTTTAACTATGATGAAGGAAAGCTAACTCTACAGAAGCTATGCTATGTGCAAAAAGAGAAGGAAAACTGAAATGTAATGCAAACCCTAGCAAACCCTAATTTACCTATTAACCCTACTTTTGCAAGAAAAGAGATGAAAACTAATGAAATGAGTGCCAATGAGTACTAAAAAGGTAAATTTCATTTATTCAAGCTATTCCTAGAAAGAAATGGGAAGAATAAAACATCTTTTTGTACTTTTAAGTGTTTTTATGTGAAATTATTATGCTTGTGGTTTATCTGGTTGCAACTGTGCAGAGGTTTGGTGGAAAAGGAAGATGGAGTTGGCTTTGAGAGAGGGTGAGGGAAGTGTGGAGAGGTTCTAAGAAGCCCCTAGTACCCTTCTAAAGACTTCCATAGCGATTGGACTTCAAAAAATCACTCGCAGGAAGTTCTACAGGAGGTTGCGGGGGATCTATAGGAGGATCTACAGGAGGAGGCCGAGAGCTATCTTTGGAGTTTTGAAGGTGGAAAAATGATGGGAGAGAGGAACTGAAGGCCAGCTGAAGGTGTTGAGGTGTCTATAACTTGTCAAGGAAGATCAGGAACGAACGTGATGGTTGGATTTGTTCAAATGGCAAGGAAGCAGCTTTATGGAGAAAAACACAGAAATTAGGGTAGTTTGGCGAAATGTTGCAAATGACTTGGGAAATCTATGAGAAGTGAGTTGGTGCTAGCTATTGTGTGGAGGGATGGTGATCTGGAAGGTCTTGCAAGAGATCTACACAAAAACTGATCAAAGAAAGAACTAACTATACCATGAAAACAGAGCTTTTTCTAGCTTGACCTAATTTCTGACCTACAAACAGAAAATGTTGAACAAGAACCTGTGAACAGAAAAGAATGTGGAGAGAACTATGGTAAAAGAATAGAAATGATCTAAGCAACTGAATCTAAATTAATATATCAATCTTTCCCAAATCAAGTTATCACACTAGCAGTTGCATGGAAGAGCAAAAATTGTGTTTTTGGTGGCAACAGTAGTGCCTTGACCTCAAATCATAGTCTCAGGAAGGAAGAAAGGAGATCAAGGCCTATTGTTGGCCTTTTTGAAACTTATTTTGTCACTGTAATAACCTACTTCAGCAACTGAAACAAAAACAACTATGCTAACCATCAAAAGCAACCTAATCTAACAAAGTAAAGTGAATCTATGCAACAGAAATTAACTGATGAACTGAAGAAAAAACATATAAGTACAAAGTAGGAGGTGGGTTGGGCCCTAACCAAAGAGCTTTAGCCCTCTGAAAGAGATCAGTGCTGGCTCAAAAACTGTTTCATCTTGATTATCAAAAATAGAAGTTACATTACATAAACTGTTCTCAAAAGGAACTCGAAAATGAGCTAAACACAATGCTGCACAAAAGTGCGAAAATAAAATAATAACTGGCTAACCTACTAAGGCTCTAATCCTCCTTATTTATACAAATGGAGTCTTTAAACAATCCTCCTAAAATCAAGGAACTCAACTTTCTAGAACTCGAGATAAAAAACAGACTTACTTTACTTGCTCGTTTGCCCCTTGGAATCATCCATGTGGACCTTTGTGCTCCGAGTCGCTGATGGAGGATTCAATAAAAGGGGTCATAAATAAAGGAGACACCCCCCTACAAATCCTCTTCACTATTTTCCTCGTGTTTTGGCTGCCATTTTCTCATAAATCCCTTGAATTTGTCTAAAATTGGCAAAAAAATCCACATACAACAAACATTAGACTACATGGCAAAGTGACTAACCCAATTCACTCTATTAGCATAAATAAATTCAAAAACATGCATTAAACTAATGAGAATGGTTGATTAAGTCGAAATAAGAGGCAGAATGAGCCCATATAATTACCCATTTCTGGGGTTTATCATCACCCCTTACTGAATGAGTTGCTCATCCTCTAAGCAACTAATCTAACTCTTCATCCTTAATGGCTCTGACAGATTCCATGACATCCCAAGCCTCTAATGTGATTTCTTCCTCCTTATCACAGAAACCTGATTTCCTATTCACTTCTTCCCATTATTTCTATTCTTCCTCCTCCTTGACTCCTTCCAGCAGTCCTAGCAGCAGTGGAGGACTGAATTTAATGCCAATCCAATTTGTCTTCATGCTTTGCATTGAGTGCTTATACAGGGGCACTCTCCTCATGGCTTCCCTGATCTTGTTTGGGGAGTGATACTCCCTGATCCTTAGGCTGTGGGGCAATGTATTCCACCTTCTCATGCAGGAATGGATGTAGTCATCCCCGAACAATATCTCCATGTCCTCGAAGTTAACAATAGCCTGAGCTTGCTTGTCAACATAATCTGGGACAACTTGGGGATTACCTGCAAGGTGGTGGTGGGTATAGATGAGAGCTAAGGGGTCTGCTAGTTCTGCTCTAATCATCAAGGGTTCGCTCAACTCTTTTTTCATCATTTTATTGATTTCCACTGCCCTTTTCTCTTCATGGCTCATTCAAGATGCCATAGCCATCAGCTGCAAGTCTCCCAATGTAGCATTTGGATCCCACAAATTCATGTCAGTAAGTGCCATGTTGTGCAAGTAAAATTCTGCTAGCTTTGCTTTATCCTCAGTTGAACTATGATCACATAAATGCATGAATTTTCCATAGTCCTGAAAGGGTATTGTGCCCCTCTGGGCCAGTGTCTTAATCTGAAATTGGAGCCACTAATCTTTTACATACATTTCATATGATTTGGTTGGCTGCTTGCACTACACTACCTCCATTGCCCAGTTGGCCATGCAGGCTAACTGGGTTTCCTTTTCCTATAGCTACCTTTTCAAAATCAGCGCTTCATTTTCTGTCTGGGACTCTTTTTCCTGTTGCTATTTCATCAATGTCTCACTGTCTGTCTGGGGTTCCTCTTCTTGTTGCTATCTTTTTGCTGCCTCACCATCTGTCTGGGGTCCCTATTTTTGTTGTTTTCATGGTAAGATTGATAGCTCATTTCCTCCTTGAGGTCCCCTTTCTTGTAGCTGCTTTTTCAACATTTCATTTTCTTCCTCCAATTGAGCTCTTCTGATGCTTTCTGTATTCCTGACCATGCTCAATTCTTTACCCACATCTCTCAACTTGTTTTCCATGTGCCCAATGCCTTCTACTCCTTTTGATTTTGCAATCTACATTTGTGTATGGGTCCTGACTCTTTCCTTTTCCAGCTTGAAGAAAAGAGGCACTACAAACTTTTGTGGGATAATCTTCCCACCTTCCAGAGGGTTGTAGTAGGAGCCTAAGTTAGGTTGAAGTCCAGGCTCTGGTATCTCTTTTGCCTTACCTTCCTCATGGGTCTCTTCTTCTACTTTCTTTTCTAGTTTTTCAGTTTCTTAAAGCTTTGCTAATGTCTCCTATAGAGAGGTGTGTGCCTCCTATAGGACTGCTTTAGAGTCCATTAATTTGATCCTTTCTTTCCAGGTAGAGGTATTAGGACTTCCTCTCTCATAAGTGATGGAGATTTTGTAGGGAGATTCCTCCTTTATTACAGTAGGTGCATCCTCAATGACGATGGGTTCCTTTGAAGGTGGCTGAGGCTTCTCCGTCTTGATTCTAGTGCTCTTTTAAGCTTTGAAGTACATAGATGGTTGTCTTTTTATTTTCCATTTTTACTTGGCTAGAGTACTAAGTGCAACAAGAATAACTACTGCTTCTCTTGCTAGTGTCTCAGGAGACACTTCCTCTTGTTGTTTTTATTCTTCTTCCTCTATTGTTTTGCCTGTGTCTGTTGTCTTTGATTTTGTTTCTGCTGTCTCTGGTGTTGTTTTCTCCTCTACTTGTTGAGTTTTTTCCTTTCTTGTGGAAGCCCTTTTCTAAGATGTCTTGGGCTTTTTCTTTTTAGTTCTTGTCCTTTGCGTTTTCTTTGCTGTGGTTTTCCCTTTTTCTGATTTTGATGTTGTTTTCTTCTCTCCTTTAGGTTCAACTATGGTGGTGTCATGTTTCTCTTCTCCTCTCTATTTTTCTTCTTTGTCTTATTCCAATTGAATATTCTATACTTCTACATGGATTTCTTTCTCAGGTTCCTCTTTCTATTACTCCTCTTCACTGCCAGATGGACTAAGGTCATAAGTGAGATTTTTTATGTCAAATTCTTTAGTCATGTTCCTGAAAATCTTCCAAGCTATAGGGATTGTGTATGTGTGGATGGCATCCTCCGCTAGCAATTTAATGAGTCCATGGTGAGCCAGTTGGTCTGGAATCCCTGCATTCAATTTGGTGCTACACTCTATCAAGGATTGGAGGAGAAAATATGGAAGACTGAGTTTTCTAGATGCAAGTAGGTTCATGCCATATCTTATTTCATGTAATAATATGAAATGATAACCATATACTATACTGTATGTTCCTTCACAAGAGATATATTTCATGATCTGTTAGCTGACCTCACCCCATGGATAAGGTATACTTTTCCTTTTGATCCCATTCTTATCCTCCACAGGATGTTCATCAGGCTGGAAAAAGGTCTTTTTAGCAACTTGTCCTAGTGGTTTTTATTCTTTGCTCCAAGGGAGCCCAAGTGGAAGACTTGTAATTTTTCCGATGAACTCTGGTGTAAGTTCTATGGTTAGTCCCTTGAAACTTATTGTAGCATGGGTTTCGGAATGGGGTCTTAAAGATAATAAAAATTCCTCTGTAATTTCCTCATCATACCCCTGGAATTTCTCAAAGAAAGGCATCCAATTTTCCCTAGAAAAGAGGGCCACCAATTTTGGATGTTCATGTAATTTAGTTGAATTCAGAGGCTCCTTTCTCATAAAACCTCCTGTCATGATGTTCAGTGACTGCTGGAAATTCTCAGGTGAGGAGGAAGGTAGCAAATTTTCAAACCCGAAAATAGAGGAATAGATGAGGGTTTTTTTCTTTCTGGAACCAGAGAGGGAATTTTTCATGTTCTTCTTATTTAAAAAAAAAAAAATTCAATTTCCCTTCTCTTCAAACCCTATTCTCACACTTAATTTACTTCTCGGTCTGTTTAGGGGAAACAATATCTCCTTTAAAAAACAGAGAGTATACCAGACAATGTTTTTTTCTTTTTTCCACAAAGTAAGCAGACCACCTAATGCAAATTCACTATTTTACAGGCTTAATTTCCTATGGTTGCATCACTTTTTCATACAGGAGAATACCACAGAGGAGAAAGAGACAGACTTCTAGTGAAGAGAGTAAAATGGAGAGACTGTATATATTTGAAAAAAAAACATAGGCATAATTTTGTTCTCACTTTCCCTTTCTTTTCAACTCAATACTTCACTTGAAATCCACCACCTTGTGTAGATATATAACATACATAATGGTTTTTATGAGCCTACCTTTTTCAATCTCGAATTTGGCATAAAATCTTGAATTTTCCCTCTGCAAAGCCGCTCACTGGCCTTCCTATAGAAAGGCTCCTATAGACTGTGTTTTCGCTCCTATAGAGTGCTCCTGTAGAGACTGATAAGTAAAAGGGTTTCGAAACTGATAGAGAGTGACTGTTACAAAGTTTTGAAGGTGGTAGGTAGGTTGTTGCAGCCGAGAACTTGTCGATGCAAATGAAAACAAAGGTGGTGGAGGCTTCAACTACAACGTACTTAAACTTATGGAGTGTTCTGCAGTGATGAGGTGAGGTGGCAGGAAGGGTATGTTATGTTCATCCAGACCATTGGTCCCTACTCCAATGCCATTATGATACTTCATGTCGCCTGCCCGAAATCGCTTCCATCATTCCGTTATATCCCGCCACCACTACCAATTTTGAGTTTTTCTTCTCGAGTTGACTGAACACACGTGTCGATTTCGCCCGCTAAACGCTATATGAATTGAATGAGGCTTGTTTGAACTAGACGAGGGTGGCCAGTTAGCTGGCCACCGATTTTGTTTAATCGTGACCATCTCAATGGTTCATGTAGTTTCTAAATCATATTCATGCAACAGAGGAATGGGTTTTGTCACTTACCTACTAGTCGCTACCATGCTTTGCATGCTCATACTTTGGCACGTTGTTCATGGATTTCTACTGCTGTGGTTTCTAAATTGGTGGCTTGACTACTCATGCTGGTGATATTTGATCAGGAACAACTCTTTGCACATTGTATGTACCTGTGGTTGCACTGACCCTGCCTCTGGAGCTTGATTTTTTAAAGGGATCAACTGTTATAGGAATCCTACAGAATTTCTTGTAAGTGCTTCTCCCTCTAAACTTTTTGGCTGAGGTTTGAGCAGGGATTGAAGAGATAACTGAGGAAGGTTCTGAAGGAAAGGGAAAAGCAACTGGTATCCACCAGGTAAGAAACAAGTTAAGAATTTTGTTTTTTATTCTTCATTTTTTAAAAAAAAAAAAAAACAAAAGAAACAAGATTTATGTGTTTCCTTGTGTAGGGAAGAAAGAAGCGAGTGGAAATGTAGTTGTGTAGGGATGAAATGGAGAATTAGGAGGATGAATGGTGGCAGGGAGGTCCACAGGTTTTTAGGACAAATTTCTGGCCCTTTGATTCTTTTCTGAACTTTATTTCGAGCTCTCTGTGGTTTCTACAGAAGCCTCCTGTAGAATGCACAGAGCTTCCTATAGGATGCATAATTTCCCAAACAAGTGAAACCAAGGCCTAGGAAAAGATAATGGCAATGGAGGAATGATATATCAGGGGTGTATTCAACCTGGCCATGTCTCTTTTTCTTTTGTGATCCTCCTACAATCTGCAATGCATTCAAAAGAAGTTAGTTTTTTTCTGGTTTTTTTTTTCTATTTTTTCTCTCTTCTTTTTTTTTGAGACAGTTAGGGTGCCTTCAAGAGGTTTTCACCCTCCCTGCCTACCTTGGGCACCTCCAAGAGGTTTTCACCCAAGGATATTTTATTCTCTTTTTTTTTTTTTTTTTTTTTTTTTGCTTAGGGTGTGGGTGGAGTGAAGGCAGAGACATGTTCCATCACCAACACTATTTTACTCAGATTCTCAATGAATTCTTTCTTGGACAGGGCTTCCTGTAGTCTTCAACCTATGCCCATTGACGAGCATGGGGATGGCTTCTTCATCGATGGTTCAGATCATAACTGAACCATTGTCATTGCACTTTTCTATTGTGTACAGTCCCAGCCATATTGTCCTTGGTTTGCCCTTGAAATCTTTATATCTTGAATCATATAGCAGCGCCCAATCTCCTTCCTGGAATTGTTTTTCTTTGAGGTGTCTGTCATGCCATATTTTCCTTTGAAGCTGGACTACCTCTGAGTGGAGAAGGGCCTGCAATCTCTATTCATCCAATCCGTTTAGCTGAAGTAACCTTTCCTTTTGTGCATGGCTGAGATCTAGGTCCAGCTGAGCTACGATCCTTAGTGTATTACATTCAAATTCTATTGATAGCAAATCCTTCTTCCCATAAACCAGATCATAGGGTGTGAACCCTGTGGTGGTTTTCCAAGTGGTGTTATACGCCTATGTGGCCTCAACCAATCGATTTGCCCAATCTTTTCTGTTGCTGCTCACTACCTTCCTCAAAATTCCTTCCAAAGCTCTATTAGTGACTTCCACCTATCCATTTGCTTGCAGATGATAAGGGGTGGAAGTTATGTGCTTAATTTTGTGATGTGTGAGCAGGTCTTCAATTATATTGGAGTTAAATTAAATCCCTTGATTTGCAACTAATTCTCTTGGATAGCCAAACTTGTAGAAGATATTCTGTCTCAAAAACTCAGTTACTTTCTCTTCTATTGCTGCCTTGATCACCTTTGTTTCTGCCCATTTTGTCAAATAATGAGTGCACACAATGATGTAAGATTTCTACTTTGAAGGAGGGATCACAGGACCCACAAAGTCCATCCCCCACTTCTTAAATGGCTCAAAGACACTTGAGGTTGCAGGGGCATCTCATCCCTTGTAGTGGGTTTCCCCATCCTTTGACATCGGTCACATTGGCTAATATATCTCCTGACATCTTGATGAAGAGTGGGCCAATAGTAACCTGCTTGCAGAATTTTGAAGGCAATCCTCTTTGTTGCAAAATGGCCCTCACAGGACCCATCATGACAGGTTAGGAGAATGTCCAAAAATTCCTCCTCCTTGACACATCTCCTCAAAATCTGATCTGGGCCAAGTTTGAAGAGATTGCCCCCAATCTAGGTGAATGGGGCACTTTTCCTTATGATCTTGCTCTTCTCTTTTGAGGACAAGTGTGGCGGAAACTATGTTGAAACCAAGTAATTTTATATATCAACAAACCATGGAGAGAGTACTGAGATAGAAAATAGGTGTTCGTCTAGAATTTGATCATCCACCATTCCTTTCCTTCCTCGTCTGCAGGAAGATCTAGTCTAGACAGAACATTAGCAACAACATTTTCCTTACCCGGCTTATCAACAATGGTTAAATAAAATTGTTGCAATAAAAGTAACCATCTAATAATGCAAGCATTTACATCTGCTTTGTTCATTAAATACCTAATTGTAGCATGATAAGTGTGTCTGAATGTTTGATAGACGGTGATGTAGTGTCTGAACTTATTTATGGAATGGACTATAGCTAGGAGCTCCTTTTCGGTTATAGTGTAGTTTAATTCTACCTTGGACAAGTTTTTACTTACAAAATATATGGCATAAGGCAATTTCTCCCCAATTATCCCTAAGGTTGCTCCTATCACTTTGCTCCAGGAATTTGTATGAATGTGGAATGGTAGGGCCCAGTTTGGACCTCTCAAAATTGGGGCAGTCACTAGTTTACGTTTCAAGGTATCCAGAGCCTCTTGACAATTGTCAGTCCATATGAACTCAGCATCTTTTCTGAAAAGACCAATCAATGGAGAGGATAGCTTACTGAAATCCTAAATGAATCTTCTGTAATACCCTGCTAAGCCTAGGAAACTCTAAACATCTCTTACCTTTTGAGGAGGTGGAACCCTTTGGATGATGGAAATTTTGTTGGGATCCACCTGTAATCTTGCTGAGAAATTGTATGACCTAGCACGGTCCCCTTAGTCATTAGGAATTTGCATTTTTCAGGACCGAGGAACAGGTTCATTTCAATGCACTTGTCTAAAACTTTTCCCAGGTTAGTCAAAGCTTCCTCGAAGTTAGAACCATAAGGGGTGAAGTCATCCATATATATTTCCACTTCATCATGAACTAGTTCATCAAATATACTCAACACAACTCTCTGGAAAGTGGTGGGAGCATTGTACAATCCAAAGGGAAGGACGCGGTATGCAAAGGTACCCCAAGGACAAGTGAAAGTGGTCTTATCTTGGTCTTCCGAGCTGATTTTGATCTGGTTGTACCCGCTAAACCCATCTAAGAAGGAGAAGAACTTCTTCCCCGCCAGGCCACCTAACACTTAGTCTATGAAAGTCAGCGGAAAATGGTCCTTATTTGTGGCCTTGTTTAGTTCCCGATAAACAACAAAAATTCCCCACTTCCCATTTTTCTTTGGCACTATCACCAAAGGAGAGACCCATTCACTGTTAGAGATGGGGTAGATGAACCCTACATCCAACAAATTTTGCACTTCTTCTTTGACAATGTCCTTAAGGGCCAGATTCATCCTCCTTTGAGGCTACCTAACCGGTTTGAAATTTTCCCTAGTGTAAATGTGATGAGTATAGACTGAAGGGCACACTCCCTTCATCTCCTTATAGCTCCAAGCAAAAGCATCCAAGTGGTTCTTCAACAAGCTACACACTTCTTTCTCCTGAGAGGTGGATACGAATGAGTTTATCTTCAAGGTTCTTTCTAGGCTGAATTCCACATTCTTAACTCGGAGAGAGGTCAGATCAGCCACATAGATATCAACTAAAGGATTGGCTTGGGTTTCTTCCACCAGCTCTTCTAATGGCAACACACTGGGGGGTGGATTCTGAATCAATTTTTCAATAAGATCATCCTCGGTTTATGGGCCCCCCATGGTAGCTTCTACTACACATAGTGGTGTGGAATAGACTTCATCCTCATCTTCCTCCTCCAACCAGAGAGGTAAATCATGGTCTAGCAAAGGTTGGGCAGGAGGATATAGGACTAGCTGCTTGTACATATGCCCATTCTTGCTTGTCATGTTCCCATCTAAACAACTGATGTAGGCATCTGCAGTATCCAACCAGGGCCTTCTGAGGATGAGAGGATACCCAGTGAGATTTACCTCTAGCTGGGGAACCACAAAATTAGCAGGGTACTCCCAAGAATCGATGGAGACCATTACATCTTCCACAATGCCCTCAGGATTTATGGTGGAGTGGTCTGCCAACTGAAGTACAACTGTGATCTTTCTCAGAGAGCCCTAAAGGTTGAGCTTGAGCATAGTGTCTTTGGTCATCACATTAATGGCAGCCCCTAGATCAATCAGGGTATGGGGCATTAAGGCGCCATTGATGTGGACATCGACTATAGGACTTCTAGGGTCTAGATATTTTGGAAAGATTACCTGCCCCAACATCAAGTCAGACAGATGTCCTATGACATTTATAGTTGGGGCATCTCTCTTGTGCCTGTCTGGGTGCCTGAAGCACTTCTCCTTGATCATCTTGTTGTATATGGGCAAATCCTTTATGGCTTGGAGGAGTGGTATCTTTACACATAAATATTTTAATTCCCCCAGAAGTTCAGTTTCTTCTATGATCGGTTGTGTTGTTCTAGTTAATCTCTCAAGAAAGGGTGGAGTGGCTTTTGGTTCACTTTCTTGTTTTTCTTCCTCATCCTCCTTAGGGGGAGGTTAGTTATCTAAGAGAACCTTCCCAGATCATAGGTTAATCTCCTGAATCTCCACAACATAGGTCGGGCATGATATTTCCCCACTATATACCTATTGGGCCTGTCTATTATTTAGGTTCAGATTCGGTTGAGCAGGTATTTGGGGTTGCCATGGTGGAGAAGGAGGTAATGGTTGTGGTTGAGCAGGTGGTGGAGGCAAAAGAGTGGGAGGAGAGTTTTACTGGGGCCTCCACCCTTGATGAGGTGCATTCCACTGAGGCTATGGCTGAGCATAAGAGTGAAACGAATGAGCAGTTGGTTGAGCATGGTATTGAGATGGATATGACCAAGGAGGGGGTGTGGACGAGGATGGATGAGTAGGGGGTCCCCAAGAAGGCATGGAAGTGGCTTGATTGGGGTTGTAATAGGTCTGGGATGTCCCTTGCATTCCCTACTAATAAGGTCTGGGCCCATGTGGCCTCCTTTGGTTCACGAAGTAGAGTGGTTCAGTGACTCCTTCGGCCCCCTGGTATGCAGCTTTAAGTCCGGGTAAGGAAGGGCACTGATTGGTCTTCTTCAAATCCTAAACACACTTCTATAGAGTTCAATGGACATTTATTCCTAGGATGCCTTCTAGTGCACCTAGGACAAAAGATGGCCAAAGCCCTCTCGTCTTCCTCTTGTTTCCTTTTGATATGCAAGGTATCCATTTGCATGGAAAGAGTCTACCTCATCTCGATTTTGAAATCTTTCAGCCGATTCTGAAATTCACTTCTAAGAGATGAATTGAATAAGGATGTATTGGCTAAAGGTGACTTCCCCTACCTCTCTTTCTGGCTGCGCTAGAATGGTTTCTAAACACAATTTTTATGTCATCATAAGGTAGTTGGTAGATGCCTCCCCCAGCCAACAAATGGAGGCTATCTAGAAGGTATTCCGGGACTCCTCTGAGTAGGACCAACTTCAGAGATGCGGGGTCAAGTGTGCACCTAGCCCTTTTATAAATAAGTTGAAAATTCTCTTTATAGTATTCTAAGGAATCATCACTTCCCATGGTCATTCGAAAAATTTCTTCCTTGGTATCCTTTGATCTACAATAGTCCTAGTATTTGTTGTTAAAGTTTTGGTACATTTGAGCCCAAGTTGTGATACTGTTTACAGGTAACCCCATGAACCAGCACAATACTGTATCCTTGAGGGTAGAAGGGAACAACTTCAACTTCTGCTCATCTTCTGCTTCCAAGTTTGTAGAAAGAGAAGAAAAACTGAAATTTAATGCAAACCCTAGCAAACCGTAATTAACCTATTGATCCTACTTTTGAAAGGAAAGAGATGAAAACTATTGAAATGAGTGTCATTGACTACTAAAAATGTAAATGGCATTAATTCAAACTACTTCTAGAAAGAAATGGGAAGAAGAAAACATATTTTTGTACTTTTGAGTGTTTTTATGTGAAATTATTATGCTTGTGGTTTATCTGGTTGCAACTGTGCAGAGGTTTGATGGCAAAGGAAGATGGAGTTGGCTTTGGCGGAGGGTGAGGGAGGTGTGGAGAGGTCTTAAGAATCCCCTAGTACCCTTCTGAATACTTCCATAGCAAACAGACTTCAAAAAATCGCTCACGGGAAGTTCTATAGGAGGCTGCAGGGGATCTACAAGAGGAGGCCGAGAGCTATTTTTGGAGTTTGGAAGGTGGAAAAATGATGGGAAAGAGAAAATGAAGGCTAGCTGAAGGTTTTGAGGTGTCTATAACTTGTCAAGGAAGATCAGGAACAAATGTGATGGTTGGATTTGTTCAAATGGAAAGAAGAAGCTTTATGGAGTAAAACGCAAAAATTAGGGCAGTTTGGCAAAATGTTGCAGATGACTTAGGAAATCTATGAGAAGTGAGTTGGCAATGGCTGTTGTGTAGATAGATGGTGAGCTGGAAGGTCTTGCAAGAGATCTGCACAAAAACTAATCAATGAAAGAACTAACTATACCATGAAAACAGAGCTTTTTCTAGCTTGACCTAATTTCTGAACTACAAACAGAAAATGCGTCACCAAAGTAACCTACTTGAGCAACTGAAACAAAAACAACTATAATAACCATCAAAAGCAACCTAATCTAACAAAGTAAAGTGAATCTATGCAATATAAATTAACTGATGAACTGAAGCAAAAACATATAAGTACAAAGTAGGAGTGCTAGGAAACTTGGGTTGGGTCCTAACCCAAGAGCTTTAGCCCTCTGAAAGAGATCATTGCTGGCTCAAAAACTGTTTCATCTTCATTATCAAAAATATCAGTTACATTACATAAACTATTCTAAAAAATAAATCGAAAATGAGTTGAACACAATGCTTCACAAAAGTGTGAAAATCAACTAATAACTGAATAACCTACTGAGGCTCTAAGCCTCCTTATTTATACAAATGGATTCTTTCAACAATCCTCCTAAAATCAAGGAACTTGGCTTTCTAGAACTAGAGATAAACATCAGTTCTACTTTACCTGCTCGGCTGCCCCTTGGAATCATCCATGTGGACCTTTGTACTCTGAGTTGCTAATGGAGGATTCGAGAAAAGGGGTCATAAATGAACGAAACGCCCCCTTACAAATCCTCTTCCCTGTTTTCCTTGATTTTTGGTTGCCATTTGCTCATGAATCCATTTACTTTGTCCAAAATTGGCCAAAAAATTTGCATACAACAAACATTAGGCTACATAGCAAAGTTACTAACCCAATTCACTCTATTAGCATAAATATATTCAAAAACATGAATTAAACTAATTAGAATGGTCGATTATGTTGAAATAAGACGAATAATGAGCCCATATAATTACCCATTTCTAGGGCTCATCATAGTCATCAAGTGAAACTCTTCAAGGGAGGCTCTGAAATTGGTGTAGGCCAAAATTTTGGAGGGTGGTTGTAGCCACCACAACACATCATTATAACCATAGATCTATAATTTTTATCAAACAAGCATTTATGTCGAAATACCTCAAAGACTTGAAATCTAACTCTTCTCCTTGCTACCTGGTGCACACCTATTTCAGATCATATCACACATCTATAACTCATTACTTGCACACGCACTTTGATCTCCATGTCCTTATATAGCTTCAACCTTAGCCAATACCTGTCGCCAATCCCTTAGTAAAGACGTTGGTATTCCTTAATATGATCAAATAACCATTGTCACTCCAATTACTCTGGGCTAATACCTTGGTAAAGACCCATGTTATCCATACTACCATGGTTCATATTTTGTACGTGCCTTTTCTTCACAATACCTGTGTATGTATTTGACCTTGCTTCTTAGGAACTGTGTATACTTTCTAAAACATCACCTTTATCATTCATCTGTCTTTGATCTATCATTCCTTTGTCCATATCACCTGTAATATCTCTACTAGTCTTCATAATCATCATGTTATCATACTATTGACATATTGACCAAGTAGCTTTCCGTTAAGTAAAACACATTAGCCATTATTATAACAATCTCCCCCTTTGGATTTGATGACAACCACTTTGGTGTTTGGTCATGTTGAAGCCCCAAAAATCGGGTCTACAACAAGGGGGATACCCTCCCAGTCCGGACCTTGGTTGGCAGCTCATTTTCCGTTTGGTATAGTGGGTCCGACTGGGGATATGGGACCAATTTCCCAATTTATGTGTGTGTGTGAGAAAGATGGATATTTCTATTTCTAAATGGAATACTTCTACTCTAATTCTAATCTAATAATAAGGAAATTATATTCTAATAAGCAGAAATATCTAAATCTACACTAACCTGTGATGTAATCTTTCTTCTATTCGATCTAAAATGATTTCAAACAAAAACTGGTAATAAAGATCATTCATCTGTTATGAGAAAAGAATTCAATAAAGATGAACCACTTCGTATAAAAAGTTAGACGAAACAGTTGTGAAAAACATATCGCATAATAAGCTATTCATACACTAAGCATAAATAAATAGCTATCACCGTACAAAAGTGCCAAATGATAACTCGGGCATTCATACATCAATATATAAATAACTGAACTGAAAATCACTTTAACACAAGGCAGAAATAGTTAAGAGATAGAAACACCATTTATAACTAGTCCTACTCATGAGCTTCAAGCGATAACGATTTATCTCTTCTTAATCAAATATCTACTAAGAGTACAAAAGTGCAACATCAGTAGCAGATATCAAATGCAAACATCAATAAATCATGTTCCATTCATTCATCAAAACCTCCTCAAAGGGTACAGAAGTGAATGTTCTGGGGATAAGTTTTTGATAAATTTCAGGACCCCTCTCTAAATGCATGAGAGGGGTTTAAATACTACTAACTAAATCTAAAAATAAATTATTACAAAAATGTAGGATGCGGTTTAAATTTCCATCCTCATTTCAGGAAAATAAAACAAAACTAAAACTAAAATTAAATCTAAAATTAAACTACCTCTGTATTTGGTCCTTGAAATCGCACGCATGCAGAATCTATTTGAGAAGGGTCTGGTGGCCGACTTCCGATTTTAGCTGAGTTGAGAAAACAGAATCAACAAGAGCTGGCACCATCTTTTCGGCCGCATTGATGATACACTTAAGAGTCATCCATTGGCTATGTGGCTTTACCAAGTATGCCTAGAAATAATCCTAGTTAAACTTGGTTACCCCTTGGATTTCTTGTGCCTTTTCTTGGGCCTTCTATTTCCAATCTACTTGTAGTGTTGTTTTCTTGCAATTTTTGGAGCTTGCAGGTGACTGGGAAATTAGCAGCTTTCTTTTTTGAGAAATTGTTTTCCACGAGTGCTAATCGCGCATCGAAAACTGCCTCCGTTTTTTGATCCAGGTTTCCTTGATGCATTTTTCGCCTTTTGTGCTTTTTTCTTTTAGCAGATATAAAGTTCAAAAATTGTAAAAATAATAATTCCGTAAGCTCTTGACTCTGAGTTTTAAACTGTCTATTTTTTATATCAACGTTGTCCAATATACACTTGACCATGTCCATGTACGGATAATTTTGGACCTTGCTGCTATTTGGTGTAAGAATGAGCAAGCTAGCTCTGTAAGGGATGCTTCAGAAGAACCATTTGAGCCCGCAGTAGCAACAACTTCCATTACTCTTGGATTCTCCTCTTCAACCAGATTATACATGCCTTCCCACGTAGCAATTCCCACGTCTTTGTTACAGGCCATGTCTGTATACAAGGGCACCATTTCCTTTACTTCAGAGCTCGGGGCTTTTCTTTTCTTTCCCATTTTAACCTACGTATTGCTTTGTATTGTTCTCCATTCTCCATTCCTGCAATTCACAAATGAATTGAAAATAATGACAAGAAAGGGTGATGGGAAAGTTTTAAATTCCGCAGACACATCAAGTATACCACCTTACGTGAGATGATTTTTTCAATAAGTACGAACCCATATTCCATTAATAACTGGAAACTAATTAATTTATTAGCATTAAAGCACATAACCAGGTGTCAGCTTATGGAAAATACTTTTCTTGAATAACGTGCCCGAAAGATCTGCGATGAAGCGATTTTGCGATTTACTTCGCAATATCGCAAATTGCAACATCGAGAAATGATAACATCGCAGAATCATAACATCGCAACGTTGGTCACTCGTGATATTGCATTATCGCATTGTCGTCGTATTGCAAGATCGCAAAATCGCTATATCGCAATATTGCAGATCACAGGAATGTTATGTATGACAATCTTTGTTAACCTATTTTTTGTGAAATGCAGTTTTGCGATCAGCGTCGTCGCATATCGGAAAATTTTAAAGTGTTTCATGTAAGTTGTATTTGCTAGATGCGATGCGATCTTATCGCGTATCATAATCTCGCAATGTTTAAAATTCAGCTCATAAGGAGGTATCCCATTATCTTTTTGCGATGCGATATTCCTAAGGAAAGATTTGTGTCTTACCTTATCATAAAACTTAGATTTTTGGATTTTTCAAGGGGGGCTTCCTAAGCTTATGATGGTAAGTTTATTCGAAAAGGAAATTTAAACACTATTTTGATTTTTTTAATTTTTAACTAAGGGTCCCCACTTATTTAGTATTAGGAATAACACTAAATAAGAAGGGGGGTTGTTGCTAGCCACAACAAGTCACCACCTAAAAATACACCTGCAAATACCAAGTATTCTCACCAAGCTTCTCTCCAATAATTATTCTCCAAAAATGAAGCTTCACACCGCCTTTGACATCAAGGGAAAATGGCTTACCAATGTTGAATGAAGGCTTCTTTCCCCCTTTGTAGACAGGATCGCTCTAGGTTCATATATGATGAGTATGAAAACTGCATACTAACCATGCTCCACTTGAGCATATAATGGAACCTCTAAAGATATACAATAAAATAAGAATACTTTATGACTCAACCAAATATGCTTTTTCCTATCACCAATGACTCATGAGTACATCAATCACCCAACACAATGGTGTTACATATTTGACCCAACTCTACATCAATGTCCCAACATAATGGGATTGCATACATGAATGACTTGAACATAATAGCCCATGATAGAATTTCAGAATGATTTACAAAATGGGTCTTTACATGACCTTTATATCAATAGACATACATGACATTTATAACTAAACAAGGAAATCAATAATGAGGTATCTTGATCTGGATCTCTTCAGCTACTAGAATTAACCAAGGTTTTTTACTTCTATGATGTTAGCAGAATTGCATGTGAAAGAATAGAAAAAACCACATTTTCAAGCTTTAACGAAGATGAAACATAAAAAAAACCATCAAATCAAAGGACACACACACATTGATAATGGAGTTCACCCAATGTGGGTTACATCTTCAGGCCCTGGTGTCAAGAGTGGGGAGGTCACTTCTTTAAGTTATGAAAATGATGATGATGTACATGACATTTTCTTTGTGATTACAGGGATAAATTCCCTCAACTAGAGTGGCATGTCTTTCCATGAGACATTCTCAGGAACTCTCACTCATATGGGCACTCCTTCAGCATGACAAGATAATAAAATCTCACATGATATTCCATACACGTATCCATCAACATAATGGTAATCAGGGATCTCAACAACAAAAACATCATCTCAATAAATCAGAAGAAAGACATGGCATAACTGCATCATTTACCTCCACTTTCGAGTATGGCTAGAAAATGCAAAGCTCAACTAACGAAATGGACTACACCTTTGAATTTGTGCAACGAAATCATGTCAAATGACTATAAAATTTCCCCCTTTCTGACACCATCAAATTCTAGACTCTCGGGAATATCGAAGATTCGTGCAAAGATTCATTCCTAAAGATGGCTGAAAAATATGCTGCTTCGATGAAGATTTTGAGCACAACATTGTGCTCCCTACAAAATTCTATGAAAAATGACTATAAATTCAGCATCGTTCTGCCTCTATAAAAAATCAACCTCCAAGGGAATCTTTTAGATTCCACAAGATTCTACAAACATTTCTTGTTTCTATATGCCTAAATCTTTGTTTCTCAGATGAGGAAACATACCACACCATCACATTCCCTACGAAATTCTAGTTATTTTGACTATAACGTTGACATGTTTTCGTCTCTATGAAAAAATGCCCTCTAGGAAATCTTTTAGATTCCTCACTACATCAGAGAATATTCATGAAAGATTCCATCTCTCTAAATTCATGCCCCTCTTGGGCTAGGTTCCATGTTTCCTCCTCTTGGTCTAGTGAATGAATAAGTATGGTTCTTATATAAGTCTTCAGGTGGATATTTTAATGAGAGACCACTTGGGTTGTTGTCGAGTGCCCAAATTAGTTGGGTAGAGGCCCCAGGGTCAAGCCCGCAGGCCTCCCCCACATAACACATAATGCATTATTATTATTTTTTAACAACCTTGGCACATCTTCTAACCATTAGCAACTTTTGTAATACGGTTGGAGGCATGTAATGTTTGTTGTTTAATGTTATGAGGTATGGTGCTAATTGTGGCATATAGTGGTTATGGTGTTAATTGTTGCATTTTTTATTGTGGCACATACCAAAAACCATATATGCCAAATACCTTTCCACCATCTGATTTGATTCCATTACACAATATCACTATGGTCATAACAAAATATTTCTCATTCCATTTAAATATGGCTTACCAAATCATATGTTGGTTTTTGTTTGAACACTAGTATTTAATATAATAACCATAATAACATTTTATTATTATTTCTTCTTGATATTTTGGTTTTTTATATGATTTGGATATTATAAACGCATTTTATATGTGATTTTGGTTATGTGGTTTTATATATTTTTAAATAGTTTTGTTTTATTTTTAGATATAATATTATTTTGTTTTGTCTTTTCTGCAAAGAAAGGAGCAAATAATGGAGTGATAAGTGTCAATGCTTGATGGTCTACCATGTACTCTGTGAGTCTCACCTACTGACTAGGACGCCATGTGGCACATTGTGGGCCCTTCTTTTTCCATGTGTTTTCAAAATTTAAATATCCATAAGTTGGTAATATGGACTCATATTTGAGTGTCATCTGTGCCACCAAAATTGTAATGAAGAGTACTAAAACTTGGTATTGGTTTGGCTACATTTTTAAGACTTTGATTTTCGAGCCTTTTTGGAGCCACCTTTGACTTCTTAGCCTTCTAGAGCAACCTTGATCATAGATAGATCATGATAGTCATAACAAACCATCATACACGATATAGGGACCTGCAACATGAACATCTAATTGCAAACACCATAGACAACAGCATAAACATCCTCATCATCATCATGTAGGATAGTGTAGTCATCAATATGTGACCAAATATGCAATGTCTACAAGCATCACCAAGCACTGAAGTAGAAGCGTGAGATAGTGCAATAAAGTTCTTTCAGTAAATCATCCCCTCGACTTCATATAATCAATTTCAACATGCTATTTCCATTTTTAGGAAGAAACAAAATCCATGAACATCAAAGACATATTAATCTCTTGCAACACAACACCATAAGTAACATATACATATTATTTTCATGCACCAACAACATATGTGAGAACCAAGAGCACCTCCAACATCGCAATTCATATAATTGGTTTGTATTATCATCAATCAACATCTTCAAAAATCATAACATATATATCATTAACTAGAATAGAACTGGTCGACAACATCATAATGAACAGATCAACATTTCCAAATGTAGCTCAAGCAACATGTAGACAACATCCATGACTTCATCATCACTAGTGACAAAATGACAACAACATATGTATCTTCACCAATATCAGCAACAATTATACATCACTAATGATATGTACTCATCATGAACATCATCATGCAACAAGGAATCCTTAAGAAATTGTAATGCTAAATGAAACATTTAGAAGCATAGAAAATGCTCCCCCTGAACCAATTCCAATTATTTACCATCAAGACCGATCATATGCATCTCATTAATCAGTAAATTCATCAAAGAATCACAACAACAATAAAATTTTGCAACATCTCATGAACCATCGTGAACCAACCATCATTCCTAATCATTATTAATAGTCTTCATCAAGTTAATATTAGAACCAAAAATCCAATAATAACTAATTGAAGCATATCATAAACTCCCCCTAAGTCCATCTCACTATTTATTCATCTCATAGAAACATACGTGATTGTCTAGGTCAAAACTCACGTATACACATGACTGTCTTTCATTTGATCCGTGTACAAAAAGTAAAATGATGAACTTTTCATAATAACATCGCCTCTACACATACCATACCTATTCTTTTTCACTGCTACATCAATGCAATGATAGTAGTATAAGAATCACTAAATTAATATCAAACAAAAATATAAAATCATCACTAAAGTAATCATGCATAGCTCCTCCTAAGATCATACACTACTGATCCTGTGGACCTAATAATCATCACTTGCTCTTCATGAGGACATGTACCTCACATCACTTTTGCAGTCATTGTTAGAAGTATGCTTTAAAAAAATAGATTGTAATGGGAAATATCTTCTTCTATTCTGAATCTAAAGAAGAGGAGGAACTATACCTCTTATTTTTTCTTTAATTCTTCTCTACTATCACATACAATTTGTTTGGATTTCTATATCCTCCTTCTATAACATTTCTAGTGTCTTCATTTATAACTTTTCATTTAGTTGATGTAAATACAATTATATGTCCTTTGTCATCTATTTGACCCACACTTATAATATTCTACTTTAGCCCTTGAACTAATAATGCATCAACTACTTTTTCATATTTATCAAGTTTGATTCTACCTTTTCCTATAACTTTTGTTGGAGCACTATTTCCAAGAATCACCTTACCACCTTTTTCATTTATTGATAAACTCAAACTTGTCATTATCTTTAGTCATATGATGATAGCATCTGCTATCTATGTACCATTCATATTCATCTTTGAATGAGAAAAGAGCAACACCACACCTTATTTGTTCTTATTCTTTTTGCTTAATATGAGAAAGGTTGGCAGATCGATATTTCTTAGGTCTTTTGGTAACAATGTTCTCATCTCGTTTCTTTTCATGTTGTCTGTGAAGAGTCATAGATTGGTTCCTGCATTATTTTTCTACATGCCCAAAGTTGTTACAAGTATAAAATCTTATATGAACAAAAAACATAACTAAGGGATCATAATATGTATGTTTCATATTCCTTCTAATGTGCTCAATAGATTTTTGACCAAATATTTTGCAAGAAAAATGATATCCCTTAAAGAAATCTAAGTACTTGGGAGCTCATGAACTTCCTGTTAAGTGGCTTTTTGCTCGATATCGAAACAATATTCTTCTACAATTGGCTACAATATGTCCATAGTTACGACATATAAAGCAATCAATATTATTGATATGAGGAGAGAACTGATTAATGTTTCTATTATTGGAAGAAAACGATCTCTTTTGAAAAATCATCTTCCTTCGATGTTGATTTGGTTGACTTCTTATCTATTTAATAGGAATTTCAGATTTCATATTGTTATCCTTCAAGATCCTTGCAAAATCCTGTGAACTAGATTATTATTTTATAGTTTCATGGAAACCAAGACTATATTTAATGGAAGGAGACCTTTGACTACTAAGAATATTATCCAAAATCTTAGTAATATCTTGAAATATCAAGTGTTCATCCTTTTCTTCTAATTTACCTTATAGAATGTTTACCTCAACCTCCATTCTTTGGTATTGTTCTTCCTTTTCGAGAAAATGCTTCTGCATTCTTTCTCCGACCGTTCTTCCTTCTTCCAATTGCTCCTTTAATTTTATAATCTCTTTCTTTGATCCATTCTATTTTTTTTTCAAATACTTGAAGAGGCTCTTAATTTCGCTTGTTTGGCTTTTCAAGATATGCTCTTAAAGAGATGATCTCAGCTTCAAGTGCTTCACAATATTGTTTAGATTCTACTGTAGCATTTACCGATTCAACATGAACGTTGTTATCATATGCCTTCAACTTATCCTTAAGATTGTTTATCATTTTCAAAGAAAAATCAAGTTTTCTTCTAAGATTAAGGACTTCCTCTAACATGTCTTATTTTGCATCATTAACTCCATCTGACATAACAAAGGTTGTTTTATCATCATACTCACCTTTTTACACATCTTTAGAAATAATATTACCTGATGGTTATCCTGATGATAAATCTTCCTTTGATTTTCCATGATGAATGACTTACATATTATCCCATACTTCCTTTTCAGCTTCATAGTGCATAACCTTTCCTAATCCAGAATCAGGTATGTTACCAATAATTTCATTTAATGCTACATTATTATTTTGTAATTTTTCACTTGATTGAGTTTCAATGAAATCATTACATACTAAATTCAAAACATTAAATCCTAGGTTTATTAATTTATAATTCATATTTTCTTTCCATACATGATAGTTATCATCACTTAGCATCAACATACCTAAATCATTGTCTATTGGTTTTGGCATGCCTTGTTCTTCTGCTACAGATAACCCTTGATCGAAAATTGCAAATATTATTATAGCATCAGATACATTAATGTCATTTTTCTCCTAAATTGACTTCTTCCTTTGAGTTATCTCATTCTTTTGCTTCTTTCCCATCATTCCTAATCCAATCCAAGTTGTTAGGCTTCAACTAAAGTGATCTTCTCTGATTTTAATTGTTGGGAAAAATAGTGGAGGGGTTGGTCACTCATTATCTTAAACTCACTTCAACTTTTCAATTTCTTATTATTATTTATGTATGCTATTGTCATTTAGGAAACTAGTGTATGTACACGACTATGGTAAATGCAAACAACATATATCCAGATAACTAATTTATCATTTATTTCATTAATTGTTCATCCTTAACGAGTGCATCATTACTTCATTATTCATTCATTAAGAAGAAACCATGAGAAATAAAGAGAAGATAGATCATCAACACACAAGAAACATATCAACACACATGAACACCAAGATTTTAGGTGGAAACCCAATGTGGGAGAAAACCACCATTGTCATCATCTATATCTTCTTCTTTTATTATAAAGGAAAACATCTTACAATATTGTACTAGCACAAAATATTATCAACATTCAGGCACCCACCTGCAGAAGGTTACAACCTTCTCTCGTTCTCCAACAACCACTGGAAGGGAGCTCCAAACCCTTGATCTCATTTACTAGCTCCTAACAAAAGGGAGTAACTACCCTCTGCACAAATTTACTAGCTACCACTGGAAAGAAGCTCTAAATCCCTCACTGAAGGATCCAAACCTTAGCAACTCTTGTTGACCATGTTTCATACTAATTCATATTGGATCCACCTAACTCAAAACATCAAAACCTATAGGCCACCTTTCATCATATTTTTAGACTAGACCCACACCCATTATTAAGCTTAATATCAAAATGAATATTGAATTTTATAGATAATCAATGAACCTACTGAATCATTATAACATCTGTAACCCAATCACTAAACCTTTTCCAACCATTGCAACTAGATAAGACAATTCCATGTCAGATATAAACCATCAGATCATACTAATGCATGACCATTCATCAAAATACCAATACATACATTGTTCATCACATAAACTAATTGCTATCATGGCAAACCCTGATCATACATACATCAGAATGCCTACGCTATTGTTTTGAAGTACATCCATGTATGTACACATTTCTTCTGTACAGAACCTGCATATAGATATCAAAATATTGAACACTAAACTGTCAATTACTAAACCATACATTCCATCAATCACTTATGACATGAACCACTCATAGATTACTGAATCGAAGACAAATAATTGTACTGTACCATCATTACCAATAAATATACGATTCCAAATTTAACCCAATTAATAATATTAGATATAGATCAACATAACAGAGACATCATCAAAAGATAGTAGAAAGCATAATATAACTAATCAAACTCATCAGCAAGGCATATTGAAAAACCCTAATATATATATATATATATATATATATATATATATATATATATATATATATATATATATATATATATATATATATATATATATATATATATATATATATATGTGACTTCCACAACACATCTTAGCGTATGTATGCGCTTACCATACACAACACTCACGTACATATTTGAGCATACTGAAAACACTTTGCAAAATATGTATGTGATTACCCAGAAGAAGATTCCCATATGTATGCAATTCTTCCCAAACACACCTACATAAAGATATGAAAGTGTTTTGCTGAAAAACATAACTTCACTCTCTGCAACCCTTACTATCAAAATTACAAGCTCTTGAATACTTCATTTAGATCATAATATCATTACAACCATATATCTATAATTGTTAGTTACTTCGACATAATAAGTAAATCAAAGAAGAATATATGGCAACATTGTTTAGATATTTCATATCTGAGTCTTCTCCTTGCTCCCTGGTTTACACATGTTTTAGATTAGATCACACATGTTGTGGTTCATAGATATAGCCCGTAGGTTGAATAGAGACCAATGTCTAGGACATCTTGGGGAGTGATTTTACATTTGACTGGAAATTCATAACACACTCAATATTTAATATAGTTTAGAAAGAAATTGATTCAAAACCTTCCATAAGAGAGGCAATGCAACAATATGTTGTAAATGCTAGTTCATATTAGTGTCAATCCTAAATTTATGGTGGCCGATCATGATTTGAACCTATAGCTTATCGGTCATTTTAGTATATATGATAGGAAAGATAGGTAGAGGAGAAACACGATACATAGGGCATGAATATATAAGAAATTAGTGCATTAGAATTTAGAGCGAAACGGAAGGGGTAGAGATGTTAACGAGATGAAAAGATAGTTGGAGAGTGTTTAAGGACCTAGTTTTCATATCCATACAAGTGTTATTCATCGACATTTGATTTAAACAAATACATATATTCATGAAAACACATATAACAACTACTATTACATGTAGTCTAGGAATAATATTGAACACATATGAAAACACAGAAAATAATACATACTGAAAACTAAAATGAATTGGAATCACCAAAAACTTTGTATTAATCTCCATGAAGCATACATTTATTAGAATCCATAGTGTTATTATTTGGAAACAAGAATCAACTTCAAAATTATAAACCCTCATCCCAGTTGCCTAGCTTGCAAAGCGACATATTCCCTTTCAATTTTTCTTCTAGCCTAATGACCTCCTAATTTACCTCCTGCATATTTTTACTAATGATCTCTATTGTTAGTCACTGGTTCTTAAAGTTATCAGTTGCCAAAAGCTAGAAAAGTAGTGAATTTTTAAGTCTAGAAGCTCTCAAGGTTGAATCACACCCTCTCCACTACATAGTTCTCATGATAAGCTTTCCAATGATATATAGAAGTCCAAAAATGGACTTCTAGATAAGACATTAGAAAAGTTTGAAGATGGAGGTTGTGCTGCCTTGAAATGAAAGAGGAGCACATTGGAGGGCCCTAGGCACAGCATATCCTACATTCTCGCGATCTCACAGCACCACAATACCACATCCCATAGGTCCTGTAGTTTTGTGATCCTGTTGTGGAGTACTAAAGAAGGTATGTTTTTGATGGTTATTTCAGTATCTTTTCATTAGAACTTACAAACCTTTTGCATCATGAACTAGGAAAATGATAAATAATTATAATAGACCATGTGAGATTAATATACAAGATGAAAACACTAACAATTGTCATTTCGTTATGCAGAAAGGAGGAAAAACGAGAAGTTGTCGTTCCAAAGGAAAGGACAAGGATGGGTTAACCATTGTCCCTTTGATGGGAGACTGAATGCAAACAAGGCAAAGAAAATCAAAGCAAATCAGCCCAGGAAAGGAGGTGGAGATATAAGCTCGACGCAGGAGAGAAAAGAAATGACTGAGGACTAACGGTTCAGTGAATCCCTCAGGATCCTTGATCTTGAGGGATCGTTGTTTTATCTATTTCTGCACTTAGATATCTCCGTCGTCACCCTTATAAAAGGGGAAGCACTGTTAGCTCGGGGGAGAGTTAGATACGGTTATGCTTTTATGTAATTTCCTTTAAGATCAAAACTTTGATCATCAAGTCTCGTTAAGAACTGGTTTATTGTAATTTTTCTCTATGCATTAATACAAACTTGGTTATTATTTCATCTCTGAGTCTGGAATAACTTCAAGCGGTGTACCCCTGGAGGCTAAGGGCTCGGCCCTGGAGGACACTTGCTCCTGTATTATTACATTTGGTTTATGCATGGTTTGCTTATCGACATCATTTGGTAATCTGATGTGTTTCATAAGTTTACATCACATACTCTGTTATGATTAACTCGTTAAGGCTTCTACAGACAGAACAATTGTATTGACTCTATATCATATTGTTGTTCTTTTAGGAGTTGATCTAATACTGCTAGTCTTTAAAGAATATTGTCATTGTTCCATTACAGAGCCTTTGTGTTGTATACTTGTTCACTAACATTACGGAACTCATTTTGGAAGTTATGTTCTTTGCGACTGTTGGATTTATGAACAATGATATTCTATTTTGAGTTGCAGTCGTATTCTTTCTAACTGAGATCGATACTTGGATCAGATTACTATTTAAGTGTGTTGTGTGTATATATGGTTTTCAAGCGTTGTTCCATAATCTATCAGTAATAAGTGTTCTTCCATTGGTGTGTGTTATTATTAAGAGTGAAAGATTTCCATTTGATTACTGTAGATTACGATTAATGCATTTGATCTGATAGACTAAGATTGTTACTGCTTGTGAGACTAGTTGTTGTTCTATTTCTTAGCTGCTATTCCATTTTGGATTTGTTGTTCCATTTCAGACTTGTTGTTCAATTTATTAATTGTTGTTCCATTTCTTATCTGTCGTTCCATTTATTGGTGTTGGCGTGAAGAACAATATTAGGATGTAGTGAGCATTGGCATCTACTGTCCAACCCCCAGATCCACGATCTGTTCTCTGATCAGTTTCCAAAGGGATGGGTTATTGCTACTGAACCCTTGACTGATAAGTTGCTTAGTCTTTTGAATGTGTGATTTAATCTATTGAAGTGGTTAAGCTGTAAACAATCATCCATTTACTCTTGTATTTCTGAACATGTTGAAAAGTGTGCAACAAGATGATGGAGCTTAGTGAAAAGGAGTTGCCTTCACTAAGTGGGCCCGTAGGCAAATTATGGCGCAAGTTCTATTTTTGATCCCAGCAAGGATGATCATAGTATGGGTGATCACAGTATGGGTGATCACAGTATGAGTGATCACAGTATGGGTGACCACAGTATGGGTGACCACAGTATGAGTGATCACAGTATGAGTGATCAAAGTCTATTTTTGGACTGGCTGCCAAAAATAGAAAATTCAAATATTATTGTCTCATAATAATATTTGGACTATAAATTTGATCTTATTCTCTTGGAGCACTTCAGGATCAGCTACGAATGTGGTACATGCAGATCCCAGAAGGAAATACGTGGTTACCTATGGGATGACTAATATTTGCATGCAGGACTTCAGTTAGAACTCAAGTGAGTTGAGTTTAGTGGACTGGAGGTGCAGTTGATGGAGTTGTGTTTAGTTTAGCTTTGTTAAACTGGTTGTATTTAGTCTAACTGGAAAATAGACTAGAGATGAGTTGGGTGAATTAGTTATTAATTAATTCACAAGTTATTAACTCATAATGCAACTATAGAATACATCAGTTAACTCAATTGCATGTCAGTGCATGTTCAGTTCAGCAGGGACAGTTGTTAGAGGATCAGATTGCTATCAGTTGTGACTATAGTTGTGCATGATGATTTGCACAATCAGAGGGATTGAGTATGCCAATGAATTGGCCAATATCAAGAATTGTAGCTTGTGATCACGTCCAATAGAGTGTGAGTGATTATTTGCAGGTCAAATACGAGTTTGGTAAGCCATTCTCATTAGTTCTTGAGCAGGTATTGAGCTGGAGAGGCAAGCAAGCAGTGGAATAGATTTGGAGATCAGATCTGAGCTGTATTGTGTGTAACAAGTGGAGCTAGTACTGGATTTCTTGTGATAAGCATTTTACTTTGTAATGTTACATGATTCAATCAATATAATATACAGATAGTGTGGGGTTTTTAGCGAGATGCTTTCCCCGGGATACATACTGTGTTAATGAGTTTGATTGATGCTTCTATGTGCGCCTGTGAATGTTTCTGCTTCTGTAAATTGATGATCAATGTAGAGGAGATTATGCATTATGCACATTCCGTTTATAATTGTATGATCAAGATAGTCTATGTGAATATGTGTTAGATTATTCAAAATTTCTATATGGTATCAGAGCTGCTTGATTTGTAGAAGAGATTTTTACAGGATATCAAGCGAGGATTGATCATCAGATCTATTATTCAGGAAGTGTTTACATTTTATTTCTTTAGGCAGAGTCTGTGATCGGGCCAAGTAGCCTCTAGATTCATCTTTCTTTTGGAAGGTGAGATATCCGGTGAATGCCCATAGAGTCGATCTCTATACAATAAATATTTTGTTCTCACGAATTCTAGATCAGAAGCAGTTCAGTTTTTTGAGCTGGTGGAATTCGAATTTAATTCCAAAGCAAGAGATAAAACTCAGAAACATTTAGTGTGATAATGGAGACAGTATGCCCCAATATCTCACGAAGTTCACCCAATGCCACGATGAGCTGGGAAGTGTGGGGGTGACTGTCAGATGAGGATGGTGAGTCTAGCTCTCCTTGACCTTCCTAAGAGTTGGCATAGCTACCAGGACTCAGTGAATGGAAGGGAGAAACTGCCAAATTGGGAACGACCATGGTCAGATTTGATGCAGGAGGAGATTAGACGGAGCACCAGAGACAATTCTTCATCCATGTAGGATGAGGAGAACTGTGCCTTAGCGAGTAAGGTGAAGAAGGGGAAGGAGAAGGGTTCTCTTTCTAAATCCAGTTCTTCCAGTGGTGGGAAGAAGGTTGTCAAATCGAAAGTGCGATTGTTTCGTTGTCATGAGGAGGGTTCACTGATCAAGAACCTGTATGCTCTTGAGGTTCAAGATGCATGAAAAGTCTTGAGCAGCTAGGCAACTAATGGAGACTTGGTGGTTGAGAGGGAGCGTATATTACCTCTCAACATGCAGAGCCAGAAGAAGTCTCAGACGATTGTGGAGGAGCCACGATTGGTGCAGCAGCTTCAGGAGGTTGTGGAGGAGCCACAACAGGGGAGGCTGAGAGGAGATCGAGTAGAGACATCTACTCATCCAGAGACCTCCAGTAGGGGGAAACTTTGAGCCAGGTGGGCTGAGGGATCACATGCAGCCATACCTCCAGGTAGGAGGTGGGGTGACATGGATTGATCGTTCGAAGGAGGAGGGGCAAGATTCTTGAGGTACCCAACCTCTTGGATGAGACCTTGCTACGGGAGCCCCAGATGTGTAGTAGCAGGAACTGACTGATTGGGTAGAGATAGATGTGGATGGAGCGACAGAGAGAGCGACAGTGCAGGGAATCCCAGGATAGTGCATAGCTAGCAGGCTACAACAATGCGAGAGGCACAAGTGTTTTGCACAGTGCTAAGTGGCACAGAGAGGTGTGCAATGGTGTGAGATGTTGCAGTAGCATAGATGTGAGAGAGGGAGCACTTGTCAGCAGCAGGTAGAGCTTTAGCATCAGAGGATGTTTCTAGCCCAACAGGGAGGTCAGTTGGGAGGTGCAGTGCGGATGCAATGCTGGGAGATAGAACTAGCAGCAGCAAAGATGCAGTCAGAGATCAAAGTGACAGAGGCTAGAGCAGTCAGATACTGAAGAGCACAGAGATGCAGAGTTTTCAGTCAACATAGGCAATAGCAGTCAGAGACTTTGATGACAGAGCAAGTGGACCGGACAGATGTGTTGCATGGAGAACATTCCAGAGTTATAGGATCAGGTTTGAGAGGAAGCCTTTCTTGTTGAGAGGGAGTGTTGAAAAGTGTGCAACAAGAAATTCTTGTTGAGATTGCAACAAGATGATGGAGCTTAGTGAAAAGGAGTCACCTTCACTAAGTGGGCCCATAGGAAAATTATGGCGCAAGTTCTATTTTTGATCCCAACAGGGATGATCACAGTATGGGTGATCACAGTATGGGTGATCACAGTATGAGTGATCACAGTATGGGTGACCACAGTATGGGTGACCATAGTATGGGTGACCACTGTATGAGTGATCACAGTATGAGTGATCAAAGTCTATCTTTAGATTGGCTGCCAAAAATAGAAAAGTCCAATATTATTGTCTCATAATAATATTTGGACTATAAACTTGATCTCATTCTCTTGGAGTACTTAAGGATGAGATACGGATGTGCTACATGCAGATCCCAGAAGGAAATACGTGGTTACTTATGGGATGACTAATATCTTCATGCAGGACTTCAGTTAGAACTCAAGTGAGTTGAGTTTAGTGGACTAGAGGTGCAGTTGATGGTGTTGTGTTCAGTTTAGCTTTGTTAAACTGGTTGTATTTAGTCTAACTGGCAAATAGACTAGAGATGAGTTGGGTGAATTAGTTATTAATTAATTCACAAGTTATTAACTCATAATGCAACTATAGAATACATCAGTTAACTCAATTTCATGTCAGTGCATGTTCAGTTCGGCAGGGACAGGTGTTAGAGGATCAGATTGCAATCAGTTGTGACTATAGTTGTGCATGATGATTTGCACAATCAGAGGGATTGAGTATGCCAACGAATTGGCCAATATCAAGAATTGTATCCTGTGCTCACGTCCAATAGAGTGTGATTGATTATTTGCAGGTCAAATACGAGTTTGGTAAGCCAATCTTGAGCAGGTATTGAGCTGGAGAGGCAGGCAAGCAGTGGAATAGATTTCGAGATCAGATCTGAGTTGTATTGTGTGTAACAGGTGGAGCTGGTACCGGATTGCTTGTGATAAGCATTGTACCTTGTAATTTTACATGATTCAATCAATATAATATACAGATAGTGTGGGGTTTTTAGTGAGATGCTTTCCTCGGGATACATACTATGTTAATGAGTTTGATTGATGCTTCTATGTGCGCCTGTGAATGTTTCTGCTTCTGTAAATTGATGATCAACGTAGAGGAGATTATGTATTATACATGTTCCGCTTCACGATAATCTCTGTGAATATGTGTTAAATTATTCAAAATTTCTACAGAACGTTGTACTGTTGGCATTACTCTGACAAATGATAGCCTTAGTCTGAGACACTCTTTGAAATAACAAAACATTCCCGGATTAACATATTAATATGAGGTAATTAGAGGTGAAAGAGACCCTTTTTATAGCTCTACATTTTGGCGTTGTTGACGGGGAAAGAGTGTAGCCATTTGTTCTTTTCTTCAGAGTAGTGTACGAACCTGCTAGGGAAGAATTGGGTTTTAAAAACGGAAGGTAAGAACCTACGTGTGGATCATGTAAAATCCCTGCTCCTCTGCCCGCTTTCCTACAGATTTGCTGCTATTTTTCTTGAGTAGAATTTAGTAGTTAATTTGAGTGCATGAATAAGTAGAAAAAGCCAAAAAAAAATTCCAAACCTCTACCCAAACCAGAAAAAGTTAAGGGGTCGGTGACCCTTGGCCGCCAACCTTCATAGAAAAAATCTACCAGAAAGCAGAATCTCAGCCCTCAGTAGGACCTAGGAAAGTCATTTCTAAACAACCTACTAGTTCCCTTCAGGCCACAGGATCACCATTTGTAGCCTTTGTTGAGGTGCATAGTCAAACTGAAGAGCAGGACTTTCAAGAAATTGAAAATTCTACTCTGGAACTATTGCAGGAAGGGAATTTCAGTAATCTTTGTGAATGAGGAGGAGAGACAGGGGAAACTCAGGAACCAAGGTCTCCTATTCGAACAACTGAACCATTAAACAGCCCAGACAAGGGAAGTGCTGCAAAAATCATTGTTGCAGAAACTCAATCTCCTCAGACATCAAGCACTCTCATTATCCCAAATAGAGGAAGTTTTATTAAAACTGCCCCTGTTAAAGCCATTCATTCTCAACCTAGGAATACCCTCCTAGATATCCCAGAAGGATATTGGCATATATTCGACCCAATGGCTCAAAACCAGCCAAACACTCAAACTTCTACATTACAATACCCCATAGTGGATTCTGCAGCAAATGCACCTATGAAAGCAATCCCTCTTCAACATATCCCTACATTCCATAGTCTTACATCAGAAGATCCAGATGCATTTTCATTTGAATTTGATGTACTATGCAGGGGATATGATTACACCACCGACCCCCAGAAACTGAAACTATTTCCCTCTACATTAAAAGGGGATACTTTAAGATGGTTTATGGGATTAGGTGGTGGGGTTATAAATAACTGGAATCAAATGAAAGAATCTTTTCTGAAAAATATCAGGACTATTGCAAGTCTAGAGAATTGAAGGACGAAATATTCCAGATGACAGCTAGACCAAATGAAACATTAGAGGATTATGTGGAACATTTTCAGTATAATCTTCAAAGATCTCCCTATGCATCACTACCTTTACCCGATAATGTGTTAAAAACAACATTAATAAGGGGCATGAAGGAACAATGGATTGAAACAGTAAGCATTATGGGAAAAGGAGATAATTACCAAGAAAAATTTGCTGACATTATTGATTTATGTATCAGGAGCTCAAGAGGCAGCACAAGAGTAAAACCGAAAGAACATGATCGGTTTGTAAGAGATAATAAAATTTCGACAGAAGGAGTAACGCATGTAGAAATTGGAAATTTATTGGAAATTTTTAAAACTGATATACTAGGGACACTAACTACACAACTTGATATTATGCAGGCCAAACAGAAGCAAATGAAGGCAGAATAGAATTTGGCAATCTTCTGTCCCCGATGCAGGAAAAAGCATAGTCATAAGGAGTGTCCACTGGATGTAGTCCAAACATGCACCATCTGTACAAAAGATCACCTGATGGAGAGTTGTCCCTCACTCCTTGGATTAAAAGTAGTATATAAGGAAGCAGAAGAAGAACCAGAATCAGTGTATTTGCTCAACTAGTGCGTCAGTGGTAGCCGAGACAATCTGGTATGTTTCAAGACCCAAATTCTTCCTTTCAGCCTCCGTAGTATAATGCTCAACAATATAATATGTGGCAAAGTCAATCCCAATCCCCATTTCCAAACTGGTCACCACAGTTGTTTCCTTCCTCAAACCCGTGGCTGAATCAGGCAAGCCAATCTGGTTGGCCGAATCTTCCTTATACCCCACCATATTGGCAAAGTAACTCATAGCCACCACAATGGACTCCCCCTACTTCACAAAGTTCAGCCTGGTAGGCAAACTGGCAGAGACTGATGCATCAGCCAGTAGGAACCATTCCGCTCCCTCACCTACACTGCCAGCCTTACAACAAAATCCCCAGTTGTTATAGACATTTTTGGGCACTGCAACCCCAAGCATAAAATGTCCATAAACCAAGGGCTCCTAAGTCCCTAAAAGTGTTGTTCTAACCCCTAAAGGAGTAAGGTCAACTGATTACAACTTCTCCCAGAAGTTCTCCATGAAAAATTGCTCAAAACTGGTCAAAACAGGATCATTTAAGCTGCTCCATAGGCAAAGTGCATTGCATCTCACCTAAATACACTGTGTGGTTCCGTTGCATTTCAAAAATCCCTTCTATGGGGTGCGATGGGCGAGAAGTGAAAAATGGCAGTGTCATTCCGCGAGGTCGAGAGGCATGGAATCTTCCAGAAACTTCTACTGTGACACTTGCCTCTCTAAATTCGACCAAGGATGAGTAAGAGATCATCAATCTCCAAGTGGAAGCAAGAACTATAATAGGGAAGACACTAATCAAATCACAAGTTGACTCATCTCTCTTACAAATATCTATATATGGATCCCTCATCCCAGAGATCCAGGAGTGTTATAGACATTTTTGTGCCTCGCAACATGGAGCATGAAATGTCAATAATTACAGGGATCCTCAGTCCCTAAACATGTTGTTCTTACCCCTAAAAGAACAAGGTCATCAAACAACAGCACTTCCAATCAGTTCTCCACCTGAAAACACTTCAAAACAGGCTAATTTTGGATCATGTCAGCTGCTCCACTGAGCATCTGCGCTGGAATGCAACTGCTCCTCCTTGTACCTGCGCTGGAAGTCAAATCTAATGAAGGCTACCTGCGCTGGGCGAGATTGGCCAAGTGGCACAGTCATTCTGCAAGGTGTCAACTGCCCAGGAAGCTTCCAAACTGACACTTGGTTCATGAGATTCGCCCTGTGATGAGTAAGAGGTACTTGATCACCATGTGTAAGCAAGGATCTCCAAGTGGACTCAAGAACTGAAGATTAACTGAAGAGGGAGAGGACACAAGGTAGCTTCATGTCAGTCTCAAGCTGACTCATCCTTTCTTCTTCTCTCCTATATATAGAGCTCTTCTATGAGGTCTAAAGGAGGCTGGAATTTTGTGTAAAGCAAGGAGGTGCTGTTGGTTTACAGTTAGAGCTATTGGGTGATTGTTTTACTAGAGGTGAAGAGGAGAGTTCTTGCTGCTGGGGAGGTGCTGCTGGATTGGAGCCATCATTGGTTGTAACCTTCTCAGAACCCTGTTACTTCTATCAATAAAGTTTTGCATGTTCTCCTATATACTTGTATTGCATTGATGTATTGTATTTACATGTATATTTGATTCACCCTAATCCATGCTTCAGTTATGAGTACATGTATCTTGTAGTTTCCTCTCTTGTTTTGTGCAGGATCTGTGTGTAGCTGGACCGGCAAAGAGGGCAAGGAGCTGGGAACAAGAGACAAGGAGAGAGGACAAGGATCGACTAAGCGAAAGACACCAGGTTGGTTGGCCTTCTTTTCATTCTCTCTGTACTTTCATAAAGGAAATCATCAAAGCTTTACTTTCAGTTGTTGCTAAAGACTGTCACCTTTAGAGTAGGGATAGGGTCATCCGCATCGGATACTTTTCCCCACAACAAACTGGCGACTCCGCTGGGGACCCTAGTATCTTGTTGGTGTTTGTAGTATTTTGCTATTCATTTCTTGAAGAAAAGAGTACCAAATCGAAAAGCTTTTGACTATATCAAAAGCGAAGTAGAGGGACTGCTACTCTTGCTCATTTGCTGAGCAAATTCAAGATTTGAAGAGCTTATCTACAAAAGACTCTTTACTCTTTGTGATAGATCTTCATCCTCTTGATCATCCCTTAGCCTGTACTTGACCTATAGCTTTTTATTTCAGCAAAAACAGTGCATTTTTGAGCTTTTTATGACCCGGAAAACTTTGTAGACGTAACTCTCGTGTCCCAGAGCAGGCTGTCCACAGGCAGTCTGCATTACAGCGCAGGTGCTCCCTTCGGGAACTGCGCTGAGAGTCAAACTGGCAGACTAGAACCTGCGCTGGTCCAGTTAGCCTTTGTCTTGCTCAGTTTTCCCATTGTGTCTTGGCCCTGTTTTCACTGATTTTTTGTTGATTGCTTGCTGGTCATTGTACTTGCTGTAAACCATTCTCCTTCACATTATTCCGCCTCAGTTGTGTGATGAAACTGTGATTGTTCTTTCAGTATTTCTTGTTTCAGTTACAGTCTCCCATTGTGAAAATCAAACCGGTATAGCTGTGGCCTCTTAGTTCCTGAACTGTAAAAGTGTCTTTGTGATCTCAAGAGCTAGTTTTATTACTGTTCATGGCTGTTTGAGTTTGTTTGTTTTTCATATTATGGTTTGAATTCATATATTTTTAGTGTTGAAACAAGTACCTGTAAGGTGTCTTTTGATTTTAGACGAAACTTGTTTGTTTACGCTTCAAATTGAATTCGAAAATTATACAACAATTTCCTTTTGTCTACATCAACATTAAGGGAAAAGAAAAGAAATACATGCATCTTGCATTTGCATTTTGATAAGTTTGCATGTCTGATCTAGGAGAAAGTGCATTAGTTTGTGCTTTGTGCTCTGTGTGGAAAGATATTGTTTTTTCTCTCCCCTCAGTAGTTAGGATTTTCAAAGCTAAAAAGATTGTAAAAGCTTGCTTATCATTTTAGCTGCATTTAGGAATTTGTACCAATACATCTCGTGGTGATCCTGAAAGACAAACTGATAAACAAGATCAACTTAAAATATATTGAATGAATCTAAAAACGCATTGTAACATAACGCTCACAATAGAGGTCTAGGTAGAGACGTGTTCCGGCGTCGTTAAACGTAGTGACTGTCGATCTCTACGAAGGTGGGTGATTCCTCCTGAGGGACGATAGCACTAATACGGACTTGAGCTCCCGCGTACCGTCGCGTATATTGGGAGACCCCTATAGGCAATTATCCTTTATCCTTAGGAAGCCGTGTCGACCGCCCTACTGATCGCGATGCAGTGAACACAGCATTCACGAAGATCGACCACCCGTACCGTAAAACGTATTCTGTGGTTTCGCGAAAGGTTTGGCACACCCTCTGCCTAGATCTCCAGAGCAGTTTCTTTTGGCCCTTTTCAAACTCTATAACTGAAAAGGTCCAACCGAGCATTTGTCACTTCGGGCTCGTTAATACATCGAAGGCGACTAGAGTCATCTTTAGCTTTTTCTCGACTCTTAAAACATGAAAAAGCAAAGTTGTGTCTAAAAGCGTCTAATAAAATTCATTCAATACGGAAACATAATTCCCCTTTTTTGTATTTTAGTTGATCAAGTAATCCGCAACCGTGGAGGAAAGTCAATTAAAACTCCGTCGTTCGGGGAGACTTGCGAGTCAACCACCTTTGTCTCCGGAACCGAGAGTAGTACGGACAAAGCGAACTCGCTGGACCAGGTCAAAATCTCCTTTTAAAGTTAGAACGGAAGTTCCAACAACATCTGAGATTCTGGTCACTCCCAATATTTCTGGAATCCCTGCCTCTATTGAAGAAGTTCAACAGCAACAGAGGGACAGTTGTACTGATCCTAGTCTGAAGACAAGTACTTGCATAACTGAACCAGTTCCATCTGAAACCGGTCCACAGAGTCTTGTTGTTCAAACAACTGTCGCTGTCGAAGCAACCCCTTCTTCGGCACCAAAAATCTTTTACGGACCTGACGGTCTTCCTCTTCCTCCTGGTCTGATTGCAATAGAGGAAATCGTAGAGGACCAGCAAGCAAATACTCCAATTCATTTTGGAGTAGGTACCCCTCTTTTTCCTTTTGCATCAGAAGTTTGTCTATCGCCACCAGAAGTTCCTGAAGAATCGTTAGGAAGTTTATTGGATAGACTTAAAATGTCTGAACAACCGTCGACATCTAGGACTGTGCCAAATGACACAGCGATAGCAGAAGCTCCTGCTGTCACTCCAACGATGTTTGCCGGCATACCAGCCGTCCCGACTAGCTCTCATCAGCTAGAAGGAGTCCACCCAGGGACTATTATGACAACTTGGTCTGTTCCAGTTTGTTCTTCCGGTATAATACCCGGTAATTCTTATGTTGAAACTAGACAAATTGATCCCTTTGGGAATCAGTTTGGGCCATCCAGTCCTCAAAGGCCATCTACACCCTTGAGCTCCGGATTGTTACCGTATGGGGGGCAATATGCCCTTTCACTTCCCCTTCCGGGGGGATACCCATACGGCAGTTTTCAACCACATTCAAGTTTAACTGAGGTAACGACGAGTGGTTGGGTACCTATGTTACCCCAACAACCAAGAGTTGTATATTCCATGCAACAATGTGTACCTATGTCCAGTATCCCGACGACGCCAGCAATTGTAACCGTGTCGCAAGTTCAATCGATGCCTGTTGTATGTCAACCCCAAGTTGTAATGCAACAGCCTATTGACCCTGCAACACAGCCACAATCGCCAACTGCCGGGACGACACAGATACAAACGGGAACCATAACCCCGCATCTTGGTCCGTCGGTTAGTGTCGCACAGCAAAACATGGCTTCACAACCATGGATGGTGCAATACCAACAACCTCAGTTTCAACAGGTGTACCAAGGGTCTGAGCAACAGATCTTTGCAAATAGTGGGCAACCCTATATTCAGAACGGGTTAAACCAACCACTTTACAGTGGCCAAGCCCACCAGCCGTATCAGTCATATCAACATCAGTTGCATTATGCTGGTATGCAAAGACCTACTGCTCAGGCGATTCCATCGTATCCTGGGTACGCCTCGCCAAACCTGAATCAGCAGTTGCCATTCGTGGCAACCCTAGAATTACCAGATTTACATCGATTAACGAACGATCCAATCGCCTATGCCCATTGGTGGCCAGCGATTCCTCACAAACTTCCTTCGGACATTCCTAAATTCAATGGAAATCCGGGCGAAGACCCGTCGAATCATGTGATGACATTCCATCTGTGGTGTTCATCGAATACCTTGAATGATGATTCGATAAGGCTTCGTCTTTTCCAGAGGACATTGACTGGTCCGGCGGCCAAATGGTATATTGAATTACCTAGAGCCTCGTTCGACAATTTTAGTTCCCTAGCCACGACTTTCTTAACACACTTTCAGTTACCTATAAGGTACGAAACTGGAACGGAGATCTTGACCAATTTCAAGCAGACAACGGCCACACATATATCAGATCATATACATGAGTGGCGTCGTCGTCGCAGAATGGTAAAGACCTATGTTCCAGATCAGCTATTGGCTGAGTGGTTTATAAAGTCGCTTCTGCCTGCTATAACAGAAGATGTGGCCAAGGGAGGCGTCGTAACAGAGGAGCAGGTTATTGCTCGTGCTCAATATTTGGACTTAGTATATACTCAGTCGGGCACGCTCTATGATAAGATACCTGACGCCCCCAGACCGGATTTTTCAATCCCTCCTCCTCCCGGATCAAATAGTGACTCTCATGCCGGTGATGGCGTGATTGGAACTGCAAACGCTAAGTCGACAAGGGATTCAGATAAGAAAGCCTGTAAGACTTCGAATCAAAAAGCAAATCAAGAGATTCTTGCTTCGGAGGTAAATGCTGTATCTACGGATAAAGGCAAAAACTCCAATCAACCAGGAAGCAAGAAGAATCAAAACAAAGAGAAGAAGAAGAAACAAGGAGAGTCATCTCCTCGAAAAACTTCTTCAAGCCCTCCTCGAGATAGGAAACCACCTTATGGGTGTCAGATATGTGATGAGGATCACTGGACGAGAGAATGTCCATACAAAGCTGATCTAAAAAGATTCTTAAAGAGTTCGCAAACTCCAGCTGTGTTAACTGATCCGTTTCCCGATCGAGGAAAAAATCTGGTTGGTAGTGGAAATGCTTCACCGTCGCAAGTGCTTATGTTATCGATATCGAAGCAACAGGATGATGCTTTAATTTCGACAAGGAACAAAGATTACGGGAATCCACAGGTGTCGAACGATAAAGGTAAAGATCAACCTAGCAGTTCGACAACAACTTCGGCAGAAGTTGTACCCCCCATCACACATGAATTAACAATAAAACCGCCAAAGGGAGTAGTACACAAGTCGACATTTAATCTTCGTGCCAGAGCGGCACAACATTATAATATAGTGGAAGATTTGGCGCAATCGCCATCTGCTATGTCGACTCTTGAAGTACTACAACATTGCCCATCCCAAAGGCAGGCATTGTTATCAGCAATTGGTGGGGTGGATCCTAAAGATTCCAATCTTGTATCCTTTGATCACAAAGGATATGATCCTCAGTTACCAGCTCAACTAGCTTTCCTCATCCAAGTGAAAGCCCTCAACAAAACTGTTCATCGAACAATTATTGATGAGGGGGCATCGACATGTATTATGTCGATGAGTTGCTGGAAAACTTTAGGATCTCCAACCTTGACGCGATCATCAACAACATTAAAAGCATTCGACGGAAGGACATATACCCCTTACGGTATCCTTAGTAACTTGAGAGTTGAACTAGGGGGCAAAACAGTAGAAATAGATGTTGAAGTCATCGATGGCAATCTTGACTATAACATCCTACTGGGAAGACCATGGATTTATGCCATGGAAGCTGTTGTGTCGACCTATTTTAGGAAAATCGCATTCCCCTTTCAAGGAGAGATTACGATCATTGACCAACAAAATTTCCTCCCTAATGGTTCACAAGTTACAGGAAGCGTTCCTCTGATCCATGGAAGCGACCATTCGTTTCAAAATATCGGAGTAGGTCTCCTAAAAGACCCTGCCTTAATGGGTACTTTCGCCCTACCGCCTCCAATTAATCTGGCGGGAGTGGCCACGGTGGAAACCTACAAAATGAAATCTAATCCAATCTTCTGGTTGGATTCGGAAGATTCCTAGATATTTGGTCGGCTTCGAGGATAGTTCCTATCTCAGGTCAACCTCGTTAAAAAATGAAAAACCATGAGGATAGTTCTTTTACTATGTCAACCTCATTAAAAAATGAAACAATCCCCTTTCCAGATCTCAATGGTAAACCTTCATTCCAATCAACAAAGTTGAATGCAATGAAGCTTGGGGGGCATGCACCTCGGTTGCATTATTATGCTGGGGGCATAACGAGCAGTTTTAGCACATAGTTCATGCTCGTTAAAAAATAAACGCAAGATCCGAGCAGTTTTAGCGCATAGTTCATGCTCGTTAAAAAATAAACATAAGTTGTGAGCAATCTTCCCTTAGAGTTCAAGCTCACCCAGAAAAAATGAACCGGTAAATAACCTTGGTAAATGTAACCTTTGACAGCCATATTAAAGCCCTTGGTCGTGTTCTTGCAGTCTCACCTCCATCCGTTCATTTGGCCAATCGTTCATCTCCATATGTTTGTTTACCCATTTTGAGGAACAGCTGCGAAGAGTGATGCCACTAAGCCATCCTTGTGACACTGCCGTGATTGGAATATTCCAACCTGTACCTGGAATCTGCTGCTGCCCTGTTAATCACTCGTTCCTCGAAAGACGAGTCGTCTTTAAGCTCCTTTCACTGACTCGTAAAATATGAAAAGATTGCCGAGTTTTGGCCTTCCAGCTCGTTAAATGACCGGAACGCTATCCCTCCTCTAAATTTTAATCTTTTTGGACCTGAGGGATTATTGCACAAAAGGATCGAGCGCTTGTCTTGTTCGGCTCGTTAAAAGTACCGAACAACCATCCCTTCTGTATCGTTTTATACTTTTTCGGACTTAAGGGATTAGCTGACGAAAAAGGAATTATGGAGTTAACTTTCTGTACCTTTTCAGACTCTCTAAAAATGAAAAGGACCGAGTTTTCCTTGTCGTTAGACTCGTTAAAATGATTAAATAGCGACAAACTTGTCTTTAGACGAGAACGAGTTTCCCTATCGCTAAGCTCGTTAAATCATAGCGATGGGCTTGCCCGAAGGGCAGGTTATAGAACAAGCATATGTTATCCTCCTCAAGCTTGACAAAAATAAAGAGGTACTGGTCAGAAATGACTGGGGAAAAATTGGGAGAACATCAAAGTTTAAGGGTAGCAAGTCACTCTTGAACATGACACTTTTCCTCCGTACCACATCGGGTTGGGTTGTTTCATTCACCGGTCTCATCACCATGGTCCTCGCCAAACCATCCACATTTGGGGTAATGCTACCGATCCATCGCATCAGTGTCGTTATATGTTCAAGAGGGGTCATTCTGAAAGTGTCAACCGTGTCCCATCCACTGCCATACATTATCCTTCATCCATTCATGATCGCCACCCTGAATCATATATCACAATTTGTTTTCACCTCCACTAAAATCATTAGCTCCGTTCCGTGTCATTGATGTGGGATTCATTAAGGCCCTCCTTTGACGGATCGCTTCTTGTCGACTTCAGCTCATTATCCAAGAAGTTGATCTAGGAACAACCCCATCAGTACTTTGAAGCTTGCATGCCTCAATGGCAAGTTTCTCACTTCCGGCGACAGGTATACGTCAATGACCTTCGACCAGAAGATTTTGCGTGGCGTTCGACGCCAAGTCCTTTATTCACGCCACGTGAATTGTACTGCAGTACCTTGAGGGTCATTATCATTATCGGTGATTCCTCTCGCGCTTGTTAACGGTTTTCATCATTGACCGGTAATCAAGCGATGTCTTTCCGTGTTCGACTTCAGCGAAATTCTCACATGGATCGACTTGTACTTAGAGTGAAGATCGAACGAGTTTGAAGACCCCGGATCTGGTTTCATCCATCCGGGCTGCGATACATATTCAGGAAATATAAAAGCATTTGTCATGTATGTCATTGCAGCAGATGATCATCCTATTCAAAGGATGATAATTTCAGCAGAGAATTATCAGTCTACTATCAGACGATCGTCTGTTCTATGTACCAAAATGTATTTATAAAGCTGAGCATGGGAATGCCCGCCTCAGCTAGATCATGAAAACAGAATGAAAAATAATGTATTGTATTGTATTGTATTACATGGCGCCTCCTCAGCACTGGAATGAACTTCGGACCCTCTAGATAAAGCATTTCACCCGATAAACGGCCTCATACTTTAGGGGGCAACTGTTATAGACATTTTTGTGCCTCGCAACATGGAGCATGAAATGTCAATAATTACAGGGATCCTCAGTCCCTAAACATGTTGTTCTTACCCCTAAAAGAACAAGGTCATCAAACAACAACACTTCCAATCAGTTCTCCACCTGAAAACACTTCAAAACAGGCTAATTTTGGATCATGTCAGCTGCTCCACTGAGCATCTGCGCTGGAATGCAACTGCTCCTCCTTGTACCTGCGCTGGAAGTCAAATCTAATGAAGGCTACCTGCGCTGGGCGAGATTGGCCAAGTGGCACAGTCATTCTGCAAGGTGTCAACTGCCCAGGAAGCTTCCAAACTGACACTTGGTTCATGAGATTCGCCCTGTGATGAGTAAGAGGTACTTGATCACCATGTGTAAGCAAGGATCTCCAAGTGGACTCAAGAACTGAAGATTAACTAAAGAGGGAGAGGACACAAGGCAGCTTCATGTCAGTCTCAAGTTGACTCATCCTTTCTTCTTCTCTCCTATATATAGAGCTCTTCTATGAGGTCTAAAGGAGGCTGGAATTTTGTGTAAAGCAAGGAGGTGCTGTTGGTTTACAGTTAGAGCTATTGGGTGATTGTTTTACTAGAGGTGAAGAGGAGAGTTCTTGCTGCTGGGGAGGTGCTGCTGGATTGGAGCCATCATTGGTTGTAACCTTCTCAGAACCCTGTTACTTCTATCAATAAAGTTTTGCATGTTCTCCTATATACTTGTATTGCATTGATGTATTGTATTTACATGTATATTTGATTCACCCTAATCCATGCTTCAGTTATGAGTACATGTATCTTGTAGTTTCCTCTCTTGTTTTGTGCAGGATCTGTGTGTAGCTGGACCGGCAAAGAGGGCAAGGAGCTGGGAACAAGAGACAAGGAGAGAGGACAAGGATCGACTAAGCGAAAGACACCAGGTTGGTTGGCCTTCTTTTCATTCTCTCTGTACTTTCATAAAGGAAATCATCAAAGCTTTACTTTCAGTTGTTGCTAAAGACTGTCACCTTTAGAGTAGGGATAGGGTCATCCGCATCGGATACTTTTCCCCACAACAAGGAGGCTGGAATATTGCATATTGTAAGGAATTGATGTTGGTTTCCTGAGACAAAATCATAAGTGTTGGGTGATCTAAGCTTTGTATGAGGTGAAGAAGGGCTTACTTGCTGAGAGGATGATGTTGGGTCAGAACAACTCGTTGTAACTCCCTTGGCTCTTTCTTGTTTATCAATAAAAGCTATTCAATTTTTCCGCCATACTCTTGTGTCATTTATGTTTTATGCATTTGTATGGTCAATTTACATCTAATCATAGATTGTTTATGATTATAGATCCATGTTCTTGTATAGTGCTATGCTACTGTGATCTTACAGGTACTCTGTGAAGTTGGGCATACAAAGGAGCAAGTAGCGAAAGACTATCAAGAGAGAGACGAATCGAACTAGGAGATTAGCGCAAGACAGAGGTTGGTCTTCTTTGTTCTTCTCTCATCTATATTTCATAAAGGAAAAATGAAAGTAGCTTTACCTTGTTTGTTTCTAAGGTAGCTACCACACCTTAGTGGGATAAGCAGTTTTGTGTAGGCACTTTTCCCTGTAACAAAATGGCGACTCCACTGGGGACTGTTACACAAAAATATCGTCACTATGATTATTTACAGTCAGTATGGGTCTATCATCACTTGTACTATCCTCCTAAGCAAGTCTAAGACCTCAGCTCTTCAAATCAAGCTTTGGAAATGGGAGAAAGACATTAAAAATCAATGTAACTCTGGTTCCGCACTTTCTCTCATGGTCACCTGCGGTCCCGCACCTTCTGTGTACAAAAGCTGCATACTTACCCACTCTGTCCCTAACGGTGTAGGTGCGGACCCCTGTGAAAGTCAAAAGGTGCAAGTTTTATCTTAAAAAACTCACTTTGGGTTAATTCTAGAGTTTTTTAGAAGGAATTTTGACGTGGATTGTTCGCTCTGAGGTGGTTCATGCATCCCAAAAGAGAAGGAGCTAATCGCTTGACTAAAGGAGCTATCCCGTTCAAGGAGGGATTTATCCCTTTGAAGGAGCACCTAGTAACTTCCCTCCATTGCACTATAAATACAGGCATTGGGGTGAGGACTAGGGAGGTTAGAAGCTGAACATTTTGAGGGTAAATGCTGGTGAAATTAAGACTTCCTAGTTGAGCTTAAGAGGAGAGATCACATACCTTTTTGGCTTCATTGGGGAGTGAGAGAAACTTGTCAAAGTAGAGGAGACTTCTTATTGGACCCTGCGAGGAGCTTGTACAACGTCAAGGGGAAGGTTGTAAAGTTCTTCTTCTTTTGAATTAATACAATCAAACTCATTTTTCTCAACAAGTATCTTATGTTATTTGTTTCATGGACTCCTTGACTTTCATGTTAAATATGTTTTATGCAATTGGTTTTTCAGGTGCTATTTAATTTGTTTGCCTTGTTTGTGTTTGCAGATTCGTGAAAAGGAGCTCATTTGGATCAAAGGAGCGAGGGCATCCACAAGCTTGCATTGGACCAAAGGTAGGCCCTAAAAACACTTGTTTGCTATTTTTTATAAAGCATATTTAGAGAAAGATAGTGGCTGGTTGGTTTGCTTGTCATTAGGTCTTCTTTAGATTCTAGGAAGGTCTATCTTGTCCGCAAGAACGACTCATTCCGTGTGACAAAATGGTGACCATACTAGGTACTTGATTGTTTTCCTTGTTTATACTTTGACCTGAGAAACTGTATTTTTTGTTTATGTTTTTGACTTGATGATTGTGGTATTGGGTGAATTTAGTTAATTTTGAGTCAGTTTTTATTTTTCATAGTTTTGGGAGAGGTACGCACAGTGTGTACCTGTACGCACTTTTTATTTGTACATAGAGCGTTAACGCACCTGTGTAAATAGGTTGCCTACGTACCCTGTCAAAAATTTGAAAATTTGAAAATTTTTCTCTTTTTTATCAGTTTAGAATTTGTTTATAGGTTTTAGCCATTGCCCAAACCTGCTTGTTCCCTATCAAAAACTTTCCTTGGTTTAATTTCATTAGTGTTAGGGTTTTAGGTGGAATTCCTAGGAGTTTTGCTTGTTTGGTTTGTTTTTTCGTTTTTGGTTGTGTAGTGGCTCTGAGCTTAGAAGCTGTAGGGACCTCAGATTACCTTGGTGTCTACCAGTCTTCTTATGAGTCTAACCATTTATGAAATTTCCCCTTGTTGAGGAATCCTCTTTGTGTTTTCTCATTTCAAAATTTCGAAAAACTTGTATTTGAAAGTTGGAATTTCATTTTTAAAAAAGAAAACAAAATATTGGTTGTTTTTTGACTAATTGTGATTCTGCATAAATTAGTCCTTAGCTCACATTTAGCTAAGTAAAACATCCTCAAAAATACTTTTAGTAGGCTTTGACTTCAAGTAGCTTTTTATAGTTTGTAGCTCTCAAAGTTAGTCATTTTCATTAGTTTTGAGTGTTTTAGTTACAAAATATAAAAAATCTCTTTTGGAAAAAGTTTGTTTTTGTAGTGGTTGAGTGCTTTGAAAAGAAAAGGGAAATTTGTGTGAAATAACTAGTTGTCTCGTTTTGAGTGCTTTGGAAAGGAAAAAGCTCTTCTTTAAATTTGTTTAATTGAGAAAGATTTGTGTTTACAAAGTATTTGCATTCTCAAAATCTTTCTTAGTCTAGAAGTTCATCGAAGAGAAAAGATCGATTAAATCATCTTAGGTGCATCTTTTTAGTGATTTCGAGTCGAGTCTTTACACCACAAGTTTCATCTCCGCCACCTCTTGACTTAAACAACAACCACTAAAATTAACGCTTAAAGTAAAATTCACCTAGTAACATTTTATTTCTAGGGCTCTGATACACCAACTTAGCTTAGGCTAGTGTCTTGGAGTAGGAGAGTAATTAACTCTCCAAGACAGTAAAAACAAACAAGTAGTTGTATCTTGTGGTAGGAAGAAATCCAATTGTTGCATTTATGCTCTGGGAAAGCTCCTCTTAAAGGAGAAGCACGAGATCATGTCTGAACCAGTGTGGGAATCAATCCTTCGTCATTGGGAACGATGCCAGATATTCACGTATTAAAAATTGTAAACCTCGGATTAACCATTGTCGAGGAGCCTGGGGTCACTTGTTGGTAAACCTTGGATTATGTCAAGGAGCCTTCAAGGGGATTGAGCTTGCTACTCTGCCCTTGCATGCATATCGGAACGTAGACTGTTCCCCCAGGTGTATTTGTCTCAGTTGGTAACCTTAATGGTCATATTCTTTAGGATTCTTCCTAAGGTGACAGTGGTGGGAAGATCCCACTGTACCTGGAGTAGACGTCGGCTAGACTCACTTGGATTTTCTGGGGGGTTCACTTCACGCGAGACGGTTAAGTGGAGGAACTTGGTCCAGTCTATTCATTAAGCAGGTTTCCGGGGTAATTGTTCCAACCGCCATTTCTGTACTGAATTCTGCGACATTGGATTTCATCACCAACTAGTGTTTTCGGTTCGGAAAGTTACTATTTGTATGTGTTTGATCTCTAGATTTTTTAGGCATGTGATTCAAATTTGTTTGGTTCTTTAGAGGCTTTAGGTGTTTTTCATTGAGATTTTACTTTGTTTGTGTGTGAAGTAGTTAAAAGTTTTTAACTGTGGCTGAATTACCAAGACAGTCTCGTAGACTTCGGGGCCAGTCTCCCGAGTTTGTAACCGTGGCTGATTTATTGAGGAAGTCTCGTAGACTTCGGGGCCAACCTCCTAAAGAAGTCCCAAGCCAGCTTGAAGGCTTGAAAGTCCTCGTAACTCCTAGTGGTAGTAAAGTTGGGTCACCTGAAGAAGGAGAGTCTTCATTTGTTGTACATCCTAATTACCAAACTCTAGTAACAGGTTACGATCCGCAATCGATTTCAGTTTCCGAACTTTCTGGTAGCTTTTCATCTACTAGTGATATAGGTGAAAAACCTGAGATATCTGAACCTGTTACTCCAACATCGGAGTTTGTCTCTCCAACTTCTAGTGGTCCTGATTCACCTAGGGTAGAAAGAGTAATTACCCAAGATCTTCCTTCTGGATTTATTACTATTGAAGAACTTGCTCCAGAAGAAGAAGTAGGCATCCCTATCCCTGAAAATCAACCTGTTCTTGATATAAGGGAGCGTGGATCAATTTTTTACAGTCCACCTAGGAGTACTACTTGGTATCTTGCTTTGACTAATTATTTGGAAAACCCAGGGTTAAGTTTTTCACCACCTCGTGCTTCTTATCATCCTAGAGGTTTTTATACTCCCGTAAATATGTCAGGTCAGTCGTCCATGTTTACTCAATCACCTAAATATTTTTTGTATGACAGTCCTTCTGTTCCCTCTGGGTATCAGTCACTTTCTGGTACTTTTTCAGGAGCATCTCCTCAACCCATTGAGCAAGGGTTATTAACTGGAAACAATGGTACAAAGCCGTTGAGTGTAGAAGACATTCTTATGATGTCAGGTTCTATTCCCAATTCTCAAACTCAAGGTGGCCAGTTACCGCCTGGGGGGCAGCCTCAATTAATGCCCGGGGAGCAACCTCAAGGTACACAATTTGCATCTGGGGAGCAACCTCAAGGTACACAATTTGCATCTGGGGGGCAACCTCAAGGACAGTACGTACCTACGGTACAGTACGTTCCTCAAGGTCAACCCCAGACTCAATATGTACCCCAAGGTCAACCCCAGTATCAATTTATACCTCAAGGTCAACCCCAGTATCAGTACGTGCCTCAAGGGTATCTACCCCAAGGTCAGTACTTGAACCAAGGTTTCCAATCACCCCAAGGTCAATCTTATGTTCAAGGAACGTGAAATGTACCTTTCAATTATCAATCCTACCCTCAACCTGGTTATGGTCCTCAATATTCTCAACCTGTTATGGGTCAATACCCCGGAATGAACATAGTGTGGGATCCATCGCAAACCCAACATGTGTTGCAGCCAAGTGTACAGTTGTCATCTCAAACTGGACAACCCTTAGTTTCTGGTATACCCCAACAACCAGTCCAGTCTAATATTCAAACTTCTATACCTTCGGTAGTTTCTCAGTCTGAGCCTACTGCGCCTCGTACTCCATCTCAAACAACTGCTGCAACTGCCGCAACATCTGTTCAATCTACCCCACCTACTTCTGGAGTATCGACAGCTCCAGTTTCTATTGTTCATGTATCTACTCCTCAGACATCTTTACCACCATCTGGATCCACAATTCAAACTACGGTTCAGATGCCTGTAGGACAACCTAGTTTAAGTATGGTTGTCGTAAGTCAACCACAATTCACCTATCAACCGTACCAGGGACAATACCATTTCGGTCCTACTGTCCAGCAGCCAGTTTATCAGTATCAACCGTATCGTGGGTACACTTATCAACAACCTCAACAACCCCAGTACGGTTCGGTTAATCCTGGTTTTCCGGGAGGATACAATATCCCGAACGCGATTCCTATTCCTAGTTATCCTGGATATCCTCCTTCTGCGGCTGGTCTCATGACCCAGAGTTTTAGGGATCCTAATAGGCAGTTACCATTTATCGCAACTTTGGACTTACCAGACTTGTCACGTCTAACGAACGATCCAATTAATTATCTTCCGTTTTGGCCGCCAATGCCGAATAAGTTTCCCAGTGACATTCCCAAGTTCGAAGGTAAATCAAGAGAGGACCCGTCGAACCATGTGATGACTTACCACCTCTGGTGTGCGTCTAACTCCATCATAGATGATTCGATCCATCTTAGACTTTTCCAGCGCACTCTAATTGGTCTCACGGCCAAGTGGTACATTGAGTTACCGCGAGGCACTTTTTATAATTTTAGTCAGTTAGCTACGTCATTTTTAACTCATTTCCAGTTGCCAGTCTGATATGACAATGGCACGGAATTGCTAACTTCACTAAAATGGTTGACATCCACGTACATTTCAGATCATATTCATGAGTGGAGACGTCGACGTCTTTTAGTGAAGGTATTTATTCCGGATCAAATCTTGGCCGAGTGGTTTGTAAAATCTTTGTTGTCAAAGATCACTGAAGATGTTGCTAAAGCCGGAGTGGTTAATGAGGAGCAAGTCATTGCTCAAGCATATGACCTTGACTTGGTTTATACCTAGTCAGGTACATTACACGAAAAGATCCCCGATCTTCCCAAGTCAAATCAAATCACCGCAACTCCTTCGGGATCTCATGCCGCTGATAGTATCATTGGCACGGTTAACACTAAAGGTAAGAAGAAATCCTCCAAGAATTCTTCTCCTATTATAACCTTGCCTGATTCCCCAAAAGGAGATTCTTCTGCAGAGATTTCCGCCGATATTCACGTTGTAGAGTCATCTACAGCTAAATCAAAATCCGGTGGGAAGAAGAAAGTAAAGAAGAAGAATAAAACGGACAAAAGTTCAAAGGAGAAACCTAAAAAGATGGAATCCAATGATGAAAAGCGCAAACCTCGTTATCCATGTCTCATTTGTGATGATGAACATTTTACAAGAGACTACCCTCATCGTGCAGAGGTTGCGAAGATCGTCAAAGGTTCCCAAACTCCTGCTGTTTTGAAGGATCCATTTCCAAGTCAAGACAGCAAGATGATAGGTTCTTCCTCGAATGCCAATGAAGAACCCATATTGATGATGTCCCATGTTAGGATTGCGACTCAATCGCAAGATTATGGTAGTAAAAGTCCTGTTGATGGTAAAGAAGCAAAATCTTCTCATTCTAATCCATCAACCTCAGCTCCCGGTTCTGATCCACTACAGATCGAGAAACCTAATCCAGACTTGGTAATCAAACCGCCCGCTAAGGGTATACTTCGAAAATCAGCTTTCAATCCACATGCGAGAGCGGCTCAGAACTATAACATTGTTGAGGATTTGGCTGTTTCACCCTCAACAATGTCGGCTTTGGAAGTGTTGTAATCATGTCCAGCACAGGGTAAATTACTTTTGTCGGCTATAGGATCTGTTGACGTTCAGGACCCGAACCTAATAATTTTCGATCTAGAAAATAGTACACCACGTCTCCCTCATCAAATGGCTTTCTAGATCCCAGTGATAGTAAAAAACAAACCTATTCATCGGACTGTAATTGATGAAGGAGCCTCAACATGTATTATGTTGATACAGTGTTGGAGATCGCTTGGTTCTCCTTCACTAAATCAATCCCCGACAATTCTTAAGGCCTTTGATGGCCGTGGGTTTCATCCTTTTGGAATTCTACACGATTTGCCTATAGGGGTTGAAGGAAAAATTGTTAGTCTAGATGTCGAGGTGGTTGATGCCCCTCTGGACTACAACCTTCTTGTTGGAGAGGTAAATCCCCTCTATGGATAGAGGCGATCCCTACTAGCCCAGCAAGGGTCTAGCAACAATCACACAATGCTGCTATGCATGTTCCTAATTACAATTAAAGAAGAGGTAAAGAGCACCTACCTGGATTCCTGCGCTGTCGTTTGACAAAGAGATGCTGCCTTCGCTCCTTCGCTTCGGCTGGTCACGATCCTCCGCGATCCCCGCGAATAGACACCTGCACACACAAAGAGGAAACAAACGCAAGCGTGAAATCTAGTAAAAGCAACCATACATCAGTCAGAAAAGATGTAATTCACATTTAACCATTGCATAGACAAATGAGAATGGAACAATAGTAGTAGTCATCTATTATTAATCAAAATAGAGAAGAGTACAACCAAATGTTCTGACCTCGGTATCCTTCTCAGGAGGGGCAGTCAGGAAGCGTCTCAAGCATTCACTTTTGGAAATAGTTCTCCCAAGACAAGGAACTCTCTCTCACACAAGCCACACAATACGACCTTCCCTAAGCTATCAATCACTTCCACACTTAGCACACCAAATACCTATAGTAACAGCAATCTGAGCACTATAAGCTCTACACAATCCAAGCTATTCCAAACTAGTTGCTCATGGTAATGGTGGAAGTTTATATAGGAGGAGGAGCCTCCTAAAAGGGTGGAAGGATGAGCTTATCCTTGAGGGAAGTGGTTGCAAAGGGTCGAACAGACATGCCATAGAAGGGAGTCGATACTCACAAAGCCAACAACCAAACCTGGAGTGACCTGGAAGGCTAGTTGTTGGAACAAATTCGCCCAAACAGGATGAGCGCAGATTATAAGGCAACTGACGCGCTGACGTCGCACCTCCATAACTGGAAAAGTCATGTCAGCGCGAATCAATACAAGCAGAGACGCACTGGCGACCAGCGCGGACAAGTCGTGTGCTTCCGCACTAGCAGCGCACTGAAAACACTAAGGGCTGCCGGTCAGCATGGATATTTTAGAAACAGACGCGCTGATAAGGAAAACTTTAGAAAAGTGGGTTTTGGGCCAGTTCAGAAGGCATGAACTTGATTATTGTGAATTCTTGACACAGCAGGGTAACTGACAGGGAGGCAGTGACAAATTACTGTGTAACAGATGCCCCCTAAAGCATGAAGACCGAGAGAGTGGGAGGGGTGAAATGCTTTACAACACTTTGCCGAACCGGAACACCACCAGGGAGGACCGAAATATCTCTGATAATCAAGTACATGCAGTCTAGGTATGGGCGCAGCCATCCAAAAGACATGCGAAAAGGTCTGTGGAATGGACGCAGCCATCCAGCTAAAGAGACCAGAATAATGATAAGGTATGGTCGCAGCCATCCATGAAGACTCAGGTATGGGCGCAGCCATCCATCAATGAGTCATATAATGATCATCCACAAAATCGCAGCCTGGACCATAACAGACAGGGATCCAGGGTCTTGCGCTCCGTCCTGACCCGAACAACGTACAAGTTCAAATGTGTGAATACATGAGTTGGAGTCGAACACGCATGAACATCGTCTGATTACCAGTCAATAATGAAAACTGTTAACAGACGTGAGAGGTACCACCAATAATGACAATGGCTCTCAAGGTACTATAGGTACAATCCGTGGAGTGTGAATCAATGAGTTGGTGTCGAACACCCACGGAATCATTCGATCGGAGGCCAATGATGTAAACCTCGCGTCGAACACGGAGAACCTGCCATTGAGGCATGCAGGCTCTAAGGCACCTGAAGGGAGTCCCTAAGTCATCTTCCTGGATAATGAGATGAAGTCGACAGGAAGTGACCTTGACCGAAGGTGGGCCATAATGTTTCCCACATCATCAACACGAGACAGAGGTGAAATGATTTGTGTGAGATAGTAGATGAGGTTGTATTATTGCAGAGGTCAACTTCTCTTGAACATATCGGCGGCACTATAGTGGATTTGGCAGTATTTGACATCAAATGAGCAAAGGGTATGATGACGATGGCAATGAGCAGATGAAAGGCCAAATAGGATAACCCGAACCCACGGAAGCCATTGAAAAGCGAGATGAGACGATCCCACCCAGACATGAAGTAGAGGAGTGCCATGTTCAAGAGCGACATACTGCCGACACGACTTATGATTACAGTTCCATTTTCCCCACCATTTCTGGCAGGTACCCCGATTATTTTTGGATGACAATCTTGACGGGGATAGCATATGCTTGAAGAGTGTCATTTCGACAATTTCCGATGTCATCAAGTGTTTAACGAGGCTGACAAAGGGAAAACTCGGCGTCTTTTCTTGTTTAGAGAGTCTGAAAAGACAGCGGAAAAGGAGACTCCAGGGGGGTCCTTTTTCGTGCAGTTGTGTCTCTCGAGCCCGAAAAAGTATAAAACCATGCCCGAAAGAACCGCTCGACCATTACGATCGAGGAGTACTTTTCGTAAATAGTGTTTTCGACCTAAAAAAGTAAAAAAGCGGTCGGAAACACGTCGTTTTAGAGCCGATAACGAGTGCGAAACGACAAACACCCGACAATCTTTTTAAGTTACACGGTCAGAAGAAGAGCTTAAAATGATCGCCTTTAATTCCCTTTAACGAGTTGGAAGGAGGCTCGGCCATCTTTTCTTGTTTTGTGTCGGAAAAGAGCTCAAAGATGACATCGTTCGCGTTCAAGTGATTTTTAGAATCATTATGATTTTCACCGTTTTGAAGGACCTGCACAATAAAAGACACCCGCATAAATCCGTTCGACATGTTAAAAACATATTAAAACATGTATAAAATAGTACAGAAGCGTAAAATCCATGGTAAAAACATGACCATAAACCCATATTCGCAAAAATTTAAGTTAATTAAGTCATTTTTACTATAAATAGAAAGGTAAATAGTCATTTTCACTATTGTTACCAAATTGAGCCTCTGAGAACGTTGTGAAGCTGTGAAGTTGACGGAGCCAATTCTTCCTCGTGCGGACACCATTTGTCGAACGGCTTGCTCCAGGTAGGTTCCTCTTGCCACGCGCCCTTTTTTGAGCATTTTTATTCGTAATTTAATGGTGGGATTGGCCCAATTGGGCGAGTTTTTGAGCCATGGGTGCGCTCTCGGTCAGCGCGGGTTTCCCGCTCGGGACCGCGCTGACCGATGAAAAATACACATACCAAATTTCGGGTCAGCGCGGAAAACCCGTGTTCTTCCGCGCTGACCTGAAGAAAATACAAAGGACCGCCATTTTCAGCGTGTCTATTTTAGAAACAGCCGCGCTGGCACAGCTAAATTTCGTTTTTAATAATTTGGACGTGAAATTTTTTCCTACCAGCATTCTAATTGTTCTTATTGTTTATGTAGGACACAATGGCCTTCCAGTGGCAAGAGAGGGCTCATGATGTTGAGGATATCGCCGCTTTTGCAAGAGTGGATTGTCGAGATGCCATGCGGGCATGTGGATTTTTAAAATTCTTCTTGACTCCACGCCTGAGAGCTCATCACGACTTACTGGAGTTCCTGATCCGGTCATGGAACCATATAGACGGTAAATTTACCATCCGTGGTAAAGATATCGATTTTGACTTCATGGACATATATCTCTTGACCGGTTTGTCACGCCGGGGTGCGAGGCCCATTCTGGAGGGGCAGCGGCCCAGCGGCGAGACTCTCGACCAACTCATGGCTCGAGTATGTCCACAGGCCGAGAAGACGCGGAGTGGGAAGGTGTCGATTCCCACGGTGAGAGACATAGTTCTTCGCACCATCCTGTTTATGGTGACCCGGGCAGCGGGAAGCTTGGCCAACCATGAGGCCTCGAAGACCCACCTGCTGCTAGCTCTTGACTGTCTACAACCTACAGTGTTTTATTGGGCCACTGCGGTGACCAACAGCATGAAGAGGCAACTCAACAACTGTCGACGCGGAGAGTCGAAACAGTTCGGCTATGGGTCGCTCCTACTCCCACTCATTCTGGAGCGGGTACCAGTCATGCGGTTGTAGACTATAGCCGTGGATCCTCCCAGGAGTCCGCGGGAGACGCGGGCCACTCGATGGGCTCGCATCATGCCACGCGGGGGTGGTGGTCGGCCAGCTCATTGGGGAGTGGTTTTTCGAGAGTGGTTGGAGCATCAGATCGTTTTCGTCGAGGATTGGCCGTACGCAGGTATGGATTTCTGCAATGATCCCGACATGCCATTGCCGCCAGGAGACCACTGGGATGATGGAGGTATGACACTTTGATTTTTCTGAGTTTTTTAATGTTTTTGATTCTAATGTATATGTCTTAACAAATGTCGCCGTGTGCATATGTGGGACCTGTCAGACCTGTCGGCTTAGCTCCAGAGGCACGAAGAGAGGGGCAGGGAGCTCATGTCCTTGCCTTAGTCCCTCCAGGAGTAGATACTTCGGAGACCATAGCTCGCAACCTTGAGGGGTTGCTGGAGGGCGTGCCAGAATATCAGGGAGTCGAGGAGGTTCCCATAGAGCACCAGATCCATACAGTGGGGGTGGCACCCAAGGTGCACCGCTTGTTGAGGCGGGTAGCACGAGCGGCTGTGTGCTATAGAGAGCACAACCCAGCACATTAGTCGCCTCGGTTTCTTTTTGATGTTTTGCGAGACATCTGTCTCGATGTATGGAGAACAGTGACTCTTGTATTTTGACACATACACTTGTTTTTGAGCGCCTCAGTGAGCCACACGATATATATATATATATATATATATATATATATATATATATATATATATATATATATATATATATATATATGCATACTGATTTTGGATGGATCTTGCTTACATATGATGATGTTTTGCTTATGTTATGCAAATGTTCAGTACAAATGTGATCTTATGTATGAATTGCACAACAGATGACCCATGTATTTTAATGTTTTTAATGCAAGCTTAAAAACACACACTGCACGCATGCAAACTATGCTTGAGAGAATATTTACATATGCTTTACTCTATTACGCTTCCTATGTCTTCTTGTATGATGCTATCTATTTCGCAAATGTCTGTCTAATATATGATTCGCCAATGCATCAGTCAACGTGTTCAATCGTCTTGGAATATGTTGATACGTGATATAATCAAAATTCCTTTCTAACAATCGGACACGTAGGTACAATCTTAGGATACATTGGTCTCTGACGGAATATCGCCCGTTAAGTTGATGAACGACCAGCTGGGAGTCCAGGTTTACCATCATTGCTCGAATGCCGAGATCAACTGCTTCGGCTAGTAGCTCAATTACGGCACTGTATTCAGCAACATTATTAGTGGTGCGACCTAGACAGACTCCTTGAAGATCTATCAACTCTCCATGAGGATCATAGATCGCCCATGCCGCAAAAGACAATTGCAGGTACTACGGCAGGCGCCATCAATGAAACCAACATAAGGTGCACTAGACATCTGCACGAGAAGAAGAAACACAATAAGAGGAAAACACGTTTTCACACCAAAGAAGAACATGAAATCATGCACACAAAACACACTAAACACGCGTATGTACAAACTGAGTGCATGAAATCATGCGTAATATTTTTTCAGATACAGCCCGTTGCGGGGCTTGTCAAGAGGGTTTCCTTCGTAATCAATCAACTCATATGCGCCCTTCTGTAAAACTCTTTTCACGATGTAGGGACCTAGCCACATGGACTCGAGTTTTCCTGCCCCCAGCTTATCTTTAGCTTGATCGTAGAGCAGTACTAGATCTCCCTCAACGAAGGAACGAGGATGAATATTCTGGTCAAAGTGAGCTTTGACTCTCTTCTTTTGTGCTCCGATAGCCAGAGAGGCTAAACGACGAGTCTCGTCTAATCGTTCTAGGTACAGAAGCCGTTCCTCCACTGAAGTGGTGTTGGGGAGCAACTCGACAACTAATTTCAACGAAGGAATCTCGCATTCGACAAGAAGGGTAGCCTCCAGTCCATAAACCAATTGAAATGGAGTGAAACCGGTGGCATCCTTCACGGAAGTCCAGTAGGCCCACAAGGCTGGGAACAACATCAGATGCCAATTAGACTTGTGCGTATTGACGGTGCGTTGAAGCATAGTGATCAAAACTTTGTTCACGGCTTCAACTTGGCCGTTAGATTGTGGATAGTATGGTGTCGAACTATCTTGACGCAAGCCTAGTTGGGTCGTTAGTTCCGTCAACATGTGATTACGGAAATGCTTTCCGTGATCCGTGACGATGGCCTGAGGGACTCCGAAACGTGTGATGACATGATTGAATAAAAACTGCGTCGCCGTGTAACCGTCTTCGTTTAATGTAGGCATCGCTTCGGCCCACTTGGTGAAATAATCCACGGCAACGATTATGTACCCATGCCCCGCGGCCGAACGAGGGTTACAGGATGTATAATCGATGCCCCATTTGGCAAATGGACCTACGGTGACAACGGGGTGTGGTGGTGCAACAGGTGCACGCATCTTCCGGTGGTAAACCTGGCATTCGTGACATGCTCGTACAGCAAGGAAACAATCCTTGAAGATGGAAGGCCATAAATAACCAGCACGGAGGATCTTCTGAGCGGTAGCATAGCCGGACATATGGCCGCCACAAGCGCCGGAGTGGCAGTCATTCAAAACCCGCTCAGCCTCCTCGAGAGTCAAGCAACGGCGGAGGACAGAATCAACGCCGAGACGGTACAGGGTATCGCCCAAGATACGATAAGGTTGAGCTTGGTGACGAATTTTCCGTCGAGCATCTTTCGATACATTCGGACGGAAGGAAGACGTCTGTAAATATACGATAATGTCCCCATACCACGGGTCGAGGGTGCTGATGAGAAACAGTGTTTCATCCGGGATATGCTCCTCTGAGCGAGATGGTGCAGAATGAGATGGTAAGGAACAGAGCAGTTCAGCAAAGACCAGAGATTTCTTAGACTTGGTTGCAGTGAATTCCAGGTCGAACTCTTGGAGGATTACGATCCACTTCGAGTATTTTCCCCCCAGTAGCTGACGTGACAAAATGTAGGTCATGGGGTTGCAAACAGAGATCACGGTCGTTTTGCGCAACAGGATATAATGCCGGAATCGTTGGACAGCGCAGACAGCTGCCAACGCCAACTTCTCGACATATGCATAGCGAGTTTCCGTATCCAAAAGGTTGCGGCTAAGATAATAGACAACATGCTCAGTGCCAGCATCGTCATCCTGCACTAGAACCATGCCGATGGTGGTGTCAGCGGCAGCTAGATAAAGAGTGTAGTCACGGTGGTAATTCGGAGGTCTTAAGAGCGGAGCTGAGACAAGAAGGTCTTTAAGACACTCGAAAGATTCCTGAGCGATAGCGTCCCAGCGAAAGGGCGTGTCTCGCTTTAATAACCGTGTGAAACCCTTAGCCACCTCGGCATAATTTGGAATGAATCGTCTGAGAAAATTAGCTTTTCCCTGCAAGCTCTGTAATTGCTGCAGAGAGGCAGGGGGAGGAAGATTCAAAATGGCCTCGACTTTAAGGGGATCCAAACGGATGCCTTCCCGGGAGATGATGAACCCGAGCAGTCGGCCAGATTCTACGCAGAAGACGCACTTATGCGGATTGAGTCGAATACGGTAGTGTCGACAGCGGAGAAAGATTTCGCGTAAATGAGATGGATGGTCTTGACGTTTAGCTGAATGAGCTGGAAGGTCATCCAGGTAAGGCTGTACAATGTGTTGGATATCATGAAAAGCATACGACATCGCATGCTGGAAAGTGGCACCGGCATTTTTAAGACCGAAAGGTAGCTTCTTATAAGCGAAGGTGCCCCAAGGACAAATGAAAGCTGTCTTATGCTGGTCTGCGGGGGCTATGTTGATCTGGTTGTAACCAGAGAAGCCATCCATAAACGAATAAATCTCGCTTCCTGCGCAGTCATCAATAAGCTGATCAATAAAAGGCGTAGGAAAGTTATCTTTCGGACAGGCGCGATTAATGTCGCGGTAGTCAACACAGACCCGGATAGTACCCTGCTTTTTATTCACAGGGACTATATTTGATACCCATTCCGTGAGAGGAATGGCATAGATGAAACCAGCTCGGAGGAGCTTTTCAACTTCGACCTTAATGGCGGCAGCCTTTCGGGGGTGCACTGGGCGTAAACGCTGACGAACAGGCTTAGCGCCGGGATAAGTAGGTATTTCGTGCACCACAATACTAGGGTCGATGCCGGGCATTTCCTCGTAAGACCATGCGAAGACATCGCGGAATTCACGAAATAAAGCGGTATAAAGTTGAACTTCCTCAGGAGTGCATGTGACTCCAATGAAAATATTCTCGACAATCCCTGGTTTGACAGAGATGTCGATAGCCTGGGTTTGCGTAATGTTACCCATATTGCCTTCCGAGGACACTTGATATAACTGAACCGGTGTTTGGAGAGGCGGAGACGGGACACATGAAGCAAACTGCTCGAGACACGCGACCATTTCCGAATGTGGAGGGAGAAACGAAGAGCGATGGTGGTAATCTAACCAAGGGAGCTCCTCGAGAGACATAGTCTCAATGATAGCCTCATCGGAGGGGAATGATTCCTTCAGAGGATCCGAAGTGGCCTCATCTCCCAACCAAGGGAAGTGATCATATGAATCAGGAACGCTGCTTGAAAAAGCAGGTTCAGGAGGGGGAGTCGATGCAGCGACAATTTCGATGTAGTTGAGCTCGACAGGACTCAACGACATCATATCGCCCCAAGAGTCTTCCTGATTCAAGGGGGGAAGGACCCATGGATCAGAACGCACTAAAATCATATTAACAGAGGCGAGATTCGGAGGTGGGAGGGGGAAGACTCCCATTAATGAGGGATCTTTGAACAGTCCAGCACCCACACTCACTAGCGATTTGGAGGTATGCTCTACGAATGGCACATTTCCTTCAGAAGAGGAAGCTAACAAGGACAGCTGGTCCACCGTGACGATTCTTCCTTGATGGGGGAAGCGAACAACACGGAACAAAGAGGATGCCACGGCTTGCATGGCATACGTCCAGCTTCGTCCAAGGAGGAGATTGTAAGTGAGATTCGCGTCGACAACTTCAACTTCCACTTCTACGGTCTTCCCTTCTAAAGAGATGGGAAATCGCGTGAGGATACCATATGGACGGGATTCTCTTCCATCGAAAGCCTCCAGGGTCGTAGGAGACTGGCTCAGAGCAGGGGAACCGATAGCCTTCCAGCAAGCAACTGACATGATGCAGGTTGAGGCACCTTCATCAATGACTGTACGGTGGATCGTTTTGCCGTTGATGAGAACCTGTATAAGGAAAGCTACCTGATGAGGCAGTCTCTGCGTGAAACCCTCGAGATCAAAAGAAATTAAATCCGAATCTGCCGGGTCTATGCCACCAATTGCTGATAGCAGGGACTTCCTCTGGGAGGGGCAGCTCTGGAGGACTTCTAATGCGGACATAGCGGACGGAGCCTGAGCTAAGTCCTCGACAATGCTATAGTGCTGGGCAGCACGAGCATTGGGGTTATAAGATGACTTCCTGAGTACACCTTTGGGAGGGGTTCGGGGGATCGTCTTAGGGCTGGGCCGTTCAATGTGAAGAGGAATAGAACTGGACGGAGGAGCGCTGGAGGTAACCTCCGGCTCTTTCCCGGTGGGAGAAGGATAATCTTTCGCTCGAGTTGAAACATGGATGGGGATCGTTCCAGCCATGAACACTTGAGAACCGAACGAGGAAGAGGTTTGAGAGGGATCTGCTACCTGATGCGTTTGCTGGGAAGGGAAAGGCTCTTTAAGCAGAGCAGGAGGTCCCGGAGCCCCTTTCAAAATACAACTAACCTCGGAGCGCCTGGGGCAATCCTTGGTGTAGTGATCCTCCTCACAGATGAGACAAGGATACTTAGGTTTTCGTTTAGCTCCTTCCTCGGAAGAGGGCTTAGGAGGGTCCTGCTTAGGCTGTCCAAATCTATCTTTAGCCTTTCCTTTCTTTTTCCCTTTCGAGGATTTGTCCACCGCGGTGGACTGAACGGCGTTTACCTCGAAGGTACTCCCAAAATTTGATTGGCCCTGAGGAGCGTTTTCGCTATAGGTATTCTGCTTCTGCTTCCCAGGGTTCGCGGCCGAATTTTTCGATGGTGCATTCACAGAACCAATGACTCCATCAACAGAAGGCTTTGTTGGAGCTTTGGGCTGTCCATGCCTCGGGGCGTCTGGAAAATACTCATACAAAGTACCTGACTGAGAATATACTAAGTCGAGGTACTGAGCTCGCGCAATCGCTTGCTCTTCAGTTACACATGCTCCCATTGCAATATCTTTTGCAATTTTAGGGACAAAGGAAGTCGTGAACCAGTCGGTCAGGAGCTGATCAGGGATCCAAAACTTAATCAAGCGACGAGGCCTTCTCCATTCATGTATATGATCGGAGATGTGCGTAGCCGTACCCTGTTTGAGAGACGTGAGAAGGTGGGTCCCAGTCTCGTACCGAATGGGTAACTGAAAGTGAGTCAAAAAGGCCATAGCCAATGAGTTGAAATCTTGGAACATGCCGTGATTGAGTTCGATGTACCATTTAGCAGCTGAACCAGTGAGAGTCCTCTGAAAGAGGCGTAACCGGATAGAATCATCAAGCCATGAGTTCGATGAGCACCAAAGGTGATAAGTCATTACATGAGCCTGAGGGTCTTCACCGGCTTTGCCGTCAAACTTTGGACAGTCGCCTGGTATTTTGGTCGGAACTGGTGGCCAATATGGATTATGTAAAATAGGATCATTTGTTAATTTGGACACATCAGGTAGTTCCAACGTTGCTAAGAATGGTAACTGGGGGTTAAAGGACATTTGTGGCTGCGGATTCGAGGCGAAATTAGGGTTCCACCCAGATGGTGGTTGCCCCCACGGACTTTGTCCGGACGGGCCCGGCCCAAATGGGCCTGGCGCGTAGGAGCTTTGTCCTGATGGACCTGGCCCAAACGGGCCTGGCGCATAGGAACTTTGTCCAGATGGACCTGGCCCAAAAGGGCCTGGCGCATAAGGAGTTTGTCCATAGGGGTTCTGTCCATATGGATTCTGGCCATATGCGGACATCTATCCCTGTGTCTGCCCCCCAGCTCCCCAACTATTAGCAGCTTGCCCCACAGGTGCACCATACTGATAGTTTTGATAAGGAGTGACCTGTGGTTGCTGATAATTTTGATAAGGAGCAAACTGGTTTTGCCCCTGGGGTTGCTGGTAGCCATATGATTGCTGGGCCCCATACGGAGCCTGATAGGCAGGCTGCGTTTGGTAGGGAGGTTGAGGCTGTGGCCCACCTTGCATCTGATAACCCGTTTGAGTTTGAGGCCCAGAGTAATGTCCTTGAACCGGCTGGGGTTGAGCCATCTGTCCCGAAGGTTGACTTGGTTGGATTCGAGATGGACCTGGTTGGCCAGTAGGATAGACTTGCTGGGCACCAGTTTGTCCATGTGCCATCCGGGTTTGTCCTTGCGGAACATATGACTGAGCTGGCTGAACCGCTGGTCGGCCCTGAGGCCAGCCAATTGGTCCAGATAAACGAACAGGGCGGACAGCGGGTCGACCTTGCTGTATAGAAGGTTGGACCGTCTGCCCCCCAGGATGCACAAACTGAACAGAGGGTTGGGCTTGCTGTGTAGCAGGCTGCCCTCCTTAGTGCATAGGTTGAGCAGTAGGTTGGCCTTGCTGTATAGCAGGCTGCCCCCCTTGCCTAGAAGGATTCACGGGTGGAGCAGTGGGTTGGCCCTGCTGAACATAGGGTTGCCCACCCTGCCCAGAAGGATGACCAGACTGGGGAGTAGGTTGTCCCTGTTGTACATGGGGTTGCCCCCCTTCCCATGAGGATATCCCTGCTGGACTGTTGGTTGATTTGGAGGATTATAAACTGAGCTAGTTTGTCCAGATGGGTACCCTTGCTGGAAACTGGGCTGGCCCTGTTGAATGTAAGGCTGCCCGGGTTGTCCAGTTGGGTAACCCTGCTGGGTACCAGGTTGCCCTAGATAGCCAGTAGGTTGACCTTGATATGCATACGACGGACCTCCAATGCCCGAGGGTTGTCCCTGGTAGGGTTGTCCCTGTGGGTCCCCAGATTGTCCTGGGTAAGGCGGGCCATAAAGTGGTTGCCCCTGAGGGGTTTGCACATAGAGTGGCTGGCCTTGATTGGGTGGTCCTTGGGGTGGTCCGAAAGGATCTCAGGCCCCATGAAAAATGTGAGTAGCGGGATCATATGCGATATCCAACGGTTCCTCGTTCTCTTCGAAAGGACGATGAGGAAGGACCGAAATGCTCTCGAGGTACTCACCGTTCTCATCATAATAAAAGAGGGGACCTTCGTAATCTGGGTCCGTGATAGGTTGCCCAAAAGCATCATATGGCCCTGCTCCTGGAATGCCACCAGAAAAGGGACTAGCTTCAGGGTTTGGAGATGAGGACGCTGGTACAGCACTAACGACCGGAGTCGATCGCGCTACGCAGACGGTTGGTCTAGTGGGAACTGAGGTAACGGGCGTGTCAATCCCGGAAGTAAGAGGCGTACTAAGAGGTCGCGAAACAAAAGGTCCGGTGGTGGCAATAAGATTAGGATCCCATATAGTTGTAGCAGTAGTTCTAGCGGCTATCCTGTCCCTCACTGATGAATATCGTGGAGGGAGTGGAGAGGAAGCCGGGATCGGAGTCTCGATATCTGTCAGAACGGGCGTCTCACCGGTGCTGGAAGCTATCTCATCCATGGGGGAAGTAGACATCGGAGACGACATACAAAGAGGAGTACGAGGGGTACGAGGGGTATAATCGGGCTCCCAGATAGGATTCCAATCTTCTATGTAATCCTCGTCGCCTGGAGCACGTACGTTGATGGGCTGGATACTCGGAACAATGGGAAGAGTATTGCTTACAATCGGTACTTTAGAGGCAACAGAAGATGGAGAACCTTGATCACTTGGACCGAGAGTTGATGGGTCAGCCAGGATGACCAGACCCCTTAGAAAACCTAAAGGAAACTAACGACAAAAACCCTACTCAAAACTATCGCACACAAGATCTAAAATAGGTGATGTTATCGTGGCCGAATTAATTTTAAGACACAAGAACCAAACTTGACCTTTTCATGTCTCGAGAGTCGAGAAAAGGACGAAAAGATGACTCTAGTCTCCTTCGAATGTTTAATGAGCACGAAGTGACAAGACGCTCACAGGCACCTTTTCATTTAGGGAGTCCGAAAAGGATCAAAAGTGACTGCTCTGGAGACTCTAGGTATAAGGTTTCAGAAGCAACCCGTAAAACTGCTTATACACCTCAGCAATCGTATGAAAGCCAAGGACTTTCCGTACTGCAGTCAATCTTCCCGAATGCTGTGTTCGGTGCATTACGGTTCGCAAGGCGGCAGATTCGGCTTCCTATGGATAAAGGATAAAAGCCTAGTGGGGTCTCCCTATATACGTGACGGTACGTGGGAGCGCAGTCCGTGTTAGACCACTATCGAGTCACAGAAGGAGGAATCACCCAACCATAATGTGAAACAACAGTGACTATGTTTAAAGACGCTGGAACACGTCTCTAACCTAGACCTTTAGATATTTGCGTTTAGTTCCAATGCGTTGTTAGATTCAATCGGTTCATTTTATAGTTGATCTTGAGTTAAGTTTCGATTTCAGGCTCTATCGTATGTTCTCTCACAATTACCTAGATGCAAACTACATGCCAACGAAAACCATTTTGTTCGATGAATTCTATTTATGAGAAGGTGGATAATTTCCAAACAAACAAAATGAAATCAAACAATCAAGCAGCCTAATGCAGCTAAAAGCGAGGAAAGAAAACTTTTCTTTTGAAAATACAAATCAAATGAATGCTCTTTCCTTTTTCAATTCTCAAAAGCAAAGCTACTAGTTTGATTTTCTTTCAGTGACACAAAGCATCTAAATGAATTTGGAGGAACGAGAACACCAAGCCAATCACTTAGTGAAAGCACACAAAGCTCCCAAAACACCCAACAAAGATTTCCGAACAAACAAATTCCGCACGAGCTATGTGATCTAAGCTCGGCACGACAAGCAAGGATTGAAACACGGAGGAAGTGAAAACTACTTGGAAACACAACCAAAAACACTTCAACAGTCACCGAACACATGCAACAACAAATCTGAAGTTGGCTGGTCAAGCAAGGAAACAAAATCCCTACGGAAGGCTTGACACACACAGGGCCGCTAGATGCCCTAGGGCTAGAGTGCGAAAACAATGGAGAAAAGCTAACACCCGGAGGATAAGGGTCTCAACCAGTCAAATAGAGATCCAACACAATCCAGTAGTCGCAAAAGTGATGGCGGAAAAACAAACCAAGAAGCGAAAGCGAAAAGGAAGGTATTTGCAAAAATCGAAAAACGAGCAAAACGAAACCTTGTGGAACAAGACTCTGCAAGAAAGCAGCTCAGAGTCCAGATGATGCAAAACAAGTCACAAACCAAGTGGAGAGAAGAGGGGAAAGCTGAAGTAACAGGTTCAGGAGGCTGATTTGGACAAAATCAAGTTTTACAGGATCAGCGCGGGTAGCCTTCAGCAACTTGGCGCTGACAGGAGGGGTCCCGTAGCAACTTTGCGACGTCAGTGCGGAAATACACGGATAAAGCGCGCTGTCTCAGAAAAACGAGGTCAGCGCGACTATTGATCACACAGACACGATGACATGAAGGACAAAGAAGCAAGTGTGCGACGTCAGCGCGGAAGCACACGGATAAAGCGCGTTGTCTCTAAAAACGAGGTCAGCGCGACTATTGACTGTACAGGCGCGATGACAAAGACAACACAGAAGGAGGGATGCGACGTCAGCGCGTCTGTTTTGAATTAAAGCGCGCTGAGGGTAAATAGCCAGTAAAACCAAAGAAAAAACTTCCCAAACCAAAGGAAAAAGCCTTCTAACAACTAAGATTCTTCCCAGATGCACCCAGAAAGTTTATAAGCAGAGAAAGCAATCCCCAAAACTCGAAAAGAGAGAAAAACAAATCCAAACGCAAAAAGCGGACACAAGAGACAAAGAAGCTGATCCCCAGCGGAGTCGCCAAATTGTTGGAGAGGTAAATCCCCTCTACGGATAGAGGCGATCCCTACTAGCCCAGCAAGGGTCTATCAACAATCACACAATGCTGCTATGCATGTTCCTAATTACAATTAAACAAGAGGTAAAGAGCACCTACTTGGATTCCTGCGCTGTCGTTTGACAAAGAGATGCTGCCTTCGCTCCTTCGCTTCGGCTGGTCACGATCCTCCGCGATCCCCGCGAATAGACACCTGCACACACGAAGAGGAAACAAACGCAAGCATGAAATCTAGTAAAAGCAACCATACATCAGTCAGAAAAGATGTAATTCACATTTAACCATTGCATAGACAAATGAGAATGGAACAATAGTAGCAGTCATCTATTATTAATCAAAATAGAGAAGAGTACAACCAAATGTTCTGACGTCGGTATCCTTCTCAGGAGGGGTCAGTCAGCAAGCGTCTCAAGCATTCACTTTTGGAAATAGTTCTCCCAAGACAAGGAACTCTCTCTCACACAAGCCACACAATACGACCTTCCCTAAGCTATCAATCACTTCCACACTTAGCACACCAAATACCTATAGTAACAACAATCTGAGCACTATAAGCTCTACACAATCCAAGCTATTCCAAACTAGCTGCTCCTGGTAATGGTGGAAGTTTATATAGGAGGAGGAGCCTCCTAAAAGGGTGGAAGGATGAGCTTATCCTTGAGGGAAGTGGTTGCAAAGGGTCGAACATACATGCCATAGAAGGGAGTCGATACTCACAAAGCCAACAACCAAACCTGGAGTGATCTGGAAGGCTAGTTGTTGGAACAAATTCGCCCAAACAAGATCAGCGCAGATTATAAGGCAACTGACGCGCTGATGTCGCGCCTCGATAACTGGAAAAGTCATGTCAGCGTGAATCAATACAAGCAGAGACGCGTTGGCGACCAACGCAGACAAGTCGTGTGCTTCTGCGCTGGCAGCGCACTGAAAACACTAAGGGCCGCCAGTCAACGCAGATATTTTAGAAACAGACGCGCTGATAAGGAAAACTTTAGAAAAGTGGGTTTTGGGCCAGTTCAGAAGGCATGAACTTGATTATTGTGAATTCTTGACACAGCACGGCAACTGACAGGGAGGCAGTGACAAATTACTGTGTAACACTTCTCTTGGGTCGAAGTTGGTCTTACGCTATGACAGCGGTCGTTTCATCGGTCTTTCGCGTAATAAAGTTTCCACATAATGGAAAGATCGTAACAATAGACCAGTTGGCTTATTTTTCATCCGACCCAGCCTCTTCAGAGAGTATTCATCATGTTGGTAAAACGACTATCCCATATAATGATGTTGGAGTAGGATTAGTTAAAGATGCCGGTTTACTGGGAACTTTTCCTTTTCCTCTAGTCAACACATCATCTTCATTTGCAACTATTCATATGATTACATCAGACACCATTATTTATGATGATCCTTGGATCATCCCTTCTGAATCTGAGATAGACTCATTTGGTAATTCCATACCTTTGAGTCCATATGAAATTGCCTATGAAGCCGTGCAGTCTTTTTCCAACCTGGGTTCAACCGAAATTGACTTAATGAATGTGGTCCATGAGGAATCACTTTTCACATCAACCTCAGATTTAACTATGTTTTCTGAACTTGTTCGCTCTTATGAGAAAATTCGTGAAATCCTATGTGTAGATGATTTACCATGGGAATATCTCCATCACCGATCTTTGGTTTTACCTAAGGATGATCATTTTGAAAATGATTTCTCATCAATTTTTACAACTGAATATGTCAAGGAACCTCAGAATCCAATGAAACTTCCCAATTCAGAGTTAAATTTTGGAAACATCTCTCGAACTATTCCTATTGACATTTCGGTTAAGCCCGGAATTGTTGAAAACATTCATATAGGTGCCTCGTGTACAGATGACGAAATTCAATTATATAAGGCCCTGTTTCAAGAATTTCGCGACGTGTTTGCCTGTTCCTATGAGGAAATGCCAGGAATTGATCCCGCGATTGTTGTTCATGAGATCAAGACTTACCCGGATGCTAAACCCATCCAGAAACGTTTGCGTCAGATTCACCCACGAAAAGCTGTTGCAATTAAAGTAGAAGTTGACAAACTGTTGAAAGCAGGTTTCATTTATGCGATCCCATTAACGGATTGGGTATCGAATATTGTTCTGGTTAACAAAAAGCAGGGAAAAATAAGAATATGCATCGATTATAGGGACATTAAGTGAGCCTGTCCAAAGGACAATTACCAAACTCCCTATATCAATCAAATCATTGATGATTGTACCAGCAGCGAAATATTTTCCTTTATGGATGGTTTTTCCGGATACAATCAAATCAACATTCTACCTGCCGATCAACCAAAAATGGCTTTCATTTGTCCATGGGGGACATTTGCTTATTGCAAATTTCCTTTTGGGCTTAAGAATTCCAGAGAAACTTTTCAAAGGGCGATGTCTTATGCGTTTCATTACATCAAACACATTGTGCAACCATATCTCGATGATTTGCCTGCTCATTCATTACATTGAGCTGATCAACTCGTCATTTACGAGCAATCTTTATGAGGTGTAAGCATTATCGTATTCGGTTGAACCCACACAAATGTGTCTTATGTATAGAAACATGTCGATTGCTGGGATTTGTAGTTTCGAAAGTTGGCATTCGCCTTGATCCCTCAAAGGTTGAAGCTATCATAAAATTGCCTCCTCCTTCGAGTCTTCTCCAACTCCAAAGTTTGCAAGGGAAAGCAAACTTTTTACGACGATTCATTCCTAACTACGCTGAGGTTACAAAGGGTTTTACCCGGTTTTCGAAACAGAACACTCAATTCTCTTGGGATGAGATAGCTCAAAAATCTTTTGATGCACTCAAACACGCGTTGACCCATGCACAGTTGTTGCATCCTCCCAACTACAACTAGGATTACTTCTTGTATCTCGCCACCTCCCATTCCACCATTGGAATGGTCTTATTTCAGGAAGATGAATTCGGAACGAAACATGTGATATATTACCTTAGTCGAACGTTAAATCCAACTGAGCTAAAATACTCACATGCGGAGAAATTGGCATTGGCAGCCGTTCAAGCTGTCCAACGTTTTCGTCACTACATTTTACTACGTAAAACTACGATAATTTTAGATTGCAAACCTATGATCTACATTTTGACCAAACAATTGCTAGGGGGCAAGTGTATCCTTCAGGAGTTTGACTTGGAGTTTGAGAAATCTAAGTCTAAGAAATCTTTAGTATTTACAGAGTTAATGTGTGACTTCCCGCGTGCTGACACAGAAACTGTGGCAGAGGAGCCCATTGCGGACGAATCTTTGTTTCTAATCAGCACTTTAGATACATGGTATGGGGATCTTATCATCTATCTCCAGACCCAATCCTTTCGGCCAGAAATTTCAAGGTCGGAATGTCGGAAAATTCGATTCCAGTCCCAACGATTCAAAATTATTGGAAATACTCTTTATCGCCGTGGGGCGGACTCTATTTTCGACATTTCTTAACTCACGAAGAAGCTGAAAGGGTTCTAAATGACTATCACTCTGAAGCGTGTGGCGGTCATATGTCTGGGTATGCCACAACCCAAAAGATATTGCGCGCTGGCTATTTTTGGCCGTCCTTGTTTAAAGATTGTATTACGATGGTCCGAAAATGCCACAACTGCCAGATTTTTTATCGTAAGATGCGCGCTCCACTTGCTCCTCTCCACCGTATAATTTCCGTTGGTCCTTTTGCCAAATGGGGTATCGATTTTATTACATGTAACCCTCACTCAGTCGGGGGGGCATGCGTATATCATCCTTGCGGTAGATTATTTTACTAAGTGGGCCGAGGCGATGCCTACATTCGAGGCAGATGGCAAAACAGCTGCAATTTTCATGTTCAATCATATAATTGCTAGGTTATGTTTCCCACAAGCGATAATCATTTTGATCATGGGTGTCATTTTCGAAACGTTATGATGACCGAACTTACAAGCCAGCTTGGTTTACGTCACGATAGTTCAACCCCTTATTATCCACAAGCGAATGGTCTGGTTGAATCCATCAACAAAGTTTTAGTTATCATGATCCAACGAATCATTGGGATTCATCGGTCGAATTGGCACAACAGGCTATTTTCAGCGCTTTGGGTGTACCGAACCTCAGTAAAAACATCAACAGGGTTCACTCCTTTCTAACTAGTCTACGGTTTGGAAGCCGTGTTACCCATTGAATGCGAAATCCCGTCACTGCAAATGGCCATCGAGTTACTTCCAGCCACTTCCGAAGAGGAAAAGCGTTTGTTATACTTGGCTCAATTAGATGAGAATCGACGTGATGTTGCATTGGAGATCGAGACTCACGCAAAACGAATGAAAGCTCAGTATGATCGAAATGTGACCCCTCGAAATTTTTCGGAAGGGGATCTAGTCTTAGTTTATGATCAAGCTAATGATAAATTAGGCACTGGAAAATTCGTTCCTATGTGGCATGGTCCCTATCTTGTCAAGCGAAAGCTAGCCAAAGGGGCTTATGAATTGGTAGACTTTGATGGGGACTCTTTGGGTAAACCCAGAAATGGTCTTTTCCTGAAGAGGTATTATGCTTAAAAGAATGGGTATGGAGATTTTTTAGTTAGGTTAGTTTTTCTTTCTAGCTAGTGTGTTTTAGTTTAAAAAGTGTGCTTAGCTTAGAGAGTGTTTTTCCATCATTATTCCTGCTTATCTTGGTTTTACTCTTGATATTGCAGATGTCGATGCCTCTCCAAACATACATTGGGTTTGCTGATGGTGCTTGTCGTAATACACGGAACATCTCTTCTGCAGCTTGGGTTATCTATTCGCCCTCTGACGAGTTAGTTTCTATGCATGGGGTAAGCCTCGGTCAAACAACAAACAACATTGCAGAGTATAGTGCAGTGATTGAGTTATTATCTGAATCTATTTCATTTGGGATTCGGAGTTTGATAGTGAGGTTAGATTCTGAACTCGTTGTATTATAGCTTAATAGAGTGTATGCCATTAGAAATCCAGTGTTATTAAGATTATTTTTGAGAGTGCGTCTCTTGGAACGTGAGTTTGATTACATTGAATATCAACATATTCCAAGGTCTTTAAATACATTAGCAGATGCAATTGCTTCTCGAATGTTAAATAGACATTTGTAATAATCATACATGTAAATTTAAAACCATTCCATAACATGATTTACAAGATAAGCCGGTAATAGTGATATATATATATATATATATATGAGTGTGTCAAAAAATACATCGTCCTCGATCATAGGTTGAAAAACACCTTATGATCGGCAAAAATGATAAGTACAAAAAAAGAAATGTCACATGTGCCCACAATAGGCGATCATCCTATCATTGGTGATGATCTCTATAAGAAACCACTGCACGGGCCACCTTGCAAAGGAACCTCCTAAAAGGTCCCGGGACTCCAATCACATAGCGCTGAAGTCGACAAGGAATGTCGTCTATAGTGGTCTCATGAATATCTCCTGTCAAGCGCTCGAGATGACCCTCCAACTCGGCCAAAACCTTTGCCGATTCGTCCTGTGGGGCTGGCGCGGGTGCAACTGGTTGCCTCCTCTCGAAAGGCCGGAGAGCGGCTGGTTGCTGTGGACCCACATCTGCATTTGAAATTTTTACTATCAGTTTTGAGACGATGGAAAAATTAAAAAAAATAAAATAAGAAAAGTTGAAAAGGATTTTACCTGACTCATCCCGCTGCTCTCCTGGTGGAAGAGCCATGTCTGGGTCACCACGAAAATCTATCCCAGCATAAGGGAAGTCCTGAATGGAAAAGACCTGGTTTTCCAACCATTGGAAATACTCAGGTTTGAACCGAGCAACTTCTGTCCTCTCGTCCGGGTGACGAGCCATGACTGCAAACCATCGCATCAATTTGGGCTCTCGAGGAAGCCCAACTCCAACAGTAAGGTGATGTTGGCTCAGCATGGGAACCCTCTCCAGGCCAAAACTCATGACCAAAGCCCCATAACCAAAGGTCTTTAGTCGTCCGCTCTTGGCCCTGGTCAGTTGGCCTTTCACATTGGCCAGCACAGCATTGCACTAGTTGAAGATGGTGCCTCGAAAGCAATCAATTGCCATACGCATCTGGGATCCGGTGCCAATATGTAATGTAGCAGCTCCGCAAAGTCTGGTGACAGTAAACGCAATCACCATGAGTTCAGGATGGGATATGGTCTTTATGTCTATCCCTTTTTCTCTAGCCTGGCTGATGCAGTACTCTAGCCGGAGGCTATTGACATACTGGCCACCTGGCCTAGTCCCGTGCAGAGTCAAGTCTTTGCCTCTCTTAGGCAAACCAGTCAAGAAATAAATGTCCGCCAGCTCGATTTCAATCTGGTGGCCACCAATGAAAAAGCACTGGTCCTGTATGCTCCATCTGTCAACCAGCCACTGTAAGAAATCCACCTGAGCCCTCATTCCAGGAATGGTCCAGAATTTGTACAGTCCGCATGCCCTAAAAGCATCAAGTGAAGTCTGATGATTCCATGTGGCAGCATCCACATCCTCATGCTCTCGTTCACGCCAATATAGCATGATGTACTCTCTGCATCAAGTATAAAGATTAATTAAATTTCTAGAAAATAGTTTGATTGGTCCATTTTTTAGAATTTTTGGGTTCAAAACCCTTGCGGCGGGGTACGCACCCTCCGAGTTAGACACAGTTCGTGGGTCCGCACTTTGTCTACATGGAAGGTGCAGACCCCGAGCTTTTTCCCAATGGAAAAAAAGTCGGGGTCCGCGGGTCCGCAATGGTAAATCTGCGGACCCCTGCGCGCGGGTTTTGTGCCTAAAAACCCTCCCAAAAAATGAAATGAAGGACTAAATCAAAAAACTAAACGGTTGAAAATGAATAGTAGGATGATGTGGATTACCTGGAGAAGACGGTGCTCGATTCCGACGGTTGGATTTTCCACAATCTTCACGGGAAGTTTTCTAAGCAAAAGCACTATTTTCTCACCCAAACTCAAACGGTAAAAATGAATCGACAAAAGCCCTTTCTATAAGTTTTTTGAGTAAATAAATCGCAAATTTGTTTATGTTTCACTTTGAAAAGGTATTTTGCGACGCTTTTATCCATTTCAAATAGGTATGAGTAATGTTTGTGTTTTTGTGCAGAATAAAAGATTATTCAGGCGAAATCTATCATTTTCGACAGAAAAACATGTAGAGTCATCTTTAAGCTCTTTTCTAACTCCTAAAACATGAAAATATTAACGAGTGTTTCTTTTAAACTCGTTAAAATGGAATTAAAAGACAGTCCACTTACAGCTCTTTTCCGACCATAAAAACATGAAAAAGTTGCCGGATTTTTGTCGTTTCGAATTCGATATTGGTTATAAAACGACGTGCCATTGATTGCTTTTTTACTTTTTCGGGTCAAGGGCGCTAATAACAAAAAGTACTCCTTGGTCCTAAAAGATCAAGTGGTTGTCTCAAGTATTATTTTATACTTTTTCGGGCTTGGGAGACATAAATTTATGAAAAAGGTCACCCTGGAGTCTTCTTAAGTTTTTCAAGACTCTCTAAAATTGAAAAACGCCGAGTTTCTCCTATACTGGACTTGTTAAAATTTCACAGTAAAGTACTTGTTCAATTACAAACAGGAACGAACCACTCCTTCTTAGGGTTCGAATTTAAACTAAGTTGGACTCATCCGAAGGATGAGCTTATAATCAAGAAAATGCTATCCTCCTCAAGCTTGTCAAAAATAAAGAGGTACTTTCCAAAAATGGTGCGGGAAAAGAGAGAAAAATGAGTATGTTTGTCATACTTTGTAACCACTCTTGAACACGACACATTTATTCACCTGGGTTGGGAAATCCTTTGCCTAATAGTTGATCAAACCACATTGAAAGTCTTCAGCCAATTTCTGGGTATTAACTTTGGGTCAATTTTCACCAAGCCATCTGTCATGTCGTTATGTGTTCAAGAGGTCACTGCCAATAAGCCATTCATCTGAAAAATATCTGTCATCCATATTGATCATCCCTAAGTCAATCCTTGCAACTAAATTTCTTCAACTTGATCTATGATTTCGTGTTGTGGGCTTGCCTACGACGGATCACTTCCTATCGACATCAGCTCATTATCTAGAAAGATGATCTAGGAATCGTCAGTACCTTGAGATCTGCATGCCTCAATGGAAGGTTTCTCGCCTTTGACGACAGTTTACATCATTGACTTCCGATCGAAGGATTTCGTGATATGTTCGACATCAATACATTTATTCACATCTCATGGATTGTACTGGGTACTTTGAGAGCCATTGACATCACTGGTGGTTTCTCTCACACTTGTTAAGAGTTTACATCATTGACTGGTAATCAAGTGGTTTCTACCACGTTCGACATCAACACATTTATTCGCATGGATAGAATCATACTATTTCGGAAAGTAGAAATGAAGACCCTTGATCTAATTTCCACCATCTAGGCTGCATGGAATTTTGTATTCATTATATTGTGGACTATTCATAAATAGATGGTTGCGTCCATACTGTGTTCACATGAATCTATACCTGTGATGTTTTACAAGATCATTCCTATATCAGAGCAGTAGACAGTTTTCTAGTTAGTTTTGATCTAAGTATGGGAATGCCTACCTCAGCGATGATATGATCTCATATATATATCTTGCATTGAATGTTTTTACAGGTTCCGACCGGGCTCTCCACAAGATGATCCTCGAAATGATAAAGTACTTCACTCTTCCTATATTATAAATGAAATCCTCATCTACTACAGACTTTGCACTTTAGGGGGAAATCTGTTACACAAAAATATCGTCACTATGATTATTTACAGTTAGTATGGGTCTATCATCAGTTGTACTATCCTCCTAAGCAAGTCTAAGACCTTAGCTCTTCAAATCAAGCTTTGGAAATGGGAGAAAGACATTAAAAATCAATGTAACTCTGGTTCTGCACTTTCTCTCATGGTCACCTGCGGTCCCGCACCTTCTGTGTACAAAAGCTACGTACTTACCCACTCTGTCCCTAACGGTGTAGGTGCGGACCCCTGTGAAAGTCAAAATGCGCAAGTTTTATCTTAAAAAACTCAATTTGGGTTAATTCTCGAGTTTTCTAGAAGGAATTTTGACGTCGATTGTTCGCTCTGAGGTGGTTCATGCATCCCAAAAGAGAAGGAGCTAATCCATTGACTAAAGGAGCTATCCCTTTGAAGGAGGGTTTTATCCCTTTGAAGGAGGACCTAGTAACTTCCCTCCATTGCACTATAAATACAGGCATTGGGGTGAGGACTAGGGAGGTTAGATGCTGAACATTTTGAGGGTAAATGCTGGTGAAATTAAGACTTCCTAGTTGAGCTTAAGAGGAGAGATCACATACCTTTTTGGCTTCATTGGGGAGTGAGTGAAACTTGTCAAAGTAGAGGAGACTTCTTGTTGGACCCTGGGAGGAGCTTGTACAACGTCAAGGCGAAGGTTGTAAAGTTCTTCTTCTTTTGAATTAATACAATCAAACTCATTTTTCTCAACAAGTATCTTATGTTATTTGTTTCATGGACTCCTTGAATTTCATGTTAAATATGTTTTATGAAACTGGTTTTTCAGGTGCTATTTAATTTGTTTGCCTTGTTTGTGTTTGCAGATTCGCGAAAAGGAGCTCATTTGGATCAAAGGAGCGAGGGCATCCACAAGCTTGCGTTGGACCAAAGGTAGGCCCTAAAAACACATGTTTGCTATTGTTTATTAAAGCATATTTAGAGAAAGATAGTGTCTGGTTGGTTTTCTTGTCATTAGGTCTTCTTTATATTCTAGGAAGCTCTATCTTGTCCGCAAGATCGACTCATTTCGTGTGACAAAATGGTGACCATACTGGGTACTTGATTTTTTTCCTTGTTTATACTTTGACCTGAGAAACTGTATTTTCTGTTTCTGTTTTTGACTTGATGATTGTGGGATTGGGTGAATTTAGTTAATTTTGAGTCAGTTTTTATTTTTCATAGTTTTGGGAGAGGTACACACCCTCTGAGTTAAGCACAGTGCGTACCTGTACGCAGTTTTTCTTTGTACACAAAGCGTTAACGCACCTGTGTAAACAGGTTGCCTGCGTACCCTGTCAAAATTTTCAAAAATTTTAAATTTTTCTCTTTTTTATCAGTTTAGAATTTGTTTATAGGTTTTAGCCATTGCCCAGACCTGCTTGTTCCCTGTCAAAAACTTTCCTTGGTTTAATTTCATTAGTGTTAGGGTTTTAGGTGGAATTCCTAGGAGTTTTTCTTGTTTGGTTTGTTTTTTCGTTTTTGGTTGTGTAGTGGCTCTGAGCTTAGAACCTGTAGGGACCTCAGATTACCTTGGTGTCTACCAGTCTTCTTATGAGTCTGACCATTTATGAAATTTCCCCTTGTTGAGGAATTCGCTTTGTGTTTTCTCATTTCAAAATTTCAAAAAACTTGTATTTGAAAGTTGGAATTTTCATTTTTAAAAAAGAAAATGAAAGATTGGTTGTTTTTTGACTAATTGTGATTCTGCATAAATTAGTCCTTAGCTCACATTTAGCTAAGTAAAACATCCTCAAAAAACTTTTAGTAGGCTTTGAATTCAAGTAGCTTTTTATAGTTTGTAGCTCTCAAAGTTAGTCATTTTCATTAGTTTTGAGTGTTTTATTTACAAAATATAAAAAATCTCTTTTGGAAAAAGTTTTTTTTCGTAGTGGTTGAGTGCTTTGAAAAGAAAAGGGAAATTTTTGTGAAATAACTAGTTGTCTCGTTTTGAGTGCTTTGGAAAGGAAAAAGCTCTTCTTTAAATTTGTTTAATTGAGAAAGATTTGTGTTTACAAAGTATTTGCATTCTCAAATTCTTTCTTAGTGTAGAAGTTCATCGAAGAGAAAAGATCATTTAAATCATCTTAGGTGCATCTTTTTAGTGATTTCGAGTCGAGTCTTTACACCACAAGTTTCATCTCTGCCACCTCTTGACTTAAACAACAACCACTAAAATTAACGCTTAAAGTAAAATTCACCTAGTAACATTTTATTTCTAGGGCTCTGATACACCAACTTAGCTTAGGCTAGTGTCTTAGAGTAGGAGAGTAATTAACTCTCCAAGACAGTAAAAACAAACAAGTAGTTGTATCTTGTGGTAGGAAGAAATCCAATTGTTGCATTTATTGTTATGAAACCAGCTCAAGAAAAGATAGAAAATAAAGATCCACGCCTTAGAATTCAGCCTCTTCGAGGGGGCAACCTCCTTTACATTACATAAATGAACAATTCTTGGATGATACAAATGCCAAAACCTCCTTTCTATATATAGGAGTCTAAGGAGTCACAATATAATCCAGTCGACCTAACAATAATAATATAAAGCCACAAAAATAACAATAGAGGGATTCTATGGGGCACAGAAATAACAATATGGGGGTAATAGGGGCACAACAATATAAATAAGGGGTATAACTACAATAGTAATGGGGTAATCAATAGTATTATAGGGACCCAACATGCCCCTCTCCTTCAAAAAATTGTTGTCCTCAACGCTTGAGCAGTTCTAGATACTTCTGCATAAAATTCTCATCCTCCCATGTGGAATCTTCAGCGGATAAGTTCTTCCACTTGATAAGATACTCTGAAATTGATCGATTCGTAGCTGTCGAGTTCTTGTTTTTGTGACTACTTCCGGTTCCAATATAAGTTTTCCTTCCTCGTCAAGTTCTGGCAATATTGTTTGAACTGGGAACTTGTCGCCTATAACCTTATTTAAACATGAAACATGGAAAACTGGGTGCAATCGAGAAGCTGCAGGAAGCTCCAATTTGTATGCCATAGTACTAATCTTTTCCCACACCTTGTACGGACCATAATAATTTGGTGATAATTTATTATCCTTCTTAGCTTGATTTAGGGACATTTTCTTATATGGTTGTAGCCGTAGGAATACCCAATCACCTACATCAAAACTTCTTTCACTGCGATGTTGATCTGCTTGTTGTTTCATTCTATTTTGTGCCAACACGAGGTTATCCTTTAAGAGTTGGAGGACTTGTTGTTGATGTTCGATGTGATGTTCCACTGCCTAAACCTTAGAATTTTCTCTTAAATATGATGTCATTGATGGTGGTCGGTACCCATAAAGTGCCATAAATGGGGTCATTTTTGTTGCTGTATGGAAGGAAGTGTTATACCACCATTCAGCCAGAGGCAACCATTTGACCCATTGTGTCTATTTATCAGATACAAAGCAATGTAGATATCCTTCCAAACATTTGTTTACTATCTCAGTTTGCCCATCAGATTGAGGATGATAAGATGAGCTATGAGCTAACTGAGTACCAAGACAAGAAAATAATTCTGTCCAAAAATTTCCAGTGAAAATTGGATCTCTGTCACTTACAATAATCTTCGGATTTCCATGGTAGCTTTTGAACTGTTTCCATAAATGCAGTAGAAACTATACTAGCTTTAAATGGATGTGATAATGCACAAAAGTGTGCATACTTGGTAAGTCTGTCAACTACCACCATGATGACACTCTTTCCCTCAGACTTGGGTAAACCTGTGATAAAATCCATTGAAACCTCCTCCCAATGTTGGCTTGGAATGGATAAAGGTTGTAATAGACCCGGTGTCTTAATTGTTTCAACTTTATTTTGTTGGCAAACCAAACATTCCGCCACAAACTTTTGAATATCTGATTTAAGGCCATCCCAAAAAAATTCCTTCTTAGCCCTGTGGTAAGTTTTTAAAAATCCTGAGTGCCCTCCTAAGGGAGAAGTGTGCAATTCCATAACAATCTTTTGTTTTAGCTGGGAATTCTTACAGAGGTATAAGCGATCTTTGTACCATAACGAACCATTTTTCCAGCTAAATGTATCAGAAGTACTGGAATCTTGTTGTATCTTTCGAATAAGTGCCCACACTTCTTCGTCATTCTTCCATTCCTCCTTTGCTTCGTTTATCCAATCTGGTTGGATAATAGAAATGGCACACAAAAATGCTTCCATATCCTCATCCTTTCTTGAGAGTGCATCTGCCACCACATTTTGCTTCCCTTTTTTGTAGATGATTTCAAAGTCATAACCCAACATCTTTGTGACCCACTTTTGTTGCTCTTCATAGGATAATCTTTGTTCTAAAAAGTATTTAAGGCTATCATGATCCATTTTTACCTTGAAGTGTCTTCCCATTAGGTAGGGTCGCCATTTCTTAAGTGCATGGAGTATTGCCAACATTTCCTTCTCATATATAGCTTTGCTTAAAAACTTTCCCTTGATTGGACGACTTTCAAAAGCAATGGGTCTTTCATCTTGCATTAGAACAGCACCAATTCCATTTCCTGAAGCATCACATTCCACAATAAAGGTTTTTGTGAAGTCCGGTGTAGCTAAGACCGGCGCTTGGCACATTGCCTCTTTAAGATGTTTAAAGGCCTTTGTTTCTTCCGGAGTCCATGAAAATGAATCTTTCTCCAATAATGTTGTTAGAGGTGCTACTATTCTCTCATAATTTTTAACGAACTTGCGATAATACCCTGTCAACCCAAGAAATCCTCGCAGATGCTTTATGGATGTGGGGATTTTCCATTCCTTAATGGCTTTAATTTTGCTAGGGTCTACCTTAACTCCTTCATGAGATACAATATGACCCAAATATTCCACCTCCTGGACTCCAAAGAAACATTTGGATCTTTTTGCATATAATTGTTTCTCCTCCAATAGTTGTAGCACCTTGCCAACATGTTCAACATGATCCTTCCAAGACTTGCTGTAGATTAGTATATCATCAAAAAATACCAACACAAATTTTCTAAGGAATGGTTTGAAAATTGAATTCATCAAACCTTGAAATGTTGAAGGTGCATTGGTAAGGCCAAAAGGCATGACCAAAAATTCATAATGACCGTCATGAGTTCTAAATGTCGTTTTTGGAATGTCTTCAATCTTCATTCTGATTTGATGATATCCCGAACGAAGATCCAACTTGGTGAAGTAAATTGATCCATGCAATTCATCCAGTAATTCATCAATGATAGGAATGGGGAACTTATCTTTAATCGTGAGCTTGTTGAGCTCCCTATAATCTGGACACATGCGCCAGGATCCATCCTTCTTGTGCACCAATACTACTGGAGCTGAGAAAGAACTTTGACTCGGTTGAATTATACCAGCCTCTAGCATTTCTGCAACCATACGTTCAATTTCACTTTTTTGGACATATGGATATCTGTACGGCCTGATGTTTGGACGAACACTTCCTGGAATCAGATGAATAGCATGATCATGATCACGCATAGGTGGGAGACCTTTGGGAGTCTCAAATACCTCGGAATGATTGTCTAGGACTTTTTGGAGATCTCGAGAAATAAATGATTCCAATGTGGAAACATCTAGCGAACATAATTGTGCAATTACACATCTTTGCTCCTTTTTTAGAAGCTTTGTCATGCCATTAGAGCTGATTACCTTTCCTGGTTTCCCTGCAATACCCCTTAATTCAACTTCCTTTCCTTCCACAGAAAATTTCATGAAAAGTTCTTGAAAATTAAAAGCTATCGTACCCAAGGATTGTAACCATTGGACTCCTAGTACAACATCAGCACCTCCCATTGGAATGGAAAGCATTGGGCTAGTCAATACATATTCTCCCATGGATAGCTTGATATTATGGCACTTTCCAGAACAATTTATTGTTCCTCCATTTGCAATCATCACTTGACACTCTGGTGCTGGATATAGGAAGCAATGCAATTCTTATGCTACCCTACAATGAATAAAATTGTGGGTGCTTCCTGAATCAATCAACACTATTACCTTTTTCTTCTTGATTTGTCCTTCTATCTTGATGGTTTGAGGAGTGGTAATTCCCGCCAATGCATTACAAGATATGGTCGGATTTATTTGTTCTTCATCTAGGCTTTGTTCCTGGAATATATCCTCTTCTTTTGACCTTTCTTGCTCCTTTTCTTCTTCCTCGTCACAATCTATGTAGAATAATTTCTTCTCAGCACACTTATGACCTTTTGTGTATTTGCTATCACAATTGTAACAAAGCCCTTTTGCTCTTTTTTCTTCCAATTGTTGTGGTGTCAACCTTGTAGGTTGTGGAAGACTATGGGCAACAACACTTCCGTCTTTATAGTTGTGAATGGTATGCTTCCTAGTTGCCATAATTTTTCTTTCCATTTTTCTTGCTAACCTGAATGCCTTCTCTAATGAATCAGGTTCCCAAAGGCGCACATCATGTTGGATATTATCCTTTAAAGACCCTATGAACACATCAATCCTATGCTCCTCTGGAATATCTTTTACCCTTATGTTCAATTTTTGGAACTGCTCAATGTGCTCCATTATTGAACCCTTTTGTTTGAGACTTATCAATTGGCTAAAAAAAGTGTTACTTTTTGTATCCTCATAATGTGCTATCAATTCTTCCGTAAAAATTGCCCAAGTGATAAATTATTTACGAGAACAAATCCATTAATACCATACAAACTGATTTGGTTCCAAATATAAAGTTTCATACGTACCTTTTGTGTGTTTTTCACATTATTGAGATCGAAGAATTACTCCATCTGTAATATTGATCCAGGTGGATATTGGTGGCCACCTGCCAGGTCCACCTGGACCCCCACCATTGTCTTTCTCAGCATTTTCAGTTTCCTTAATTGTAGCACAGTTTACTATTTTTAGCAGTTTTTTCGGGTCCTGAACTTCCGGAGCCGTTTTGAGGCCCTAAACGACGTTTTTTTGGAATTCTGGGGCAACCGAGCCTTATGTTGCCTCCCAAAGTGGTAGTACTCGGATAGATCTTTCTAACGAGCTATCGTACGCGTCAAACGGAGATCGTATGCCAAAGTTACGACCCGGGAAATTGATGTACCAATTTACCCAAACGGGGCCCACAATTTGGCGTTTCATCTTCTAGGGTTAGGTTTCGGTATGTGAAGGGTTTTCCATTGTTTCTCAACAATAAATAGGCATTTGAGCCTCATTGTAATACAGTTCAAACAGTTCAGAGGCATGTAGCCATCACATCTCTTCTCAGAGATAAGCTACCATCGCCCTAGCTAGTTTATTGCCATTTCTGTTTGTAAGCATATGTCAGTATTTTCCATTAATGAAATGAAGTATTATTTCCGCTGCATCTTTGTGTATATGGTTATCTCTGTAATTTGTTGCGTTCCTGCTTAAATCTGGATCAGTGGTATCAGAGCGGTCTGCTTTTTCTCTGTTTTTCTTTGCATGTCCCCAACAAGGTCGGGATATAAGGAGTTAGGGCTTGAACTGGTTGAACCTTTGCAAGACCAGCCTCGCAAATCCCGACGGCCTCCCATGGCGGACGAGAAGAAAGACGAGGGGGCAGGAGATCCCATCAAAATCTTGCTCGAAGAAGCGCTCGAGCGACAACGGAACGCGATGATGGACAGCTTTGCGCAGATCCTTCAGCGGCTACCCAGAAGCGGCGCATCGGCTTCCAGCAGCTCCTCTGGAAACGCCACACCCTTTAAGGTACAAGTTAATTTTGAAATCCCCATATTCGAGGGTCAGATAGACGCCGATGCCGTAGATAAATGGTTAAATCTGCTAGAGGGTTATTTTTCTGTTCATGAATTTTCGAGTCGGGAAAAGATTGTTTTTGCTCTTCTCAAAGCAGCCCCCCACGTCAAGGACTGGTGGGAAACCTACTGCGAGAAGAAGGATGAAAGTACTGGCTCACTATTTTCAGCCGCACCCACCTGGGATTCGTTCCGGGATGCCATCAAGGAGCAGTACTACCCTGTCGGAAGCTATGAGGATGAATACATAAAGTGGACCACGCTGCGGCAGGGAAGGGACCAAGATGTGCCGGAGTTCACCAATCTTTTCCATACCCTTCGCACAAAGTTGGGTATCAAGGATTCGGAGAAACATTTGATACTCAAATACCGTGGCTGCCTGCACAAGTACATCCAGGAAGAAATACAGTTCCTAAACATCCCCTCGCTCGGCGCAGCATACCGGTATGCCGTCAAAGTCGAGCAGAAGTTTAAACAAAAAAAGCGAGACTTTGGATCTGCGAATCCAAAGCAGGGGAAAGGTGCCCCTAAACCACAGAACAAAGGACAAAGCCAAGGCGGGACAGCCCAAGACAACCAGCTGAAGCTGCAAGCAAAGAGCAACGCCGCGAAGCCGAGAAAGGACACTGGAAAATGGTGCGAGTTCCATAAGAGCTCCACTCACAACACAAGTGAGTGTCGGGCCAAACAGTCACTGGTGGCTGAGCTAAAGGTTTCAGAATCAGATGCATGTTCCGACTCTGAGTCAGAACCCGATAAGGGGTATGAAAAAGGGAAGCAGATCATTGATGCGGATCCCAGCGCCACTTTTGCTACCGCAAAGATCCAGAAAAATGAACCCGAAGATCCAGAGGAGGAGGAGCGTCTCTTCCACTCCCAGATGTGGGTCAAGGGCTCCCCGATACAGTTCATTGTTGATAGCGGGAGTCAAAAGAACCTCATTTCGGCAGAGGTCGTGAAGCGGTTGGGCTTACCGACCACAGCACATCCACAACCATACACCATTGGGTGGCTTTACCAAGGGCGAGATCTTCGCGTGAGCCAGCAGTGTCGCCTTCCATACAACATCAAGCCCTTCACGGATGAGGTATTGTGTGACATTGCTCCCCTTGAAGTTTGTGATGTATTACTAGGACAACCATACTTGTGGAAGCGACATGCTGTGTATGAATCAAGGCCCCGTGCTGTTATTATTACATTGGGAAATAAGTTGTTCAGGATACCAGAGGTACCACCACCTGCCGCCATCTCTTTGATTACTGCAAAACAATGCAGTAAGATCATTTCCAAAACCAGGAAATTTGTTTTCCTGATGATACGCCCTCAAGGGAAGAAGAAGACAGTGGCCGCGGCCTCCAAACGAGGTCCCTCTGCACGGCAGCTACAAATGGACAAGATTGTGGAGGAGTACAAAGACATCTTCACCTCCCCGGCAGGGGTTCCTCTGCACTGTCAAGTCAAGCACTCCATTGATCTGACCCCAGGTGCACCGCTACCCAATGGACCAATTTATCGGCGCTCCGTTCTGGAGAACAATGAAATCAAGAGGCAGATTCAGGAGCTCCTACAAAAAGGTCACATCCGTCCGAGTTCTTCGCCCTGTGGGAGCCCGATAGTGTTGGTACAGAAGAAGGATGGGACGTGGAGACTCTGTATTGACTATCGGGCGCTGAACAAGATCACTGTCCGTAATAGGTACCTGATCCCGCGGATTGATGACCTCCTAGACCAACTAAAGGGGGCGAAATATTTCAGCAAGATCGATCTGAAGTCAGGATATCACCAGGTACCAATTGAACCCTCAGATGTGTGGAAGACTGCCTTCAAATCCAAGGAGGGCCTCTTCGAATGGTTGGTCATGCCTTTCGGATTGACGAATGCTCCTGCAACCTTTATGAGGCTAATGGATGACATCTTGCGGCCATTCACCAACTCCTTTGTAGTAGTATACTTGGATGACATTCTGATCTTCAGCCAGAGTTGGGAAGAGCACCTCCACCACATCCGACAGGTTCTCCAAACACTGCGGCAACACAAGCTATGTGCCAATTTGGAGAAATGCACTTTTGGCATGACCGAGGTCCAGTATCTGGGATACATCATTGATGAACAGGGGGTGCATGTCGATCCAGCCAAGGTCCAAGTCATTCGGGATTGGCCCTCTCCAACCACTCTAACAGAGCTCCGCAGCTTTCTAGGTCTTGCCAACTTCTACCGCAGGTTTGTGTTGGGATTTTCTCATATTTCTTGGCCCTTGAGTCAAGTCACCAAGGGCGGGGCGAAAGCAAAATTCTTTTGGTCTGAATCTCAACAGAAGGCATTCAGGGAGTTGAAGGATCGCCTCTGCACGGCACCAGTGCTCGCGTTACCAGATTTACAACAACCATTTGAGGTCGAGACAGATGCCTCTGACTATGCTATTGGGGCAGTCCTTACTCAACATGGACATCCAGTGGCATATCACAGTGAAACACTTTCAGACACAGTCCGGAAGTACCCCACTTATGATAAAGAGATGTATTCCATTGTACAGGCCTGCCGACAATGGAAGCATTACATTTTGGGGAAGGAAACGGTCATCCACACAGACCACCGACCTCTGCAATTCATACAGACCCAAGGGAAATTGCAGAATGATCGCCATCAGAAGTGGTCTACATACCTGCAACAGTTTCACTTGAATATCAAGTATAAAAAGGGCAGCACCAATAATGTTGCAGATTGCCTCATTCGACCACCGATCATGGCGCTAACCACCGTGCTCAACTCTTGCGGGCACGAGACTTCTGATTGGCCACTTCTCTACAAAAGCGACCCAGAATTCGGCCACACATACCAGACACTCTTGGAGGGTCGGAAGGTTGCAGATTTTCACCCCCAGGATGCCCTATTATGCCACCTCGGTCACCTTTGTGTTCCTTCAAGCGAGCGTGCCAAGATGATTTGGGAAGCACACTACAGTCGGGCTGCTGGGCATTTCGGGGTCGAGAAAACAGTGGCAGTACTGCAAAACTATTTCTATTGGCCGAATCTTCGACAGGATGTTGGGAAGTACATCCGATCATGTACTGCCTGTGCCATTGCCAAACCGACCATTAAGAAGCAAGGCCTCTATACCCCGTTGCCTACCCCTAGTCGACCTTGGGAATCCATCTCCATGGATTACATGTCAGGCCTTCCTTCCACTAAGCATGGAAATGACTGTGTTTTTGTGGTCGTCGACAGGTTCTCAAAGATGGCCATTATGATGGCCTGCAAGAAGAATATCACAGCAGAAGCCACTGCTAAACTCTTCTTTGAACGAGTGTGGGTGCACTTTGGGATCCCACAGTCTATCATCTCAGATCGGGACAGTCGGTTTCTCAGCACATTTTGGTCCAGTCTCTGGTCAATGCTGGACACCAAACTCACGAAGTCCACAGCCTTCCATCCTCAAACTGATGGCCAGACAGAGGTTGTCAACATGATGATTGTGCACATTCTGCGCATGTATAACTCAAAGCATCCACGCACATGGGACGAGAGCCTCCCCTATGTTCAGCACAGCTACAACCGAGCTCTTCACAGCTCCACTGGCCATAGCCCTTTTCAGGTGGGTTTAGGATTCCAGCCACTATGCCCCATTGATGTGGCCATGCCACTTGCAGCTACTCACATGAATTCAGCTCATGTCCAGTCCGAAACAGATAAGGCCAGCAGCTTCATTGAGCGCATCCAACATATTCGCCAGCAGGTCCATGACATTCTTGAGAAATCAAATGCCAAGTACAAGCAGCGACATGATCAACACCAGGTGCCACACAAGTTTCAGGTGGGCGACAAAGTCTGGTTGCATTTGCAAAAGGAACGCCTTACTGGAGCCTATCGGAAATTGAGACCACTTCGATATGGTCCTTACACCATTACTAAGGCTATGGGAGACAATGCATTTGAGCTCAGCATTCCCCCATTCCTTGGCCTGCACCCAGTGTTCAATGTGGACCGCCTTCGGCCATACTTTCCACCATTGCTAGACACATCCGACATTGCAGAACAGCTCAAACCCACAGAATTAAATCCAGATTGCATGGAACAAGCTGCAACTGATCGGATCATGGACACACAGATCAAGAACACTCGCCAACAGCATATCCAACTGTATCGAGTTGTCAAAGCAGGCCAACTCCTTCAGCAGGGCAAGTGGCTCACCAGGGAACAAGTTCAGCAGAGGTTTCCTCATCTCATGGAGGAGCTCAACGCAATGGGGACCATTGCTTCCTAAGGGGGGAGGAATGATCCAGGTGGATATTGGTGGCCACCTGCCAGGTCCACCTGGACCCCCACCATTGTCTTTCTCATCATTTTCAGTTTCCTTAATTGTAGCACAGTTTACTATTTTTAGCAGTTTTTTCGGGTCCTGAACTTCCGGAGCCGTTTTGAGGCCCTAAACGACGTTTTTTTGGAATTCTGGGGCAACCGAGCCCTATGTTGCCTCCCAAAGTGGTAGTACTCGGATAGATCTTTCTAACGAGCTATCGTACGCGTCAAACGGAGATCGTATGCCAAAGTTACGACCCCGGGAAATTGATGTACCAATTTACCCAAACGGAGCCCACAATTTGGCGTTTCATCTTCTAGGGTTAGGTTTCGGTATGTGAAGGGTTTTCCATTGTTTCTCAACAATAAATAGGCCTTCGAGCCTCATTGTAATACAGTTCAGAACAGTTCAGAGGCATGTAGCCATCACATCTCTTCTCAGAGATAAGCTACCATCGCCCTAGCTAGTTTATTGCCATTTCTGTTTGTAAGCATATGTCAGTATTTTCCATTAATGAAATGAAGTATTATTTCCGCTGCATCTTTGTGTATATGGTTATCTCTGTAATTTGTTGCGTTCCTGCTTAAATCTGGATCAAATATCCATGTGGCGGGATCCTTGCCATCAAACTTCCTCATATCGATTTTCAGAATATGGTGGGTCTTCGATCCAACATTAGAGTCTATGGAATCATGATTAAAATTTCTTTTGTTCACATCATGAGTTTCCTTTACAACCTTTTCACCATTAGTAAGTATTTCTTGTAGAAAATTTGTCAAATCTATCTTCAAATCTACCATGTCTGTCTTCAAATCTGTCCTCAAATCTATCTTCAGATCATCCATCTTAGCTTCCATGCCCTTTATCTTAGATTCCACACCATTTATCTTAGATTCCACGCCATTTATCTTGGCATCTGTTAGCTTTTGTGAGCGTGACATTTGTTGCACTTGTTCTTATAATTTTGATATATCATGTAGCATTTCTTCCTCTTCTTCATGAGTCATGCTAGAGCTTTCAGGTTCCTTACTAGGTGTTTGCATTTTATTTCCTCGGGGCATCAGTTACCGATAATAATGCTTTACTATTACTGTTATAGACATTTTTGTGCCTAACAGCATGAAGCATGAAATGTCGATAATCTAAGGGATCCAAAGTCCCTAAACATGTTGTTCTTACCCCTAGAGGAACAAGGTCAGCAAACCACAGCACTAAAAATCAGTTCTCCACCTGAAAACACTCAAAAACAAGCTATTTCTGGATCATGTCAGCTGCTCCACTGAGCATCTGCGCTGAATGTCAACTGCTCCACTCTGTACCTGCGCTGAATGTCAAAAGCAATGAAGGCTACCTGCGCTGGGCGAGATTGGCCAAGTGGCACAGTCATTCTGCAAGGTGTCAAATGCCCAGGAAGCTTCCAAAATGACACTTGGATCAAGGAATTCACCTTGTGATGAGTAAGAGGATCTAGATCTCCAAGTGGAAGCAAGAGACTCCAAGTGGACTCAAGAACTGAAGAATAACTGAAGTGGGAGAGGACACTAGTCAGCTTCATGTCAGTCTCAAGCTGACTCATCTTTTCTCCAAAACTTCTATATATAGAGCTCTCTCATGAGGTCTATAGAGGCTGGAATTTTGTGCAAGTAAGGAAGTGTTGTTGGTTTGAGTATAGAACTATTGGGTGATTTGTTTGAAGGAGGTGAAGAGGAGATTTCTTTCTGCTGGGAGGTGTTGCTAGATTGGGCCTATTATGGTTGTAACACTCTCAGAACTTTACTTCTTCTATTAATAAAGCATTTGAGGTTCTTCTATATGCATGTGTTTCAATGGTGAATTGATGCTTGTATATTTGATTTATTCTAATCCCTGAATCGATTATGGATGTATGCTTCTTGTAGTTTCCTTTTCTTGTGCTTTTACAGGATCTTTGTGTAGCTGGGCCGGTGAAAGAACAAGGAGCTAGGAGCAAGCAACAAAGAGGGAAGATTGGATCAACCATTAGCGGAAGATAACGGTTAGCGGATCCCCTTTCTCTTCTCTCTCTCATCTCATAAAGAAGTAATCTTGAATAGCTTTGCATTCAGTTGTTGCTGAGGTACTATCACCCTTAGAGTGGGATAGGGTCATTCCATATTGGATACTTTTCCCAACAACAAATTGGCGACTCCGCTGGGGAGCGTATCTTATTGGTTGTTTGTGTTTTTTGCTATTCATTTCATAAACAAAGGGAGTATCGAATCGAACTGTATTTGGATCTTTCAAATACAAAGTAGAGGGCAGCTACTCTAGCTCAGTTTCTGGGCAAGTTTATGATTTGAAGAGCTGATCCAAAAGGACTCTAATAAGCTCTTAGTGATAGCTTTTCATCCTCCTTTTCATCCCTTAGTGTGTCCTTGACTGATAGCTTCTGATTTGAGCAAAAACTGTGAATTTTTGAGCAATCTGTGACCCGGAAACCAAGAGAAACGAAAGTTTCGTTCTTCAGTGCAGGCTGTGTGAAGGCTGTCTGCATTTCAACGCAGTTCCCGAAGAGGCTACCTGCGCTGAAGGTCAAACTGCCTGTGTACCACCTGCGCTGGGCCAGTTTTGCCTAGTGCTACTGGTGTCCTGCTGTTTCTTGCCCTGTTTTCACTCTTGTTTTGATGCCTGTTACCAGTCAATGTGCCTATCTGAAACCAACTTTCCTTGCCACTATTCCACCTCAGTTGTATAAAGAAACTGTGTTTGTTCTTTTGTATTTCTTGTGTCATTTACAGTTTCCCATAACGAAAGTGAACTAGTCTTGCTGTGGCCTCTTAGATCTAGACTTGTGATTAAGTGTCGTTTTGATCTTAAGAGTTAGTTTGTTTGTTGTTCATAGCTGATTGAGCTTTTGCTTTCGTCGTATGGTTTGAATTCATATATTTCTAGTGTCGAAACAAGTAAACCTTAAGGTGTCTTTTGATTTTGGACAAGCTTGTTTGCTTTCACTTGAAATTGAATTCAAAGTTATACAACAGCTTTCTTTTTGTATTGCACCAACATTAAGAAAGAGAAAAGAAATACTTGCATTGTGCATGTGCATTATGACAGTTTGCATGTTGATTTAGGGAAAATGCATTAGTGTGTGCTCTATGATCTGTGTGAAAAGGTGTTATCTTTCTTTTCCCTCAGTAGTTAAGATTTTCAAAGTTGAAAGATTGAAAAGCTTGCTTATCATCTTAGACTGCATTTAGGAGTGTTACTATACATCTCGTGGTGATCCATAAAGGCAAACTGCTAAACAAGATCAACCTTAAAATAAATTGAATTTACATAACAACGCATTGAAACATAACACAAACACATAGAGGTCTAAGCTAGAGACGTGTTCCGGCATCGTTAAACGTGATATCTTAGCGTTGAGTGGTTGGGTGATTCCTCCACGGTGAAGCGATAAGTATCAATACGGACTTGTGCTCCCACGTACCGTCGCGTATATATTGGGAGACCCCTATAGGATCAAAGCCTTTATCCATAGGAAACCGTGTCGGCCGCCCTACTGATCACAACGCAGTGAACATAGCATTCACGAAGATCGACCACTCGTACCGTAAAACGTATTCTGTGGTTTTGCGAAAGGTTTGGCACACCCTCTGCCTAGAACTCCAGAGCAGTTTCTTTTGGCCTTTTTCAAACTCTATAACTGAAAAAGTCCATCCGAGCATTTGTCACTTCAGGCTCGTTAAAACATCGAAGGAGACTAGAGTCATCTTTAGCTTTTTCTCAACTCTTAAAAAGTGAAAAAGCAAGTTGTTTCTAAGCGTCGTTATAAAATTTATTTTAAACGGAACATAATCACCTCCTATTTCTGCGTTGATCTTTAGGTTGAGAACATGGAACGCCCCAACCAAGGAATTCCATATGATGGAAATCCTAGTCCTTTCTCCTCTTAGGGAGAAGTTGGTGCGCCCCACATGGCCACATTGTCGCTTCCAGGGCTGACAATTGGCCTGCCTATTTGGCTATTCTCAACTAATGTAGTTCAGAACACCATGGTTCCTGAACAGTCGAGTCAACAGTTAGATGAGTCTAGAGCTGCCCACCGGCCTTCTACTTCCTATAACTCTTCCTCCAATCCTTCATCTTCGAAAAGTGGGGCTGGCAAAAGCCAAGCTCCCATGGAGAAGAAGGAAAAGAAGAAGAAAGAGAAGAAGAAGAAGGAGCCTAAGGCGACTGGGGGCAAGCAAAAGACATCTAACAAAAATCCACACATAGCACAGACCGGGCCTAAATCGCCATGTGTCATATGTAGAGGAGACCACTTCCATAGAGATTGTCCCTGTATTCCCCGGATACTAAGGGACTCGTCCCCTCGGTTGCATAATTCGGGAGCATCAACCTCTGATAGCCAGGTTGAGTGCTTACCGTCAACCAGCGAAAGTGAAGGTTCAAGACAAAAGGGGGGAGCAAGATCCCCCTGTAGACTGTGTGAAGGGGATCACGCCATCCACCGTTGTCCCTTCTTAGACGAAGCGAAGAGAGTTTTGGAAGATCGTCTGGTTTCAACGTTGAGACTTCCTCCTGGATACAAAAAACTCGTGCCAAGTCCTTCGTTGGTTGAAAACACAGCTGGCCCGCTCAAGTGGTCAGCTGAAGCGTCAGTCATTGAAAATGAACCTACTGAATCCAGACCAGACGAAAGTCTAAAGGTCGATATAGTAGTTGACCCGGTTCTTCCTTCAGAGGTTTCATCCTCAAATGACACCGTCACTGAAGATTCATCTTCAAATGACACCCTCACTGAAGAGAATAAGGATGATACCATCCAGATTCTTTTAATCAACACAGATTCTGATGAGCATCAAGGCAATGCGCCCATTCCTTTATCGCAGGAAGGAACATCGTCAGGATCGTATCCGGCCGTGTATTCGGTCCCACCACCAAGAAACTTGGTTGTGTCCTTCGATTGGAACCAACTAGGCAGACCCCGGTTGCCAGCCAGTATACCATTCAGAATCATAGTCCAAATTTATAGAATGGTGATGGCTAGAACTATCATTGATGAAGGGGCATCTGTGAGTATCCTTTCCTCTGTTGCTTGGAAAGCACTGGGTTCCCCGGCGCTTTTGCCTGAGATAAGAAATCTCTCGGGCTTTGATAAAGGAACCAGTCGACCATTAGGGATCCTCCCCAATGTGCCTGTTACATTGAAAGGGAAGACCATTCAAATGAACATGATGGTCGTTCAAGGACCCTTGGATTATAACCTACACCTTGGACGAGACTATATATATTGCATGGGAGCTATAGTCTCCTCACTCTTTAGAGTAATGTGTTTTCCACACGAAGGAAGGGTAGTCAAGCTCGTAGACCAACTTTCATTTCCAGGATCACGCATCGCAAATAGTCAAATACCAACCCTCAATGGTCTATTCACTCAAGAAATGTCTCCACCCCCAGTCCTCCTTCCCGATGAGTGCGAGTGATTCGGAAAGATGGCACTGGAACCTAGGGGGCATGCATCCTGGTCTGCTTCAGGCAGAGGAAACCCTGGGTATAAGGTAGAATTTCCGTGAAAGAATATGACTAGTCCGTACCCCATCCATATGTGGAAGAGGGGTTGTTCTAGGATAGGATTCTTTTGTTAAGGTTACCTGTTTGACAAAGGTCATTCACCATTGCCTACTTCGGTAGACAGTGCCGAAGAAATGTTTTCGTTTGAGGGTGTTAACAAAACAATCTTTGGGTAACCAGGAAGAGGCAAGCCTCACCCTTTAAAACAAAGGTTTTATCGGATAAGTAGGGGCAGCCTTGAAATTGTACTTTATACCTGGGGGCATGCAAACCTTTTGGAGTGCAAGCTAGGGGCGGTTATTTATCTATTTTTGGGATTAGCCGTTTCCGAACTTGCATAAAGAAAGGATGAGAGGGAGCATAGCTTTGGTAAGGCACAAGCTCTATAAAAAATGGGATCTTTCAGGAGACATTCTTATCTTATGACTGGTATATCGAGCAGTTTTAGCATAAAGTTCATGCTCGTTAAAAAATAAACACAAGATTCGAGCAGTTTTACCGTGGAATTTATGCTCGTTAAAAAGTAGAAAAGCGTGAGCAAGAGTTTCCACCAGAGTTCAAGCTCATTAAAAAATGAACATATTCTGGTAAATAACCATTGTGATCGTAAATTTATTAGCCATGAAAAGCCTTGGTCGTGTTTTCACTTGCCACCTCCATTCCATTTGGCCGATCGTTCACCCCCATATGATTGTTTACCCATTTTGAGGAACAGCTGCGAAGAGTGATTTCACTTAGCCATCCTTGTGACACTGCCGTGATTGGAAATTTCCAACCTGTACCTGGAATCTGCTGCTATCCCTGTTTATCACTCGTTCCTCAAAAGATGAGTCTTCTTTGAGCTCTTTTCAATTGACTCGTAAAATATGAAAAGTTTGCCGAGTTTTGGCCTTCCAGCTCGTTAAAAGGACCGGAAGAGCTATCCCTCCTCTAGATTTTAATCTTTTTGGACCTGAGGGATTATTGCACAAAAAGGTCGAGCGCTTGTTTTATTCGGCTCGTTAAAGTTATCGAAAACTCATCCCTTCTGTATTGTTTTATACTTTTTCAGACTTAAGGGATTAGATGACGAAAAAGGAATTTTGGAGTTAACTTTCTGTACCTTTTCAGACTCTCTAAAAATGAAAAGGACCGAGTTGTCTTTGTCGCTAGGCTCGTTAAAATGATTAAATAGCGACAAACTTGTCTTTAGACGAGAACGAGTTTCCATATCGCTAGGCTCGTTAAAACATAGCGATGGGCTTGCCCGAAGGGTAGGTTATAGAACAAGCATATGTTATCCTCCTCAAGCTTGACAAAAATAAAGAGGTACTGGTCAGAAATGACTGGGGAAAAATTGGGAGAACCTCAAAGCTTTAATGGTAGCAAGTCGCTCTTGAACATGACACTTTGTCCTCCGTATCACATCGGGTTGGGTTGTTTCATTCACCGGTCTCATCACCATGGTCTTCGCCAAGCCATCCGTATGTGGGGTAATGCTACCGATCCATCACATCAGTGTCGTTATATGTTCAAGAGATGTTGTTCAGAAAGACTCAACCGCATCCCATCCACTGCCATACATTATCCTTCATCCACCCATGATCGCCACTCTGAATCATATCTCACAGATTGTTTTCACCTCCACTAAAATCATTAGCTCCATTCCGTGTCACTGATGTGGGATTCATTAAGGCCCTCCTTTGACAGATCGCTTCTTGTCGACTTCAGCTCATTATCCAAGAAGTTGATCTAGGAACAACCCCCCCAGTACTTTGAAGCTTGCATGCCTCAATGGCAAGTTTCTCACTTCTGGCGACAGGTATACATCAATGACCTTCGACCAAAAGATTTTGTGTGGTGTTCGACGCCAAGTCCTATATTCACACCACGCGAATTGTACTATAGTACCTTGAGGGTCATTATCATTATCAGTGATTCCTCTCGCGCTTGTTAACGATTTACATTATTGACCGGTAATCAAGCGATGTCTTTCCATGTTCGACTTCAGCGCAATTCTCACATGGATCGACCTGTACTTAGAGTGAAGATCGAACGAGTTTGAAGACCCCGGATCTAGTTTCATCCATCCGGGCTGCGATATATATTCAGGAAATATAAAGGCATTTGAGATGTACATTATTGCAGCAGATGATCATCCTACTCAAAGGATGATAATTTCAGCAGAGAATTATCAGTCTACCATCAGACGGTCGTCTGTTATATGTACCAAAATGAATTTATAAAGCTAAGCATGGGAATGCCCGCCTCAGCTAGATCATGAAAGCAGAATGAAAATAATGTATTGTATTGTATTTTATTACAGGGCACCTCTCAGCGATTGAATGAACTTCGGATCCTCCTGATAAAGCATTTCACCCGATAAACGACCTCATACTTTAGGGGGCAACTGTTATAGACATTTTTGTGCCTAACAACATGAAGCATGAAATGTCGATAATCTAAGGGATCCAAAGTCCCTAAACACGTTGTTCTTACCCCTAGAGGAACAAGGTCAGCAAACCACAGCACTAAAAATCAGTTCTCCACCTGAAAATACTCAAAAACAAGCTATTTCTGGATCATGTCAGCTGCTCCACTGAGCATCTACGCTGAATGTCAACTGCTCCACTCTGTACCTGCGCTGAATGTCAAAAGCAATGAAGGCTACCTGCGCTAGGCGAGATTGGCCAAGTGGCACAATCATTCTGCAAGGTGTCAAATGCCCAGGAAGCTTCCAAAATGACACTTGGATCAAGGAATTCGCCTTGTGATGAGTAAGAGGATCTAGATCTCCAAGTGGACTCAAGAACTGAAGAATAACTGAAGTGGGAGAGGACACTAGTCAGCTTCATGTCAGTCTCAAGCTGACTCATCTTTTCTCCAAAACTTCTATATATAGAGCTCTCTCATGAGGTCTATAGAGGCTGGAATTTTGTGCAAGTAAGGAAGTGTTGTTGGTTTGAGTATAGAACTATTGGGTGATTTGTTTGAAGGAGGTGAAGAGGAGATTTATTTCTACTGGGAGGTGTTGTTGGATTGGGCCTATTATCATTGTAACACTCTCAGAACTTTACTTCTTCTATTAATAAAGCATTTGAGGTTCTTCTATATGCATGTGTTTCAATGGTGAATTGATGCTTGTATATTTGATTTATTCTAATCCCTGAATCGATTATGGATGTATGCTTCTTGTAGTTTCATTTTCTTGTGCTTTTACAGGATCTTTGTGTAGCTGGGCTGGTGAAAGAACAAGGAGCTAGGAGCAAGCAGCAAATAGGGAAGATTGGATCAACCATTAGCGGAAGATAACGGTTAGTGGATCCCCTTTCTCTTCTCTCTCTCATCTCATAAAGAAGTAATCTTGAATAGGTTTGCATTCAGTTGTTGCTGAGGTACTATCACCCTTAGAGTGGGATAGGGTCATTCCATATTGGATACTTTTCCCAACAACAATGCCCTTTGAATTCCTTCAAACCAAGCTTATGCAAAAATTAAAAAAAAAACTACACACGTTTTTTTTACTTTGTAGAAGCCTGATATTGAATCTGATGTATCTCTGTAATTTCGAATCCTCTAGTTTTGAAATTGTGATATTTAGTAGCCTCGTATTTCCTTTTTCTAATGCCACTAGTCTGATCCAAATTTGATTCTCCAAGAAAGGGTTATGCACAATCTCCCGCAGTGACCTGATTATAGACTATTTCAGTCGAGTGAAATTGTATGACGTGCCACGTGTCACTGCTTCAACCTTTGAATCTGAAAAATATATAAACAAAAGCTACAGTCCGTCCTCTTTCTGTACCTTCTTACAAAATTTCAATCTGATGCTCAGAAAGAAAGTTATGACGCTTTTCCCCAGGTCACCTGTTTTGAGTGTAATTCAGGAGTCTGCAAAAATACCAACTTCCTCAGATCATATCTCCGACAATATTGAGCTAAAAGCTCTAACATTTTTACTCAAGGTTCAGCGCGATTTCTTCTCAAATGGGTTTTTTTTGGGACTTCTGAAACGTGACAGAAAAAACGTTATAGCAAACATGCCACGATGACCTGTTCGGAGCAGTGAAACCCTAGAATCCAAAGCTCTGATACCAAATGTTATGAAACCAGCTCAAGAAAAGATAGAAAAGAAAGATCCACGCCTTAGAATTCAGCCTCTTCGAGGGGGCAACCTCCTTTACATTACATAAATGAACAATTCTTGGATGATACAAATGACAAAACCTCCTTTCTATATATAGGAGTCTAAGGAGTCACAATATAATCCAGCCGACCTAACAATAATAATATAAAGCCACAAAAATAACAATAGAGGGATTCTATGGGGCACAGAAATAACAATATGAGGGTAATAGGGGCACAACAATATAAATAAGGGGTATAACTACAATAGTAATGGGGTAATCACTAGTATTATAGGGACCCAACATTTATGCTCTGGGAAAGCTCCTCTTAAAGGAGAAGCACGAGATCGTGTTTGAACCAGTGTGGGAATCAATCCTTCCTCATTGGGAACGACGTCAGATATTCACGTATTAAAAATGGTAAACCTCAGATTAACCATTGTCGAGGAGCCTGGGGTCACTTGTTGGTAAACATTGGATTATGTCAAGGAGCCTTCAAGGGGATTGAGCTTGCTAGTCTGCCCTTGCGTGCGTATCGGATCGTAGACTGTTCCCCCAGGTGTATTTGTCTCAGTTGGTAACCTTAGTGGCCATATTCTTTAGGATTCTTCCTAAGGTGATAGTGGTGGGAAGATCCCACTGTACCTAGAGCAGACGTCGGCTAGACTCACTTGGATTTTCTGGGGGGTTCACTTCACTTGAGACGGTTAAGTGGAGGAACTTGGTCTAGTCTATTCATTAAGCAGGTTGCCGGGGTAACTGTTCCAACCTCCATTTCTGTACTGAATTCTGCGACGTTGGATTTCATCACCAACTAGTGTTTTCGGTCTGGAAAGTTACTGTTTGTATGTGTTTGATCTCTAGATTCTTTAGGTGTGTGATTCAAATTTGTTTGGTTCTTTAGAGGCTTTAGGTGTTTTTCATTGAGATTTTACTTTGTTTGCGTGTGAACTAGTTAAAAGTTTTTAACTGTGGCTGAATTACCAAGACAGTCCCATAGACTTCGGGGCCAGTCTCCTGAGTTTGTAACCGTGGCTGATTTATTGAGGAAGTCTCGTAGACTTCGGGGCCAACCTCCTGAAGAAGTCCCGAGCTAGCTTGAAGGCTTGAAAGTCCTCGTAACTCCTAGTGGTAGTAAATTTGGGTCACCTGAAGAAGGAGAGTCTTCATTGGTTGCACATCCTGATTACCAAACTCTAGTAACAGGTTACAATCCGCAATCGATTTCAGTTTCCGAACTTGCTGGTAGCTATTCATCTACTAGTGATATAGGTGAAGAACCTGAGATATCTGAACCTATTACTCCAACATCGGGGTTTGTCTCTCCAACTTCTAGTGGTCCTGATTCACCTAGGGTAGAAAGAGTAATTACCCAAGATCTTCCTTCTGGACTTATTGCTATTGAAGAACTTGCTCCGGAAGAAGAAGTAGGCATCCCTATCCCTGAAAATCAACCTGTTCTTGAGTACTACTTGGTATCTTTCTTTGACTAATTATTTGGAAAACCTAGGGTTAAGTTTTTCACCACCTCGTGCTCCTTATCATCCTAGAGGTTTTTATACTCCCGTAAATATGTCAGGTCAGTTGTCCATGTTTACTCAATTGCCTGAATCTTTTTTGTACAGTGGTCCTTCTGTTCCCTCTGGGTATCAGTCACTTTCTGGTACTTTTTCAGGAGCATCTGCTCAACCCATTCAGCAAGGGTTATTAACTGGAAACAATGGTACAAAGCCGTTGAGTGTAGAAGACATTCTTATGATGTCAGTTTCTATTCCCAATTCTCAAACTCAAGGTGGCAAGTTACCGCCTGGGGGGCAGCCTTAATTAACGCCTGGGGAGCAACCTCAAGGTACACAATTTGCATCTGGGGGGAAACCTCAAGGACAGTACGTACCTACGGTACAGTACGTTCCTCAAGGTCAACCCCAGACTCAATATGTACCCCAAGGTCAACCCCAGTATCAATTTATACCTCAAGGTCAACCCCAGTATCAGTACGTGCCTCAAGGGTATCTACCCCAAGGTCAATACTCGAACCAAGGTTTCCAACCACCCCAAGGTCAATCTTATGTTCAAGGAATGGGAAATGTACCTTTCAATTATCAATCCTACCCTCAACCCAGTTATGGTCCTCAATATTCTCAACCTGTTATGGGTCAATACCATGGAATGAACATAGTGTGGGATCCATCGCAAACCCAACAGGTGTTGCAGCCAAGTGTACAGTTGTCATCTCAAACTGGACAACCCTTAGTTTCTGGTACGCCCCAGCAACCAGTCCAGTCTAATATTCAAACTTCTGTACCTTCGGTAGTTTCTCAGTCTGGGCCTACTGCGCCTCGTACTCCATCTCAAACGACTGCTGCAACTACCGCAACATCTGTTCAATCTACCCCACCTACTTCTGGAGTATCGACAGCTCCAGTTTCTATTGTTCCTGTATCTACTCCTCAGACATCTTTACCACCATCTGGATCCACAATTCAAACTACGGTTCAGATGCCTGTAGGAAAACCTGGTTTAAGTACGGTTGTCACAAGTCAACCACAATTCACTTATCAACCGTACGAGGGATAGTACCAATTCGGTCCTGCTGTCTAGCAGCCAGTTTATCAATATCAACCATATCCTGGGTACACTTATCAACAACCTCAACAACCCCAGTACGGTCCGGTTAATCCTGGTTTTCCCGGAGGATACAATATCCCGAATGCGATTCCTATTCCTAGTTATCCTGGATATCCTCCTCCTGGGGCTGGTCTCATGACCCAGAGTTTTAGGGATCCTAATCGGCAGTTACCATTTATCACAACTTTTGACTTACCAGACTTGTCGCGCCTAACGAACGATCCAATTAATTATCTTCCGTTTTGGCCGCCAATGCCGAATAAGTTGCCCAGTGACATTCCCAAGTTCGAAGGTAAATCAGGAGAGGACCCGTCGATCCATGTGATGACTTACCACCTCTGGTGTGCGTCTAACTCCATCACAGATGATTCGATCCATCTTAGACTTTTCCAACGCACTCTAATTGGTCTCACGGCCAAGTGGTACATTGAGTTACCGCGAGGCACTTTTTATAATTTTAGTCAGTTAGCTACCTCGTTTTTAACTCATTTCCAGTTGCCAGTCCGATATGACAATGGCACGGAATTGTTAACTTCACTAAAATGGTCGAAATCCATGTACATTTCAGATCATATTCATGAGTGGAGACGTCGACGTCGTTTAGTGAAGGTATTTATTCCGGATCAAATCTTGGCCGAGTGGTTTGTAAAATATTTGTTGCCAAAGATCACTGAAGATGTTGCTAAAGCTGGAGTGGTTACTGAGTAGCAAGTCATTGCTCAAGCATAGTACCTTGACTTGGTTTATACTCAGTCAGGTACGTTACACGAAAAGATCCCCGATCTTCCCAAGTCAAATCAAATCATTGCAGCTCCTTCGGGATCTCATGCCACTGACGGTATGATTGGCACGGTTAACACTAAAGGTAAGAAGAAATCCTCCAAGAATTCTTCTCCTATTATAACCTTGCATGATTCCCCAACAGGAGATTCTTCTGCAGATATTTCCGCCGAAATTCACGTTGTAGATTCATCTACAGCTAAATCAAAATCTGGTGGGAAGAAGAAAGGAAAGAAGAAGAATAAAACGGAAAAAAGTTCAAAGGAGAAACCTGAAAAGGTGGAATCCAATAATGAAAAGTGCAAACCTCGTTATCCATGTCTTATTTGTGACGATGAACATTTTACAAGAGACTGCCCTCATCGTGCAGAGGTTGCGAAGATCGTCAAAGGTTCCCAAACTCCTGCTGTTTTGAAGGATCCATTTCCAAGTCAAGACAGCAAGATGATAGGTTCTTCCTCGAATGCCAATGAAGAACCCATATTGATGATGTCCCATATTAGGATTGCGACTCGATCACAAGATTATGGTAGTAAAAGTCCTGTTGATGGTAAATAAGCAGAATATTCTCATTATAATCCATCAACCTCAGCTCCCGGTTCCGATCCACTACAGATCGAGAAACCTAATCCAGACTTGGTAATCAAACCGCCCGCTAAGGGTATACTTCGAAAATCAGCTTTCAATCCACATGCGAGAGCGGCTCAGAACTATAACATTGTTGAGGATTTAGCTGTTTCACCCTCAACAATGTCGGCTTTGGAAGTGCTGCAATCATGTCCAGGACAGCGTAAATTACTTTTGTCGGCTATAGGAGCTGTTGACGTTCAGGACCCGAACCTAATAATTTTCGATCTAGAAAATAGTATGCTGTGTCTCCCTCATCAAATGGCTTTCTAGATCCCAGTGATAGTAAAAAATAGACCTATTCATCGGACTGTAATTGATGAAGGAGCCTCAACATGTATTATGTCGATACAGTGTTGGAGATCGCTTGGTTCTCCTTCACTAAATCAATCCCCGACAATTCTTAAGGCCTTTAATGGCCGTGGGTTTCATCCTTTTGGCATTCTACAGGATTTGCCTATAGGGGTTGAAGGAAAAATTGTTAGTCTAGATGTGGAGGTGGTTGATGCCCTCTGGACTACAACCTTCTCTTGGGTCGAAGTTGGTCTTACGCTATGACAGCGGTCGTTTCATCGGTCTTTCGCGTAATAAAATTTCCACATAATGGAAAGATCGTAACAATAGACCAGCTGGCTTACTTTTCATCCGACCCAGCCTCTTTGGAGAGTATTCATCATGTTGGTAAAACGACTATCCCATATAATGATGTTGGAGTAGGATTAGTTAAAGATGCTGGTTTACTGGGAACTTTTCCTTTTCCTCCAATCAACACATCATCTTCATTTGCAACTATTCATATGATTACATCAGACACCATTATTTATGATGATCCTTGGATCATCCCTTCTGAATCTGAGATATATTCATTTGGTAATTCCATGCCTTTGAGTCCATATGAAATTGCCTATGAGGCCGTGCAGTCTTTTGCCAACCTGGGTTCAACCGAAATTGACTTAATGAATGTGCTCCGTGAGGAATCACTTTTCACATCAACCTCGGATTTAACTACGTTTTCTGAACTTATTCGCTCTGATGAAAAATTCGTGAAATCCTATGTGTAGATGATTTACCATGGGAAGATATCCATCACCGATCTTCAGTTTTACCTGAGGATTATCGTTTTGAAAATGATTTCTCATCAATTTCTAGAACTGAATATGTCAAGGAACCTCAGAATCCAATGAAACATCCTGATTCAGAGTTAAATTTGGGAAAAATCTCTCGAACTATTCCTATTGACATTTCGGTTAAGCCCGGAATTGTTGAAAATATTCATATAGGTGCCTCGTGTACAGATGACGAAATTCAATTATATAAGGCCCTATTTCAAGAATTCCGCGACGTGTTTGCCTGGTCCTATGAGGAAATGCCAGGAATTGATCCCGCGATTGTTGTTCATGAGATCAAGACTTACTCGGACGCTAAACCCATTCGGAAACGTTTGCGTCAGATTCACCCACGAAAAGCTGTTGCAATTAAAGCAGAAGTTGAAAAACTGTTGAAAGCAGGTTTCATTTATCCGATCCAGTTAACGGATTGGGTATCGAATATTGTTTCGGTTTACAAAAAGCAGGGAACAATAAGAATATGCATCGATTTTAGGGACATTAATCGAGCCTGTCCAAAGGACAATTACCCAACTCCCTATATCGATCAAATCATTGATGATTGTGCTGGCAGCGAAATATTTTCCTTTATGGATGGTTTTTCCGGATACAATCAAATCAACATTCTAGCTGCTGATCAACCAAAAAAGGCTTTCATTTGTCCATGGGGGACATTTGCTTATTGCAAATGGCCTTGTGGGCTTAAGAATGTCGGAGCAAATTTTCAAAGGGCGATGTCTTATGCGTTTCATTACATCAAACACATTGTGCAACCGTATCTCGATGATTTGCCTGCTCATTCATTACATCGAGCTGATCACCTCGTCCATTTACGAGCAATCTTTATGAGGTGTAGGCATTATCGTATTCGGTTGAACCCACACAAATGTGTCTTCTGTATAGAAACGGGTCGATTGCTGGGATTTGTAGTTTCGAAAGCCAGCATTCGCGTTGATCCGTCAAAGGTCGAAGCTATCATCAAATTGCCTCCTCCTTCGAGTCTTCGCCAACTCCAAAGTTTGCAGGGGAAAGCAAACTTTTTAGGACGATTCATTCCTAACTACGCCGAGGTTACAAAGGGTTTTACCCGGTTGTTGAAACAGAACACTCAATTCCCTTGGGATGAGATAGCTCAGAAATTTTTTCATGCACTCAAACACGCGTTGACCCATGCACCATTGTTGCATCCTCCCAACTACAACTAGGATTACTTCTTGTATCTCGCCGCCTCCCATTCCACCATTGGAATGGTCTTTGTTCAGGAAGATGAATTCAAAATGGAACATGTGATATATTATCTTAGTCGAACGTTAAATCCAACTGAGCTTGGTTTACGTCACAATAGTTCAATCCCTTATTATCCACAAGCGAATGGTCTGGTTGAATCCATCAACAAAGTTTTAGTTATCATGATCTGACGAATCATTGGGATTCATCGGTCGAATTGGCACAACATGCTATTTTCAGCGCTTTGGGCGTACCGAACCTCAGTAATAACATCAACAGGGTTCACTCCTTTCCAACTAGTCTATGGTTTGGAAGCCGTGTTACCCATTGAATGCAAAATCCCGTCACTGCAAATGGCCATCGAGTTATTTCTAGCCACTTCCGAAGAGGAAAAGCGTTTGTTATACTTGGCTCAATTAGATGAGAATCGACGTGATGCTGCATTGGCGATCGAGACTCACGCAAAACGAATGAAAGCTCAGTATGATCGAAATCTAAACCCTCGAAATTTTTCGGAAGGGGATCTAGTCTTAGTTTATGATCAAGCTAATGATAAATTAGGCACTGGAAAATTCTTTCCTATGTGGCATGGTCCCTATGTTGTCAAGCGAAATCTAGCCAAAGGGGCTTATGAATTGGTAGACTTTGATGGGGACTCTTTGGTTAAACCTAGAAATGGTCTTTAGCTGAAGAGGTATTATGCTTAAAAGAATGGGTATGGAGATTTGTTAGTTAGGTTAGTTTTTCTTTCTAGCTAGTGTGTTTTAGTTTAAAAAGTGTGCTTAGCTTAGAGAGTGTTTTTCCATCATTATTCCTGCTTATATTGGTTTTACTCTTGATATTGCAGATGTCGATGCCTCTCCAAACATACATTGGATTTGCTGATGGTGCTTGTCGTAATACACGGAACATCTCTTCCGCAGCTTGGGTTATCTATTCGCCCTCTGACGAGTTAGTTTCTTTGCATGGGGTAAGCCTCGGTCAAACAACAAACAACATTGCAGAGTATAGTGCAGTGATTGAGTTATTATCTGAATCTATTTCATTTGGGATTCGGAGTTTGATAGTGAGGTTAGATTGTGAACTCATTGTATTATAGCTTAATAGAGTGTATGCCATTAGAAATCCAGTGTTATTAAGATTATTTTTGAGAGTGCGTCTCTTGGAACATGAGTTTGATTACATTGAATATCAGCATATTCCAAGGTCTTTAAATACAATAGCAGATGCAATTGCTTCTCGAATGTTAAATAGACATTTGCAATAATCATACATGTAAATTTAAAACCATTCCATAACATGATTTACAAGATAAGCCGGTAATAGTGATATATATATATGAGTGTGTCAAAAAATACATCGTCCTCGATCATAGGTTGAAAAACACCTTATGATCGGCAAAAATGATAAGTACAAAAAACAAAATGTCACATGTTCCCACAATAGGCGTTCATCCTATCACTGGTGATGATCTCTATAAGAAACCACTGCACGGGCCACCTTGCAAAGGAACCTTCTAAAAGGTCCCGGGACTCCAATCACATAGCACTGAAGTCGATGAGAAATGTTGTCTATAGTGGTCTCATGAATATCTCCTGTCAAGCGCTCGAGATGACCCTCCAACTCGGCCAAAACCTCTGTTGATTCATCCTGTGGGGCTAGCGTGGGTGCAACTGGTTGCCTCCTCTTGAAAGGCCAGAGAGCGGCTGGTTGTTGTGGACCCACATTTGCATTTGAAATTTTTACTATCAGTTTTGAGACGATGGAAAAATAAAAAAAATAAAATAGGAAAACTTGAAAAGGATTTTACCTGACTCGTCTCACTGCTCTCCTGGTGGAAGAGCCATGTCTGGGTCACCACGAAAATCTATCCCATCGTAAGGGAAGTCCTGAATGGAAAAGACCTGGTTTTCCAACCATTGGAAATACTCAGGTTTGAATCGAGCAACTTATGTCCTCTCGTCCGGGTGACGGGCCATGACTGCAACCCATCGCATCAGTTTGGGCTCTCGAGGAAGCCCAACTCCAACAGTAAGGTGTTGTGGGATTAGCATAGGAACCCTCTCCAGGCCAAAAATCATGACCAAAGCCCCATAACCAAAGGTCTTTACTTGTCCGCTCTTGGCCCTGGTCAGTTGGTGATCCGGATTTAAACAGGAACGCAACAAATTACAGAGATAACCATATACACAAGGATGCAGCGGAAATAATACTTCATTTCATTAATGGAAAATACTGAAATATGCTTACAAACAGAAATGGAAATAAACTAGCTAGGGCGATGGTAGCTTATCTCTGAGAAGAGATGTGATGGCTACATGCCTCTGAACTGTGTTACAATGAGGCTCGAAGGCCTATTTATTGTTGAGAAACAATGGAAAAAACCCTTAACATTCCAAAACCTAACCCTAGGAGATGAAACGCCAAACTGTGGGCCCCGTTTGGGGGTAAGTTGGTACATCAACTTCCCGGGGTCGTAACTTTGGCATATGATCTCCGTTTGACGCGTACAATAGCTCATTAGAAAGATCTATCCGAGCACTATCATTGTTGGAACGGGCAACACCAGTCCATTTCATGGACTCGTGTTGCCCCTGGATTCCCCAAAAAACGTCGTTTAGGGCCTCAAAACGGCTCCGGAAGTTCAGGACCCGAAAAACTACTAAAAATAGTAAGTTGTGCTACAATTAAGGAAACTGAAAATGCTGAGAAATACAATGGTGGGGGTCCAGGTGGACTTGGCAGGTGGCCACCAATATCCACCTGGATCATTCCTCCCCCCTTAGGAAGCAATGGTCCCCATTGCGTTGAGCTCCTCCATGAGATGAGGAAACTTCTGTTGAACTTGTTCCCTGGTGAGCCACTTGCCCTGCTGAAGGAGTTGGCCCGCTTTGACAACTCGATACAGTTGGATATTCTGTTGGCGAGTGTTCTTGATCTGTGTGTCCATGATCCGATCAGTTGCAGCTTGTTCCATGCAATCTGGATTTAATTCTGTGGGTTTGAGCTGTTCTGCAATGTCGGATGTGTCTAGCAATGGTGGAAAGTATGGCCGAAGGCGGTCCACATTGAATACTGGGTGCAGGCCAAGGAATGGGGGAATGCTGAGCTCAAATGCATTGTCTCCCATATCCTTAGTAATGGTGTAAGGACCATATCAGAGTGGTCTCAATTTCCGATAGGCTCCAGTAAGACGTTCCTTTTGCAAATGCAACCAGACTTTGTCGCCCACCTGAAACTTGTGTGGCACCCGATGTTGATCATGTCGCTGCTTGTACTTGGCATTAGATTTCTCAAGAATGTCATGGACCTGCTGGCGAATATGTTGGATGCGCTCAATGAAGCTGGTGGCCTTATCTGTTTCGGACTGGACATGAGCTGAATTCATGTGAGTAGCTGCAAGTGGCATGGCCACATCAATGGGGCATAGTGGCTGGAATCCCAAACCCACCTGAAAAGGGCTATGGCCAGTGGAGCTGTGAAGAGCTCGATTGTAGCTGTGCTGAACGCAGGGGAGGCTCTCGTCCCATGTGCGTGGATGATTTGAGTTATACATGCGCAGAATGTGCACAATCATCCTATTGACAACCTCTGTCTGGCCATCAGTTTGAGGATGGAAGGCTGTGGACTTCGTGAGTTTGGTGTCCAGCATTGACCAGAGACTGGACCAAAAGGTGCTGAGAAACCGACTGTCCCGATCTGAGATGATAGACTGTGGGATCCCAAAGTGCACCCACACTCGTTCAAAGAAGAGTTTAGCAGTGGCTTCTGCTGTGATATTCTTCTTGCAGGCCATCATAATGGCCATCTTTGAGAACCTGTCGACGACCACAAAAACACAGTCATTTCCATGCTTAGTGGAAGGAAGGCCTGACATGTAATCCATGGAGATGGATTCCCAAGGTCGACTAGGGGTAGGCAACGAGGTATAGAGGCCTTGCTTCTTAATGGTCGGTTTGGCAATGGCACAGGCAGTACATGATCGGATGTACTTCCCAACATCCTGTCGAAGATTCGGCCAATAGAAATAGTTTTGCAGTACTGCCACTGTTTTCTCGACCCCGAAATGCCCAGCAGCCCGACTGTAGTGTGCTTCCCAAATCATCTTGGCACGCTCGCTTGAAGGAACACAAAGGTGACTGAGGTGGCATAATAGGGCATCCTGGAGGTGAAAATCTGCAACCTGCCGACCCTCCAAGAGTGTCTGGTATGTGTGGCCGAATTCTGGGTCGCTTTTGTAGAGAAGTGGCCAATCAGAAGTCTCGTGCCCGCAAGAGTTGAGCACGGTGGTTAGCGCCATGATCGGTGGTCGACTGAGGCAATCTGCAACATTATTGGTGCTGCCCTTTTTATACTTGATATTCAAGTGAAACTGTTGCAGGTATGTAGACCACTTCTGATGGCGATCATTCTGCAATTTTCCTTGGGTCTGTATGAACTGCAGAGGTCGGTGGTTTGTGTGGATGACCGTTTCCTTCCCCAAAATGTAATGCTTCCATTGTCGGCAGGCCTGTACAATGGAATACATCTCTTTATCATAAGTGGGGTACTTCCGGACTGTGTCTGAAAGTGTTTCACTGTGATATGCCACTGGATGTCCATGTTGAGTAAGGACTGCCCCAATAGCATAGTCAGAGGCATATGTCTCGACCTCAAATGGTTGTTGTAAATCTGGTAACGCGAGCACTGGTGCCGTGCAGAGGCGATCCTTCAACTCCCTGAATGCCTTCTGTTGAGATTCAGACCAAAAGAATTTTGCTTTCGCCCCGCCCTTGGTGACTTGACTCAAGGGCCAAGAAATATGAGAAAATCCCAACACAAACCTGCGGTAGAAGTTGGCAAGACCTAGAAAGCTGCGGAGCTCTGTTAGAGTGGTTGGAGAGGGCCAATCCCGAATGACTTGGACCTTGGCTGGATCGACATGCACCCCCTGTTCATCAATGATGTATCCCAGATACTGAACCTCGGTCATGCCAAAAGTGAATTTCTCCAAATTGGCACATAGCTTGTGTTGCCGCAGTGTTTGGAGAACCTGTCGGATGTGGTGGAGGTGCTCTTCCCAACTCTGGCTGAAGATCAGAATGTCATCCAAGTATACTACTACAAAGGAGTTGGTGAATGGCCGCAAGATGTCATCCATTAGCCTCATAAAGGTTGCAGGAGCATTCGTCAATCCGAAAGGCATGACCAACCATTCGAAGAGGCCCTCCTTGGATTTGAAGGCAGTCTTCCACACATCTGAGGGTTCAATTGGTACCTGGTGATATCCTGACTTCAGATCAATCTTGCTGAAATATTTCACCCCCTTTAATTGGTCTAGGAGGTCATCAATCCGCGGGATCAGGTACCTATTACGAACAGTGATCTTGTTCAGCGCCTGATAGTCAATACAGAGTCTCCACATCCCATCCTTCTTCTGTACCAACACTATCGGGCTCCCACAGGGCAAAGAACTCGGACGGATGTGACCTTTCTGTAGGAGTTCCTGAATCTGCCTCTTGATTTCATTGTTCTCCAGAACGGAGCGCCGATAAATTGGCCCATTGGGTAGCGGCGCACCTGGGGTCAAATCGATGGAGTGCTTGACTTGACAGTGCAGAGGAACCCCTGCCAGGGAGGTGAAGATGTCTTCGTACTCCTCCACAATCTTGTCCATCTGTAGCTGCCGTGCAGAGGGACCCCGTTTGGAGGCCGCGGCCACTGTCTTCTTCTTCCCTTGAGGGCGTATCATCAGGAAAACAAATTTCCTGGTTTTGGAAATGATCTTACTGCATTGTTTTGCAGTAATCAAAGAGATGGCGGTAGGTGGTGCTACCTCTGGTATCCTAAACAACTTATTTCTCAATGTAATAATAACAGCACGGGGCCTTGATTCATACACAGCATGTCGCTTCCACAAGTATGGTTGTCCTAGTAATACATCACAAACTTCAAGGGGAGCAATGTCACACAATACCTCATCCGTGAAGGGCTTGATGTTGTATGGAAGGCGACACTGCTGGCTCACGCGAAGATCTCGCCCTTGGTGAAGCCACCCAATGGTGTATGGTTGTGAATGTGCTGTGGTCGGTAAGCCCAACCGCTTCACGACCTCTGCCGAAATGAGGTTCTTTTGACTCCCGCTATCAACAATGAACTGTATCGGGGAGCCCTTTACCCACATATGGGAGTGGAAGAGACGCTCCTCCTCTTCGGGTTCATTTTTCTGGATCTTTGCGGTAGCAACAGTGGCGCTGGGATCCGCATCAATGATCTGCTTCCCTTTTTCATACCCCTTATCAGGTTCTGACTCAGAGTCGGAACATGCATCTGATTCTGAAAGCTTTAGCTCAGCTACCAGTGACTGCTTGGCCCGACACTCACTTGTCTTGTGAGTGGAGCTCTTATGGAACTCGCACCATTTTCCAGTGTCCTTTCTCGGCTTCGCAGCGTTGCTCTTTGCTTGCAGCTTCGGTTGGTTGTCTTGGGCTGTCCCGCCTTGGCTTTGTCCTTTGTTCTGTGGTTTAGGGGCACCTTTCCCCTGCTTTGGATTCGCAGATCCAAAGTCTCGCTTCTTTTGTTTAAACTTTTGCTCAACCTTGACGGCATACCGGTATGCCGCGCCGAGCGAGGGGATGTTTAGGAACTGTATTTCTTCCTGGATGTACTTGTGCAGGCAGCCACAGTATTTGAGTATCAAATGTTGCTCCGAATCCTTGATACCCAACTTTGTGCGAAGGGTATGGAAAAGATTGGTGATCTCCGGCACGTCTTGGTCCCTTCCTTGCCGCAGCGTGGTCCACTTTATGTATTCATCCTCATAGCTTCCGACAGGGTAGTACTGCTCCTTGATGGCATCCCGGAACGAATCCCAGGTGGGTGCGGCTGAAAATAGTGAGCCAGTACTTTCATCCTTCTGCTCGCAGTAGGTTTCCCACCAGTCCTTGACGTGGGGGGCTGCTTTGAGAAGAGCAAAAACAATCTTTTCTCGACTCGAAAATTCATGAACAGAAAAATAACCCTCTAGCAGATTTAACCATTTATCTACGGCATCGGCGTCTATCTGACCCTCGAATATGGCGATTTCAAAATTAACTTGTACCTTAAAGGGTGTGGCGTTTCCAGAGGAGCTGCTGGAAGCCGATGCGCCGCTTCTGGGTAGCCGCTGAAGGATCTGCGCAAAGTTGTCCATCATCGCGTTCCGTTGTCGCTCGAGCGCTTCTTCGAGCAAGATTTTGATGGGATCTCCTGCCCCCTCGTCTTTCTTCTCGTCCGCCATGGGAGGCCGTCGGGATTTGCGAGGTTGGTCTTGCAAAGGTTCAACCAGTTCAAGCCCTAACTCCTTATATCCCGACCTTGTTGGGGACATGCGAAGAAAAACAGAGAAAAAGCAGACCGCTCTGGTACCACTGATCCAGATTTAAACAGGAACGCAACAAATTACAGAGATAACCATATACACAAGGATGCAGTGGAAATAATACTTCATTTCATTAATGGAAAATACTGAAATATGCTTACAAACAGAAATGGAAATAAACTAGCTAGGGCGATGGTAGCTTATCTCTGAGAAGAGATGTGATGGCTACATGCCTCTGAACTGTGTTACAATGAGGCTCGAAGGCCTATTTATTGTTGAGAAACAATGGAAAAAACCCTTAACATTCCAAAACCTAACACTAGGAGATGAAACGCCAAACTGTGGGCCCCGTTTGGGGGTAAGTTGGTACATCAACTTCCCGGGGTCGTAACTTTGGCATATGATCTCCGTTTGACGCGTACAATAGCTCATTAGAAAGATCTATCCGAGCACTATCATTGTTGGAACGGGCAACACCAGTCCATTTCATGGACTCGTGTTTCCCCCGGATTCCCCAAAAAACGTCGTTTAGGGCCTCAAAACGGCTCCGGAAGTTCAGGACCCGAAAAACTGCTAAAAATAGTAAGTTGTGCTACAATTAAGGAAACTGAAAATGCTGAGAAATACAATGGTGGGGGTCCAGGTGGACTTGGCAGGTGGCCACCAATATCCACCTGGATCAGTTGGCCTTTCACATTGGCCAGCACAACATTGCACCAGTTGAAGATGGTGCCTCGAAAGCAATCAACTGCCATACGCATCTGGGATCCGGTGGCAATATGTAATGCAACAGCTCTGCAAAGTCTGGTGACAGTAAACGCAATCACCATGAGTTCAGGATGGGATATGGTCTTTATGTCTATCCCTTTGTCTCTAGCCTGGTTGATGCAGTACCCTAGTCAGAGGCTATCGACATACTGGCCACCTGGCCTAGTCCCGTGTAGAGTCAAGTCTTCGCCTCTCTTAGGCAAACCAGTCAAGAAATAAATGTCCGCCAGCTCGATTTCGAGCTGGTGGCCACCAATAAAAAAGCACTGGTCTTGTATGCTCCATCTGTCAACCAGCCACTGTAAAAAACCACCTGAGCCCTCATGCCAGGAATGGTCCAGAATTTGTACAGTCCGCACGCCCTCAAAGCATTAAGTGAAGGCTGATGATTCCATGCGGCAGCATCCATGTCTCATGCTCTCGTTCGCGCCAATATAGCATGATGTACTCTCTGCATCAAGTATAAAGATTAATTAAATTTCTAGAAAATAATTTGATTGGTCCATTTTTTAGAATTTTTGGGTTCAAAAACCTTGTGGCGGGGTACGCACCCTCCGAGTTAGACACAGTGCGTGGGTCTGCACTTTGTCTACATGGAAGGTGCGGACCCCGAGCTTTTTCCCAATGGAGAAAATGTCGGGGTCCGCGGGTCCGCAATGGTAAACCTGTGGACCCCCGCGCGCGGATTTTGCGCCTAAAAACCCTCCCAAAAAATGAAATGAAGGACTAAATAAAAAAACTAAATGATTGAAAATGAAGAGTAGGATGATGTGGATTACCTGGAGAAGACGGCGCTCGATTTCGACGGTTGGACTTTCCACAATCTTCACGGGAAGTTTTCTAAGCAAAAGCACTATTTTCTCACCCAAACTCAAACGGTAAAAATGAATCGAAAAAGGCCCTTTTTATAAGTTTTTTGAGTAAATAAATCGCAAATTTGTTTATGTTTCACTTTGAAAAGGTATTTTGCGACGCTTTTATCCATTTCAAACAGGTATGAGTAATGTTTGTGTTTTTGTGCAGAATAAAGGATTATTCAGGCGAATTCTATCATTTTCGATAGAAAAACATGTAGAGTCATCTTTAAGCTCTTTTCTGACTCCTAAAACATGAAAAGATTATCGAGTGTTTCTTTTAAACTCGTTAAAATGGAATTAAAAGAAGGTCCACTTACAGCTCTTTTCCGACCGTAAAAACATGAAAAGATTGCCGGATTTTTGTCGTTTCGAGTTCGATATTGGTTATAAAACGACGTGCCATTGATCGCTTTTTTACTTTTTCGGGTCAAGGGCACTAATAACAAAAATTACTCCTTGGTCCTAAGAGATCAAGCGGTTGTCTCAAGTATTATTTTATACCTTTTTGGGCTTGGGAGACATAAATTTACGAAAAAGGTCACCCTGGAGTCTTCTTAAGTTTTTCCAGACTCTCTAAAATTTAAAAACGCCGAGTTTCTCCTATACTGGACTTGTTAAAATTTCACAGTAAAGTACCTGTTCAATTACAAACAGGAATGAACAACTCCTTCTTAGGGTTCAGATTTAAACTAATTTGGACTCATCCGAAGGATGAGCTTATAATCAAGCAAATGCTATCCTCCTCAAGCTTGTCAAAAATAAAGAGGTACTTGCCAGAAATGGTGCAGGAAAAGAGAGAAAAATGAGTCTGTTTGTCATACTTTGTAACCACTCTTGAACACGACACTTTTATTCACCTAGGTTGGGAAATCCTTTGCCTAACAGTTGATCAAACCACATTGAAAGTCTTCAGCCAGTTTCTGGGTATTAACTTTGGGTCAATTGTCACCAAGCCATCTGTCATGTCGTTATGTGTTCAAGAGGTCACTGCCAATAAGCCATTCATCTGCAAAATATCTGTCATCCATCTTGACCATCCCTAAGTCAGTCCTTGCAACTAAATTTCTTCAACTTGATCTATGATTTCGTGTTGTGGGCTTGCCTACGACGGATCACTTTCTATCGACATCAGCTCATTATCTAGAAATATGATCTAGGAATCATTAGTACCTTGAGATCTGCATGCCTCAATGGAAGGTTTCTCGCCTTTGACGACAATTTACATCATTGACTTTTGATCGAAGGATTCCGTGATATGTTCGACATCAATACATTTATTCACATCTCATGGATTGTACTGGGTACTTTGAGAGCCATTGACATCACTGGTGGTTTCTCTCACACTTGTTAATAGTTTACATCATTGACTGGTAATCAAGTGGTTTCTACCATGTTCGACATCAACACATTTATTCGCATGGATAGAATCGTACTATTTCGGAAAGTAGAAATGAAGACCCTGGATCTAGTTTCCACCATCCAGGCTGCGAGGAATTTTGTATTCATTATATTGTGGACTATTCATAAACAGATGGCTACATCCATACTGTGTTCATATGAGTCTATACTTGTGATGTTTTACAAGATCATTCCTATATCAGAGCAGTAGATAGTTTTCTAGTTAGTTTTGATCTAAGTATGGGAATGCCTATCTCAGCGATGATATGATCTCATATATATATCTTGCATTGAATGTTTTTACAGGTTCCGACCGGGCTCTCTACAAGATGATCCTCGAAATGATAAAGTACTTCACTCTTCCTATATGATAAATGAAATCCTCATCTACTACAGACTTTGCACTTTAGGGGGCAATCTGTTACACAAAAATATCGTCACTATGATTATTTACAATCAGTATGGGTCTATCATCACTTGTATTGTCCTCCTAAGCAAGTCTAAGACCTCAGCTCTTCAAATCAAGCTTTGGAAATGGGAGAAAGACATTAAAAATCAATGTAACTCTGGTTCCGCACTTTCTCTCATGGTCACCTGCGGTCCCGCACCTTCTGTGTACGAAAGCTACGTACTTACCCACTCTGTCCCTAACGGTGTAGGTGCGGACCCCTGTGAAAGTCAAAAGGCGCAAGTTTTATCTTAAAAAACTCACTTTGGGTTAATTCTAGAGTTTTCTAGAAGGAATTTTGACGTGGATTGTTCACTCTGAGGTGGTTCATGCATCCCAAAAGAGAAGGAGCTAATCCCTTGACTAAAGGAGCTATCCCTTTGAAGGAGGGCTTTATCCCTTTGAAGGAGGACCTAGTAACTTCCCTCCATTGCACTATAAATACAGGCATTGGGGTGAGGACTAGGGAGGTTAGAAGCTGAACATTTTGAGGGTAAATGCTGGTGAAATTAAGACTTCCTAGTTGAGCTTAAGAGGAGAGATCACATACCTTTTTGGCTTCATTGGGGAGTGAGTGAAACTTGTCAAAGTAGAGGAGACTTCTTGTTGGACCCTGGGAGGAGCTTGTACAGTGTCAAGGTGAAGGTTGTAAAGTTCTTCTTCTTTTGAATTAATACAATCAAACTCATTTTTCTCAACAAGTATCTTATGTTATTTGTTTCATGGACTCCTTGACTTTCATGTTAAATATGTTTTATGCAATTGGTTTTTCAGGTGCTATTTAATTTGTTTGCCTTGTTTGTGTTTGCAGATTTGTGAAAAGGAGCTCATTTGGATCAAAGGAGCGAGTGCATCCACAAGCTTACGTTGGACCAAAGGTAGGCCCTAAAAACACTTGTTTGCTATTGTTTATTAAACCATATTTAGAGAAAGATAGTGTCTGGTTGGTTTGCTTGATATTAGGTCTTCTTTAGATTCTAGGAAGGTCTATCTTTTCCGCAAGATCGACTCATTCCGTGCGACAGGACGAATTAGTTTGTTTGTTTATCTTCCTTGTTGTTTATTTTATAAACTTACAGACGTAGCCTGAAGTCGAGCCAGGTAGCTTTCGAACTACATTTGCTATGCAAATGCAAAGTAGATAAATGTCGCTTCAGTCAATCTCTGAGATTTTTTTATGACTTAAACAACTGATTTACAAACTCTCTGATTGCCCTCGTGGTAGCTCTTAGAACCTCCTTAGATCTACCCCTGATTGTTGCATTACTGATTACCATTTGCTCGGCCAAAACCCATGAACTGAACTGCAAATTGTGACCCGAAACCCAAGCAAAGTCTCGTCTCTGGTGCAGCGCAGGTATTGTTCTGTGAATCTGAAATTCAGTGCACTTCCCGAGTGTAGTAGGTGTGTTGCATTTCAAATTCCCTGTGTTACAGGTGTACTGATCAGACTAGGAATTATTCAGTTTTGGTTTCTGTGATTCATTCTTTTCAGTTTTATTCATGAATTTTGCTGCCTGTAATCAGTATATCTCTATTTGAAACCCCTTTTCCTTGCTATTATTCCACCTCCTTTGTGAAAAAGAACTGTAAATGTTTTTGTGTATTTGTTGAGTCATTATCAGTTCTCCTTTGCAAAAAGTAACGTAATTGTACTGTCGTCCTTTGATTTGAAAGTGTCGCAAGTGTCGTTTTCAGTCATAGGAAAGAGTTTGGTTGCTATTGATAGTCGATTACCCTGTTACTATTGTATTTGGTCTGAATTTGTAGTTTTTCTAGTGTCGAAAGCAAGTATTCATTTCCAAATCATAAAGTGTTGTGATTGTCTCCATTTCTGATTTCGAAAAGGAACTTGTTAGTAATTGTCACTTGAAAAGTAATTCAAATTTGTGCATTAGCTTTCTTTTTACCATTCACATACTAAGAAAGCCGAAAACAAATACATGCATGTGAATTTGCATTTAGACTGTTTGATTGGCTTGATTTATGACAATGCATCTAGAGTGTGCTCTTTGCTCTTTGTGAAAGAATATTGTCTCTCTTTCCTTAGTAGCTAGGATTTCCATTGCACAAAGAAGATAAAATAATGTTTATCATCTTAGATTGCATTTTAGGAATTATACATCTACATCTCGCGGTGAACTTGAAAGGAAAATTTCTTAAGCAAGATCAACTATAAAATAAATTTAATGAATCTAACAACGCTTTGGAACCTAACGCACAACATCTAGAAGTCTAGGCTAGAGACGTATTTCGGCATCATAAAGCCTGGTAACTGTTGTTCTCACTGATGGTTGGGTGATTCCTCCACTTTGAGATGATAATTGCTAGTACAGACTTGTGCTCCCACGTACCCTCGAGTACATTTCGGGAGACCCCAATAGGCTTAATCCTTTATCCATAGGAAGTCGTCTCTACTACCCTATCGATCACAGAATTCGGGAAGATTGACTGTCATACCGTAAAAAGTATTCTGCAGTTTTGCGATTGGTTTGGTAATCCCTCTACCTAGATTTCCAGAGCAGTCCCTTTCGTTCCTTTTCAGATTCCTTAACGGAAAAGGTCCATCTGAGCACTTGTCACTTCAGGCTCATTAAAAATCGAAGGCGACTAGAGTCATCTTTTGTTTTTTCTCAACTCTTAAAAATTGAAAAAACAAGTTGTGTCAAAGCATCTAAAATTTATTTTAAACGGAATAATCATCACCCTTTCCTACGTTGATCTTAGGTTGAGAAAATGGAATCCACCAACCAAGGAATTCCCCTTGGAGGAAATCCTAGTCCCTTCTCCTCTTGGGGAGATGTTGGTGCACCCCATATGGCCACATTGTCGCTTCCAGGATTGACAATCGGCTTGCCCGTATGGCTCTTCTCAACCTCTGTCGTTCAGAACACCGCAATTCCTGAGCAATCGAGTCAGCAACTAGACGAACGCAAAGTTACCCACCAACCTTCTGCTTCCTCCAATTCTTCCTCTCCTCCTTCTTATTCGCTTGATGGGGTTGGTAAAGCCAAAAATCAAGTACCTGAGAAAAAGAAGGAAAAAAGAAGAAAGAGAAGAAGAAGGAGCCAAAAGCGAAAAGGGGCAACCAAGCGTCGTCTAGCGAAAATCCACACACTGCACCGACCAGGCCTAAATCGCCATGTGTCATTTGCAAAGGAGACCATTATCATAGATATTTTCCTTGCATCCCTCGGATTATAAGGGACTGGTCTCCTCGTTTGCACAACCTGGTATCGTCAACCTTTGATGATCATGTTGAAAACACTCCGTCAACTAGTGAAAGTGAAGCCCCAGGACAAAAAGGAAAATATAGATTTCCTTGTAAACTGTGTGAAGGCGATCATGCCGTCCACCATTGTCCCTTCTTAGACGAGGCTAAAAGAGTTTTGGACGATCGTCCGGTTTCACCGTTACGACTTCCTCCTGGATATAAAAAACTCTTGCCGAGTCCATCACTAGTTGAAAATCCGGCTAACCCGCCCAAGTGGTCAGCCGAAGCATCTATCATTAAAGATAAACCATCTGAACCCATACCAGATGAAATTCAAAAGGTAAAGGCGGCAGTTGACTCAGTCTTGCCTTCAGAGGTTCCATCTTCAGATGATACAGTCATAGAAGAGAATAAGGATGACACCATCCAAATTCTTTTTGTAAGCACAGACTTCGATGAACATGGGAGCAATTTACCCATTCCTTTACCGCAGGAAAGAATTTCGTCAGAGTCGTACCTGGCCGTCTATTCGGTCCCACCTCCAAGCAACCTAGTTGTTTCCTTCGACTGGAATCAACTAGGTAGACCCCGTTTACCAGCTAGTGTATCATTCCAAATTATTGCTCAAGTATATAGAATGGTTATGGCTGGTACCATCATAAATGAAGGGGCTTCTGTGAGTATCCTTTCCTCGACTGCTTGGAAAGCACTTGGTTCGCCATCGCTTTTTCCTGAGATGAGAAATCTAATAGGCTTTGACAAAGGAACTAGTCAACCGTTAGGGATCCTTCCCAATGTGCCCATAACATTGAGAGGGAAAACCATTCACATGAACGTAATGGTAGTTCAAGGACCCCTGGATTATAATCTACTCCTTGGACGAGACTATATTTATTGCATGGGAGCCATTGTCTCATCACTCTTTAGAGTGATGTGTTTTCAGCACGAAGGAAGAGTGGTCAAGCTCGTAGACCAGCTTTCGTTTCCCGGATCACATAGAGAAAATAGTCATATGCCATCCCTGAATGGTCTCTTCACACAAGGAATGTCTCATCAATCTCCAGTCCGTCCACCTGATGAGCGCAAGTGATTCGGGGGACATGACTGAAACCCAAGGGGCATGCACCCTGGTCTGCTTCGGCAGAAAAACTCTGAGTATAAGGTAGGTTTCTGCGAGAGATATATGACTGGACTGTACTCCCGTTCGTGATTGGAAGAGGGGGTTAGACTGGAATAAGATTCTCTTGTCAAAGTTATGCGAGTGGGTTGTCTCACCTTTGTCTATCTCGGTAGACATCGCTAGAGAAGTGTTTTGTTTGCATTGTGAATAGAACAATCTTTGGTAACCTGAAAGAGGTAGACCTTTCCTGATAAAACAAATGTTTTGTTGGAGATTTGAAAGGTGACCTTGAAACTCTGTTTTATACCTGGGGGCATGCAAACCTTTTGGCGTGCAAGCGAAGAGCGACTATTTATTTTTTAAAATTTGTAGGTCCTCTAACCCTTTAAACTTGTAGGATTGGTCGTTTCCTAACTTGCATAAAGAAATGATGTGGGGTAAAACTCTAAAACTTGTCGTTTTCATATATGAGACATTCTTATTATACGACTGAATTAATCGAGCAGTTTTAGTGCATAGTTCTAGCTCGTTAAAAAATAAACATAAGCCATGAGCAAATGTTTCCCCCCGCGTTTAAGCTCATTAAAAAATGAACTATTTTCTGGTAAATAACCATCGTGAATGTAGTACTTCAGCCTTTAAAGCTTTGGTCATGTTCTCATCATCACCTCCACTCTGTATTGGCTGATCATTCACCTCCATTTGATTGTTTACCCTTTTTGAGGAACAGCTGCAAAGAGTGATCCCACTAGCCATCCTTGTAACATTGTCGTGATTGGAAAATTCCAAACCTTACCTGGAATCAGCTGCTACCCAAGTTTATCACTCGTTCCTCAAAAGACGAGTCTCCTTTAAGCTCTTTTCAATTGACTCGTAAAATATGAAAAGATTGCTAAGCCATTGGCCTCTCCAGCTCGTTAAAGGGACCGTAAGTGCTATCCCTCCTTTAGATTTTAATCTTTTTGGACTTGAGGGATTATTACACAAAAATATTGAGTGCTTGTTTTGTTCGACTCGTTAAAAGTATCGAAAATTCATCCCTTCTGTATTGTTTTATACTTTTTCGGACTTAAGGGATTAGATGACGAAAAAGGAATTTTGGAGTTTCCTTTACGTTCCTTTTCAGACTCTCTAAAATTGAAAACGATCGAGTTATCTTTGTCGTTAAACTCGTTAAAACTTAATAGCGACAAACTTATCCATAGCAGACAAGAACGAGTATCACTATCGCTAGGCTCGTTAAAACATAGCGATGGGTTTGCCCGAAGGGAAAATTATAGAACAAGCATATGTTATCCTCCTCAAGCTTGAAAAAAATAAAGAGGTACTGGTCAGCAATGGCTGGGGAAAACTTGGGAAGAAAACTTGAAGAAACTTTGTTGGTAGCAAGTCGCTCTTGAACATGACACTTTCACTCCGCATCCAAGTCGAGTTGGGTTGTTTCATTCATCGGTCACATCACCATGGTCCCATCACACCATCCACATTTGGGGTTAATGCTACCGATCCATCACGTCAGTGTCGCCGATATGTTCAAGAGAAGTCATTCAAAGAATTCACCTGTGTCTCACCCACTACAATACATTTACACTCCATTCTTTCATGACCTCCACCCTGGACCTTATATCATCAGATCGTTTTCACCTCCATTAAAATCATTTACTCCGTTCCATGTCAATCATGTGGGATTCATTAAGGCCCTCCTGTTACGGATTGCTTCTTGTCGACATAAGCTCATTATCCAAGAAGTTGATCTAGGAACACCACATTCAGTACTTTGAAGCTTGCATGCCTCAATGGCAAGTTTCTCACTTCCATCGACAGGTTTACATCAATGGCCTTCGACCGAAAGATTTTGTGTGGTGTTTGATGCCAAGTCCTTTATTCACACCACGTGAATTGTACTGCAGTACCTTGAGGGTCATTATCATTATCAGTGATTCCTCTCATGCCTGTTAACAGCTTACATCATTGGCTGGTAATCAGGCGATGTATTTCCATGTTCGACTCCAGAACATCTCTCACATGGATAGACTTGTACTTCGAGTGAAGATCGAAGAAGATTGAAGACCCCGGATCTAGTTTCATCCATCCAGGCTGTGATATATATTCAGGGCAATAAAGACATCAAATGTACATTATTGCTGCACAGATAATCATCCAATCAAAGGGATGATGACTCCACCAGAATCATCAGTCTACACTCAGACGATTGTCTATCCTATGTACATGAAAATGAATTTATAAAGATGAGCATGCGAATGCCCGCCTTAGCAGATCATGAAAATATTATGAAGATAATGTATTGTATCGTATCTTATTACACATCTCCTCTCAGCTTGAAAGAACTTCGGATCCTCATAATAAAGCATTTCACCCGACATCAAAAGATTAATGACCTCATGCTTTAGGGGGCAACTCTTATAGACATTTTTTGGCACTGCAACCCCAAGCATAAAATGTCCATAAACCAGGGGCTCCTAAGTCCGTAAAAGTGTTGTTCTAACCCCTAAAGGAACAAGGTCAACTGATCACAACTTCTCCCAGAATTTCTCCATGAAAAACTGCTCAGAACTGGTCAAAACATGATCATTTCAGCTGCTCCATAGGCAAAGTTTGTTGCATCTCATCCAAATACATTGTGTGGGTACGTTGCATTTCAAAAAGGCCTTCTATGGGGTGCAATGGGAGAGAAGTGACAAATGGCAGTGTCATTCCGCGAGGTGGAGAGGCATGGAATCTTCCAGAAACTTCTCCTGTGACACTTGCCTCTCTGAATTTGACCAAGGATGAGTAAGAGATCATCAATCTCCAAGTGGAAGCAAGAACTATCAGAGGGAAGACACTAATCAAATCACAATCTGACTCATCTCCCTTACATATATCTATATATGGATCCCTCATCCCAGAGATCCAGGAGGCTGGAATTTTGCATATTGTAAGGAGTTTCTATTGGTTTCTTGAGAAAACATCATAAGTGTTGGGTGATCTAAGCTTTGTATGAGGTGAAGAAGGGCTTACTTGCTGAGAGGATTATGTTGGGTCAAAACAACTGGTTGTAACTCCCTTGGCTCTTTCTTTTTTATTAATAAAAGCTATTCAAGTTTTCCTCCATACTCTTGTGTCATTTATGTTTTATGCATTTGTATGGTCAATTTACATCTGATCCTAGGTTATTTATGATTATAGATCTATGTTCTTGTATAGTGCTATGCTACTGTGATCTTGCAGGTACTCTGTGAAGTTGGGCGTACAAAGGAACAAGTAGCGAAAGACTATCAAGAGAGAGAGGAATCGAACTAGGAGATTAGCACAAGACAGAGGTTGGTCTTCTTTGTTCTTCTCTCATCTATTTTTCATAAAGGAAAAACGAAAGTAGCTTTACTTTGTTTGTTTCTAAGGTTGCTACCACATCTTAGTGGGATAAGCAGTTCTGTGTAGACACTTTTCCTTGTAACACCAGTCTAATCTGAGACCGCAACTCCCAGCCCAACCCAACCCCTATCCAAATAACAGGCTGGTCCAATCTGTCCAAATCATAGAAACACCTGAAATAGGAGCCGATCTGAGGTAGTGTAATGATCTTCAGTTAAGATCTGGGCGTATTATTGAAACCGAGGGAGATAAGACAGTTCAGGTTGAAAATCAGTTACCCAGATAACATTTGTCACAAGAAGAGGATGTGAATAAACAACACACTCATAATCAAGCAACCACATCCTCTCCCCCATTCCGAGAATGATTAGTCATACCTCGACCTATACAATATCCTAATTTTGACATTCTGGGAGAATTACAAAATTTGTACATAAAAATTCCATTCCTCCAAGCCATTCAAGACATCCCGATAAATGAAAAAACTATCAAAGAATTGTGCATAAAGAAACCAAGGAGGAATATAAAAAATAATCCAAGAGTCCAAGTAGTCGGCACTCTATCTGACTTACTATCAGGAAAAGAAACACCCATTAAATACGAAGACCTAAGAAATCTAATTGTAACTATCCAAATTTATGGTCAGACCCTGTCCAATGCCTTAGTTGATCTAGGAGCTGCAATTAATATCTTAACAACCACTACTTGCCAAAATCTAGGCATTACATCTGTAGAACCCACCTCTACCTTGCTAGAATTGGCTGACCGATTTGTGGTTAGGCTGGAGGGTACACTACATGATGTCACGGTCTCTATTGATTCCTGGGAATAGCCAACCAATTTCCTCGTAATAAATCCCAAAACCCAACTTGATGGACATCCATTGATTTTAGGTATACCTTGGCTTGCCACTACCGATGCTTATATTGGCTGCCGGCAAAGAAATATGACCATAACTAGAGGACCAAATATTAAGAACTTAGTTCTATATCCTCCAGCGTAGCCAAGTGTCACGATAATCAAAACTAATAAGCACCATGTATCATACCTTAATGATAACATTAGATCTGCATTAACTATACAAGAGGCACTTGATTTCAAAGACCAAATAGAGGACGATGCCATTAATAATTTCATTTGTCAAACTAAATCCAGATCCTGCACACAGTGTCATATGATAGAAGCAGCATTTGATAATGAATTAGAAGAATATCCTCTGAAAGATACGCATGATCAAACAATACCTGTTACTTCTGTTTCAAATAGTAAAATTGTGGAAATTGAACCAAGTAAAACCTTAAATATTAATGCCAACCTCACACCCAAGCAAGAAATGAAGCTCATCCATTTGTTAAGGAAATATACAGAAGAATTTTCATGGGACTAATATGAAAGGAATTGACCCCCAATTATGTACACACCACATTTATATAGAAAAAGATGTGAGACCTGTTCGTCAACCTCAGAGGAGATTAAATCCTCATCTAAAAGATGTGATAAAATTTGAACTTCAAAAACTTTTAGATGTCAATTTTATCTACCCTATCTCTGATAGTAAATGGGTCTCTCCGCTTGTGGTGGTACAAAAAAAGAATGGGAAATGGAGAATCTGTGTGGACTACAGAGAGCTAAATAAAGCAACACAAAAAGACCACTTCCCTCTCCCATTCATCGACCAAGTATTAGACACTTTGGCAGGAAAAAAATTCTTTTCTTTCCTGGATGGCTTCAGTGGATAAAATCAGATTCAGATTGCCCCTGAAGATCAAGACAAAACTACTTTTACTTGTCCTTGGGGAACATTTGCCTACCGAGTTCTAACTTTTGGCTTATGCAATGCTCTTGCCACATTCCAAAGGGCTATCCTTAGAATTTTTGCAGATTTAATAAATGAAGGACTTGAAGTATACATGGATGACTGTACACCATATGGAGATGATTTCGATATAGCATTGGATACCCTAGAAAAAGTCCTACAACGCTGCATTGCTACCAGGATTTGTTTAAGCCATGAAAAATGCTATATGATGATGACTGAAGGACTTATCCGAGGACATTATATTTCAGCAGTTGGCATTCAGGTAGACCCAGCTAAAATCCAAATAATTTTTCTAATTCCCACTCCTACCACTCAAATGGAGGTACGCAGTTTTCTTTGATTTTCTGGTTATTATAGTAGATTTATAGAAAACTATTCGCACATTGCTGCACCTCTGTATGCACTAACTGGTAACGTTGATTTTCTTTGGATAGAAAAATGTGAACGTGATTTCAAGGATCTGAAGAAGCTTGTGTCCACAGCCCCAATCCTTCGAGGACCAAATTGGGATTTTCCATTTCAGATATCATCTGATGCCTCAGATACAGCCATTGGAGCAGTCCTTGGGTAGGAAGAGAATAAAAAACCATATGCAATTTAATAAATCAGCAAAAATTTATCCCCTACTGAATTAAACTACACTGTTATTGAAAACGAATTTCTAGCTGTAATACATGCTGTCAATAAGTTTAGACATTACATTACTGGATATCTTGTTATCTTGTACACAGATCATTCTGCCATAAAATATCTAGCAAACAAGCCTATCACAAATGGCAGAATAACTAGATGGTTGATTTTATTGCAGGAATTTGATATTACAATCAAGGATTGACCTGGCAAAGAAAATCCTATAGTCGATTTTCTCTCAAGAATTCCAAAGCCAATCGATGCAACAACAGTTGAAGACCAATTTCTAGATGAGCATCTATTTGTTGTGGCTATTCAAACACCCTGGTATGCTGATGTTGCCAATTATATAGCAGTAGGTAAATGTTGGCATTATGGCATAGGTGTTGTCCTTGATGGCAACTCTCTCTGGTGACACATCTCAGTTCAGGCTTTCAGAATGAAGGAAAAGACATATACGTAGGTTCACCTCGACTAAGACGCATATACATGCGAGTTAGATGTTATAAAGGTGCGTATCCATATACACGCACTTTCACGCATGGAAAAGCACGTATATGTTGGAGAACTTACCTTTGGTCCATGGTAGTTAGTCCTTGGTATTTGAACCGATGGTTTTGGACCATGGTATCTCGTTAGAAGGGTTGATCCCAAAGTATTGGGCCTGTGGTATTGTGTTATTGTGGTTTTAGACTGTGGTATTGAGAAAGGCCTAAGACTATAAAAGAGGAAGGAGATCATTTGGAAAAGCATCTTTGGAATTAATTGAATATCTAACATGTGCTAGATCTTAAACTTTTGTGATTGGGGTTATGGTGCAGATCTGGATCTGAATGAATGACAAACATAAGCACATAAAGAAGGATAAGATCTATTGATGGGTCATAATCTTTAAGGCTTGAATGATAGTATCTTTGTATGATTTTGATCTGTTCTGTGAGGCCCACACTTGATGTATAAATCTGACAATTTAGGTTAATTAGTATCCAACTGTTTGAAAGAGTGAATTATCCTTTATAGATTTGTATGCAGGTTTAGTGAAGTGAAGGCGCATATACACGCAGGTTCAGTAAAGGCAGACTGCATATACGTAGGTTTCTCCACACATAGGAGCGTATGCACGCATGTTTCAAGTTGTTTAAGTAGCGTATATGTATTTTATTGTGATCTAGCTGCCTCTGTTTGTTGCTGCAGTGCCTTGGGTTCAGAATTTGGTATATGGTTACTATCACTGTGTTCTGGGTACAGTTATCATAGAAGTGTTTATTGTGATTTAGTTTTTGTTCGGTGAAAAGGAGATTGGTTGAAGCAGAAATTTTTTGATGTTCATGGATCTAGTCTGAAAATTTATGAAACGTGGTCCCTGGAAGAAAGAGAAGGTTGTAGCCTTCAGTATGCCAGCACCTACGTACTAGTATCTTGGCTAATACAAGAGCTAAGGGGGTTGTAGCTCCCTTCTAGGAGAAGTTGGAGAATGAGAGAGGGTTTTAGCTCTCTGCAGGTTGCAGCCTGCGTACTGGTAAAGGACTACACCAGTACATTGTAAAAGGAAGTTTTAATTAAAGGAAGATAGAGACGAATTGCAGCAGGTGGTTTTCACCCACATTGGGTTTCCACCTTATATCTTGTGTTCTTGTGTGTGATTGTCCTCTGCTCTTTTTACTGTTTCTGGTTACTGGTTATTTGATTATGATACATAGATTAATAATCGTCATCTGAAAGATAAAATAAATTATAAGTTTGCATTGTATACGCGGATTTCCTTATACATAGTTACATATATGCACGATTTTAATTAACTAAAGTAGCATATATCATCTAGATTTGAAAAAGGAATATTTGACTTGATAATACTGATTGACCCCGCCTCTCAGTATTATTTCCAACAATTAGAATCAGAGAAAGTACTTCTGAAGAAGCTTGATCGCTTGGAGGAAGATCCATCATCATGAGCAACTACGAGAGAGAAGCATCTATCAGGCCACCGATTTTTGATGGGATAGACTTCGTATATTGGAAGGTAAGAGTTACTTCCTATCTTCAATCACTTGGTATAGAAGTCTGGGATATCATAGATACAGGGTACACTTTTCCTTTAGCAACTCCTACAGATTTGGGTGAGAAAAAGAAATATGAAACAAATGCAAAAGCAGTCAATACCTATTAGGATGCCTATCTGAATCAGAGTTTTTCAAGTTAATGCAGTATAAATCCAAAAAATAAATTTGGGACAAGATTTTTCTGAGCTATGAAGGAGATGAACAGGTAAAACGAGCAAAACTTCAAACCCTCAGGATTCAGTATGAAAATCTCAGAATGCACAATGATGAAAGGGTGGCTAACTATTTCCTTCATGTAGATGAGATTGTTAATTGTATGAAAAACTTGGGTGAAGAAATAAATCAGGCTATTGTGGTTGAAAAGGTTCTAAGATCCTTGTCCCCTAGGTTTGAATCTAAAGTTTCTGCAATAGAAGAAAAGGAGAATCTTCGAAACCTTACCATGTCACAACTACACGGGATTCTAACTGCTTATGAAATGAGGAAAGGAGGACCATCAGACAGAAGAGAAGTGACTTTCAAGGCTTCAGGCAAAGGAGACTACTATGAGTTAGGACATGCGTTAGAAGAGGAAGAAGAATCAAATTTTGTCAAAAACCTTCAACGGGGTACTGGAAGATTCAGAGGTAAGTTACCTTTCAAATGTTTTACTTGTGGGAGAGTTGGTCACTATGCTACCAAATGTCCTCATAAGGATAAAACTGACAAAGGGAAGGAACCTTTTAGATGGAACAAGAAACAGAATGTAACTAAGAAAAGTTACTACACTCATGAAGATAGTGATGGTCTTTCAAATAGTGATGAAGATGAACGAGGTAATAACTATAAAATTTTAATGGCTTTTGAAGATGATGATTACATGGATGCTATAGATGTGGATGGCTTTTATGAAGAGATTTATAGACTCAAAACATGTTTAGAAGAAAAGAATGTGATCATTGATACTCTGCAATTCCAACTTGATGAAAAAGAAAAATTTCTTGAGAAGTTAGAATGTGAAATTGTTGGCCTTAGAAAAGAAATTGAGAAAACAAAGGCTTTTAATCTTAAATTTGTTAAAGGATCTGAAACTCTGGATGATATTATCAATGTACTAATCAAGACAGGTATGGGGTATAATGGAGAAGCATCTCAAGCATCCACCTCAAAGATTTATCTCGATGCAAGAAGGAGGAATGAGCAAAAGCCCAATGGAGATCACTAGGTAAAATAGGGACGCATTCCATCAAGAATAAACAAAGACTACTAGGTAAATCAGGGGCAATCCACCTTAAGGATGAACAAAAGCTACAACCAGCCACAAGTAAAATCTTCTCAATTTGCCTCAAGAATGGATTACAATAGAAACTACAATCATTTGGCAGGTAGATTTGATAATCGCAGAAGTTTCTTCAATGGCCAATGTTTCTCTTGCCATAACTTTGGCCACAAAGCAGCTGAATGTGTTGCCTATAAAACACTCATGACTATAGAAGCTCAAAAACAAAGAAGTATGACGGGGATCACGAAAAGGACCTATAACAACCTTTCAGCCCTTGAAAATGAAATTGAATGCTCTATTTGTAATAACTTTGGTCATGAAGATTTTGAATGCAAGAGCAGGTTTTGGCAGACAAAGGAACAAGCCTCAAGTACCAGAACATGGAGAATAAAGGAACCACAACCATAAAGATGTGGGATAGCTTTTTATGCAGAAGGGCAGGAAAATCAGTGGTACATCGATAGCGGATGTTCGAAGCATATGACAGGTGATAAAGAAAAACTTGAATCATATCGTCTTTTAGAAAAGGGAAATAAAGTTTATTTTGGAAATGATACCCCTGCAATCATAAAAGGAAGAGGCACTGCTCAGTTGAAAGAAAAGGTCAAATCTGGAAATGTTTTGTATGTTGATGGCTTGAAGCATAATCTACTGAGTGTCAGTCAGATGTGCGATCAAGGAACCAAGGTAATATTTCGATCAAATGGATGTAGTGTTTGTGATCTTGATACAGGAAAAACAGTGATCAAAGGCAGAAGAACTCCAAATAATTTATACATATTTGAAGAAGGACAACAACAATGCTATTTGAGCAAGGATGATGAACACTGGTTATGGCACCGGAGGTTGGGGCATCTAAGCTTTTCACAAATAAGGAAAGCATGCAAATACCAGGCAGATCGTGGTCTTCCAGATATCAAAATTCTAGACAACACCATATGCAAATCATGTCAGTTTGATAAGAAAACCAGAACTAACTTCCCTAAGAAGGAAGGATTAGCGAGCAGGCCTCTTGAACTAGTCTATACAGATGAATGTGGTCCATTTAGGACAAGGTCACCTCGAGGAGAAGAATACTTTATATTATTCATTGACGACTTCTCTAGGATGGTTTGGTTAGGACTTATGAAACACAAAGACGAAGCATTCGAAAAAATAAAATCTTTCAAAGCCTTGGCTGAAAACAAATAAGATCACAAAAATAAGTGCCTCAGGTCTGACAGAGGTGGGGAGTTTACCTCAAATGAATTTTTCGCTTTCTGTGAAGAACATGGAATAAGAAGGGAATTATCTACAGCTAGGACTCCTCAGCAAAGTGGAGTGGTGGAAAGGATGAACAGAACGGTTCAACAAATCGCTCATGCTATGCTTGATGAGTTTGGGACTCACGCAACCTTCTGGGGTGAAGCTGCATTTGATGCGGTTGTTATTCTCAACAAAAAAAATGTCCAAGTGAATAGCACTCAAACTCCTCATGAGCTCTGGTATGGTGAGACTCCTTCGGTAAAGCATTTCAAAATTTTTGGAAGCAAATGCTATATTAAGAATAATGATGAACAGCTTGGAAAACTTGAACCTAGAGCAGAAGAAGGCATTCTCCTTGGTTATTCTCCCCACAACAAAGCATGTAAGTGTTACAATAAAAGATTTGGAAGAATTGTTGACAACATTGATGTGGTGGTTGATGAAAAAGGAATCATTCCTAGGCAAGTAAATTATGAAAATATCGAAGAGGATGAAGACTACCCTCCAAATCAGACTGAAGATGAAGAAGAACCTCAAGAGGCACCAAGGAACAGATAAGGTTAGAAGAGAAGACTCCATCCAGGTACGTTCAGAAAAATCATCCAAAATCTCAAATTTTGGGGCAGAGAGAGGCAGGTATACAAACAAGAAGATCAATTGTAGAAGCCTCAAGCTATTTGGCATTTCTCTCCTCCATTGAACCACAAAATGTAAAAGAGGCATGCAAAGATGAATACTGGGTCAAGGCAATGGATGAAGAACTTGAGCAGATCGAAAATAACAACACTTGGGAGTTGGTTCCTAGACCAAAAGATAAGAATGTCATAGGGACAAAATGGATCTTTAAAAATAAGTTGAATGAAAATGGAGAAGTGATTAGAAACAAGGCAAGACTTGTTTGTAAAGGGTATGCTCAACAAGAAGGAATAGACTTTGAAGAAACTTTTGCTCCCGTTGTTAGACTTGAGGCCATCCTAATGTTCCTTGCTCTCTCAAGTTTTCAGAAGTTCAAAGTATTTCAAATGGACGTGAAATCAACCTTTCTGATTGGAGATTTAGAAGAAGAAGTGTACATTGAGCAACCAGATGGTTTCATTCTTGGGAATGATCCAAATCTTGTACGCAGACTAAAAAAGGCTCTCTATGGTCTTAAACAGGCTCCAAGGGCTTGGTACTACCATTTGGACAAATATCTTCGTCAACAAGGATTCTCAAAAGGATCAACAAATAGAAATCTTTATATAAAAATTGAAAATGACAAATTTCTAATACTAGTTGTGTATGTAGATGATCTTACCTTTGGCAGCAATGAAGAAGCTATGAGTCAAAGCTTTGCCTTGGTGATGCAAAAATAATTCGAAATGTCCCTGCTTGGAGAACTGACATACTTTATGGGTCGTGTTCTGTGAGGCGCACGCTTGATGTATAAATCGGAAAATCTGGGTTAATTAGTATCTGACTGTTTGAAAGAGTGAATTATCCTTTATAGATCGGCACACAGGTTCATTGAAGTGAAGGCGCGTATACATGCACGTTCAGTAAAGGCAGAATGCGTATACATAGGTTTCTCCACACACAGGAGCGTATGCACGCAGGTTTCAGGTTGTTTAAGTAGCATATATGTATTTTATTGTGATCTAGCTGCCTCTATTTGTTGCTGCAATGTTCTGGGTTCAGAATTTGGTATATGGTTACTGTCACTGTGTTCTAGGTACAGTTATTAGAGAAGTGTTTATTGTGATTCGGTTTTTGTTCGGTGAAAAGGAGATTGGTTGAAGTAGAATTTTTTTGATGTTCATGGATCCAGTCTGAAAATTTATGAAACGTGGTCCCTGGAAGGAAGAGAAGGTTGTAGCCTTCAGTAGGCCAACACCTACGTACTAGTATCTTGGCTAGTACAAGAGCTAAGGGGGTTGTAGCTCCCTTCCAGGAGAAGCTGGAGAACGAGAGAGGGTTGTAGCTCTCTGCAGGTTGCAACCTGCATACTAGTAAAGGACTGCACCAATACATTGTAAAAGGAAGTTTTAATTAAAGGAAGATAGAGATGAACTGCAGCAGGTGGTTTTCACCCACATTGGGTTTCCACCTTATATCTTGTGTTCTTGTGTGTGATTTTCCTCCACTCTGTTTTACTGTTTCTAGTTACTGGTTATTTGATTATGAGACGTAGATTAATAATCATCATCTGAAAGATAAAGTCAATTATAAGTTTGCATTGTATACGCGGGTTTCCTTATACATAGTTGCGTATATACGAGGTTTTAATTAACTCAAGTAGCGTATATCATCTAGATTTGAAAAAGGAATATTTGACTTGATAATATTGATTCACCCCCCCTCAGTACTATTTCCAATAGTAAATTACCAAAGCATCTAACCCCTAATGAGCGGAAACAGATTGTTCAACGAAGTGCTCAATTTTCTTGGATTGAGGACTATTTGTTCCATACAGGGGCAGACATGCATATTAGGAGATTCATTCAAGAAGATGAAATCTTTGACATTTTAAAAGCCTGCCATGATGGACCATGCGATGGAAATTTCGCCGATCGTAGAACTGGACATAAAGTGCTTCAGACATGGTATTATTGGCCCACGATTTTCAAAGATGCAAAGAAATTTGTCCAAGCCTGTGACAGTTGCCAGAGATCAGGACACCCTGGTTAGTCGGATGAGATGCCTTTGAAACCATAGCTAGTTATTGAACCATTCGAGTAATGAGGTCTTGATTTCGTTGGACCAATTAACCCATCATTAACCCAGAAAACATATAATTTGGTGGCAACAGAATATGTCACCAAGTGGGTTTAAGCAGAGGCATTGCCAAGAGCTACAGAGGACTCTATCATACAGTTCCTGTTCCATCTATTTGTACATTATGGCCTTCCAAGAGAAATAATTACAAACGGTGGACCACACTTTGCTTGGAACAGAATAGCTGCAACACTCAACAACTATCATGTCGAGCATAAAATCACTACTCCATACCACCCACAAGCAAATAGGCAGGTAGAAAGCAGCAATAAAATAATAGAAGCAATCCTAACAAAAACCATTGCATCACATAGACGTGATTGGGTTGCCAGACTACCTAAAGCACTCTGGGCTTACAGAACAACATGGAGAAGCACCATTGGTTACTCACCTTATCAATTAGTGTTTGGAAAACAACCCATTTTCCCATAGAATTTGAAATCCAAACATTGCAAACAACACAGGAAGTTGGCTTAGATCTAACCAAGGCACAGATTAATCGATTACAGAAGATCAATGAGCTGAATGAAATTAGGCACTCTGCAGTTCAAAACACTGCCCTGATCCAACAGCAGCGAGCTAAATGGCATGATGCTCTGATTAAAAATAGAGTCTTCCATGAAGGAGACTGGTCTCTTTTGTACGACTCCAAGTTTTAGGACTTTCCCGGGAAACTCCAGAATCATTGGTTGGGACCATATGAAATCCAGAAGGTACATGATAATGGGACCCTTACTCTAATCACTATTGACAGTTCTGGATATGCCTTCAAGGCAAATGGCCATCGAGTTCATCTCTATCATAAACCACTTACTCGGGAGTCCTTCTACCAGCAGCTACGCCGAGACTCAGATATGGAGATTTTGGGGGAGGAAGAGAAGTCTTCATCACCTGTAATTCATTAACGAATTTATTTCTTTTTATAGTTTGTACATAATTTCTTTTCTTGAACCATTTTTGTACATATTTCTGAATCAACGTTTTGCTGCTATTATTTTTGTTGTTCCTTTTTTTCAAAAGAACAACTTTTTCTTCTAGATGTTCCTTTTTCAAAAGAGCAACCCCCTTTGGATCAACCATCCTTTTGTTGTAATTTGGTTTTTATCTTTGTGTTTTGCTGTTCCTTTTCCAAAGGAACAACATTTTCGATTTTTGCTGTTCCTTTTCCAAAGGAACAACATTTTCAATTTCTGCTATTCCTTTTCCAAAGGAAAGACATTTTTGTTTTGTTGTTCCTTTTCCAAAGGAATAGCATTTTCGATTTATGTTGTTCCTTTTCCAAAGGAATGACATTTTTGCTTGTTTTGCTTTTCCTTTTCCAAAGGAACAACATTTTCGATTTCTATTGTTCCTTTTCCAAAGGAACGACATTCTTTCTTGTTTTGTTGTTCCTTTTCCAAAGGAATGACATTTTTGCTTGTTTTGCTTTTCCTTTTCCAAAGGAACAACATTTTCGATTTCTATTGTTCCTTTTCCAAAGGAACGACATTCTTTCTTGTTTTGTTGTTCCTTTTCCAAATGAACATCATTTTCGATTTCTGTTGTTCCTTTTCCAAAGGAATGGCATTTTTGCTTGTTTTGTTGATCCTTTTCCAAAGGAACAACATTTTCGATTTCTGTTGTTCCTTTTCCAAAGGAACGACATTTTTGCTTGTTTTGCTATTCATTTTCCAAAGGAACATCATCTTCGACTTTTGTTGTTCCTTTTTCAAAGGAATGGCATTTCTATTTGTTTCTGTTGTTCCTTTTCCAAAGGAACAACATTTTCAATTTCTGTTGTTCCTTTTTCAAAGGAACCGCATTGGTATGTTCTGTTGTTCCTTTTCCAAAGGAACAACATTTTCGATTTCTGCTGTTCCTTTTCCAAAGGAATAGCGCTTTCCATCTTTGTTGTTCCTTTTTCAAAGGAACGACATTTGCATTTTCTATTGTTCCTTTTCTAAAGGAATAGCATTTGTGCTCTTCTGTTGTCCCTTGCATGCTTTTGCTCTCCTTGTAAAACAACTTGTTCCTTTTGTTTTTCTAAATTAAGGACGCGTATTGCTCCTGTTCTTTCAAGTATTTTAGAATACAACTATGCACTTATGCGATGGGTACAAAATCACAACATACTGAAATTATTTAATCATAAATCGCTATCTTTATAAGAAATTGCTCTGCATTGGTAAGAGGCCAGAAGGAAGGACATGCTTATTTATCATCTTTTGCTGTCGTTGTTCTACTAATTTTGCTCTAATTGGTTATCTTTATCATGATGATCCCTTTTAATCCTCTTTGATTATTATTTAGGAATAAGAGCAAAGGGTTTGTATCTTCCTATTGAGATGTTAATACTTCTTCCACCATTCCTACTCTTAAGAAGTGTTGAACCACCGTTTTGTATAAATAATGGAAAGTACTTTATGAAAAACAAAGAAAAAAAGAGCAAACATGACTTATAAGTTGTCAAATGCAGGATAGGGGGTCTCATCAAGAGCCAGCCTACCATGATCATGAGGATGAAAGCGATGTGGCATTCCCACTATGGCCACCACACCAGGGAGATGGTCCAAAAGGTATATCAAATAAACAACCCTTGGAATAGGAGGTCTCATCACAAGCCGACCTACCCACTTTTCTCTCCTTCCTCGTGAATGGCATTATTGTTAACTAGTCACCAAGCCAGCATAATGGCCTACATTTTGACATCACACAACATTTCCTAAGAATACATAAAGGATCATGGTTCCATGGGTGAAATAAACAACTCTGCCAAGGTTATGGACACCTGTCGGCAGCAGAGCACTGTTAATGGTATTGAAGTCACATTATTTACACCAATAGGTAAGTTACTAGCACCCTTCTGTTTCTTATACCTTAGTAATTAATCATATATTATTTCCCGAGTCATATAACGCATGTAAATATATTATCACCAATCATGGCAGAGCAGTTGACAATGACTGCATGAGACTTGGAATGTATAGTAGATGTCCTATCCTCCCAGCCTTGCATCATATCACAGTAGCCTCTTATGTATTAAGCAATCCAACTCTATGCCTCAATTTCGGTAATTTGTTGCTTTTGTAAACATGCCATATTGCCATGCGATGTTCCTTTATGACTCTGCTTCAGAGTGGGCGCTGCTCCTTTATTTGATGGCTGAGACAGCCTATCACATTGTGGGCGGGGGGGGGAGGTTATCATCATCATTCCCTGGGTTACGTGTCAGCCCACTATTTGGGAAGTTGTGTACTAGGGTATGGCACAGCTCAATGGCATACTATTTTTATTTCTTCTGCATGACTTGCTATTCATAAACCATTTCTATTGTATACTCTGCAGCATTAGATTTTGAACAAGTCTTGCATCTATCAGCCTCTTTGTGTTTCAACAACACGAACAATTGTCATTCCATTAAGAGTTTACAACAAAACGATGGGAGGAAGATCGATTCGGAGAGAACCGCAGGTGTTAACAATCTCTACTGCTGCCCGAGAAATCCTGGAAAGAGTAGGGTGGCTGACTTATCTCAACCGCTTGCAGGAGTCTAACGAGACTGTGGCAATTGAATTCTTGCAAAATTTGCAAGAGGATTACTCCATAGTGAGGGGGAGACACATAGCAGTCACTGATGGAATAATCGCAGAAGTCTCAGGACTACTAGCCACCGGACCTGTATGACGGTTAAAAAAGGAAAGATTGCAGAAGATTATAGAAATATTCCAGGACGAAGGCCAGAGCCTGACAATTAAAGGAAAGGGAGTTCTGCCAGCAACACTAGGAGAGCCGTGGGAAGAATTGGCAAAGACCATTCAAAGCTACATCACCTGTGAAGGCAGAAAAGACATGGTAAGACCATGACATCTTAAACTCTTAGCTATACTAAAACAAAAATGCTCTGTACATTTGCCTACATTTTTGAATTCGCTACTTTATGACGTTGCACAGAGCATAAAAAAGGCACAGCATGTAGAGTCAGTTGTTAGTCATCATGGGTTGATTCGGTTAATTGTCAGCCATAGCCTCACCCAGCAGCAGAGCAGCTAGGAAGAGCTAATTGCCATGATAAATGGGGGATTGACCGCACCATCCCCAAAACGTAAAAATTCCACCAGTACACCCAAGTGGCCAGAAAAACGCAGGGAATTGGCAAAGCGTAAACGTGCCACCGGTACACCCGAGCATCCAGAAAAACGCAGGGAATTGGCAAAGCATAAACATGCCACCAGTACACCCGAATAGCCAGAAAAATGCAAGAAATAGGTCCAGCTAGCACGACTACGAGGGAGGCTGGAGAAGCCACAAGAAAACACCAGCCAGCTAGTAGAAATTGAGGATGAGCAACCCTCATGGACAGAAGGGGAGGACGATGAAAAAGGAGTGAAAGAAGAAAAAGAAGAAGAGGCCGAGAAATCTAAAGAGGAAGAAGAAAAAGAAGAAGAAGCCGAGCAATCTGAAGAAGAAGAAGTCGAACAATTTAAAGAAGAAGGAGAAAAAGAAACTGAAACTGAAGAAGATAAAGAAGAAGAAACCGAGCAATCCGAGCAGGAGGAGGAGATCGAATAGCAGGAGGGTAGCCCACTGTAGGACCCATTGGGAGAAGATGAATTGGCCGAAGTTTTGGCTAATATGGGCGAATATGGCCAACCTTCTAGTCCATGAGACCTCCATGCCGAAAAGAAACCCCAGGAGGAAAATGCACCTAAATAATCACATGCAAAGGAGGAAGAAAAAGAAAATCTTCCTGTTCATGATGAAAAGATGACAGGAGATGCTGAACAGGAACAATCTATTCCTAACCAGAAGACACTAGAAGAAATTCCGGAGGAAACAGGGGCAGAAAGAGAAGTCGCCCAAGAAATGACATAACCAGTTAGGGTTCTTGCCCCGGAACAGCCAGAGCAGAACAATGAAGAAACACCCCATAGGGAAAATCCGGGAATTAGTCACAGTCCAGGTCGCAGTGAATAGCCTATTGTTCCTTCTAAGGAAATTTTGGAAATTAAAGAATTGCGAAAGGAACAACAGAGATTATTGAATATAATAGTCTAGCTCCATCAGCAGATTAGGATTCTAAAAGCAAGGCAAAGGGTAAAAAGGTCTTCGAGAAGGAAAAATGTGACCACTCCAGAAAAACCCCTCAATGCCAAGGGGTGGAGGACTAGAATCCATCCTGTTGTTCAAAACCCTATTGAAAACTAGGTTGTTGTTCCAAATGATGCTGAGAAACAGACTGTTGTTCCAATAGAAAAGGAACAACAATGGACTGATATCCACGTTAAGATAGAAATGAATGAGATGATGACCCATGATAAGGAAATTCATACGGAGGCACCACTTTCGGGAGTGATAAGGGTTATGAACTCAAAGCAATGCAATAGGAAAGTTCAGGTAAAGTTTCCGGCCTCCACTGCCGCATGGAGAAGAGATCCAAAAATGGTAACCCTATGAAAGGGTTTGAAGCAAGCTCAGCAAGAAGCAAAAAATCTTAGAGAGCAAACGGTCCCTCGAGAAAAGTATGAAGAGCTACAGCAACAGCTTAGGAACGTCAATCTATCTGAAATCCGGGCCTTTGAAGGGTGGCAAAGGGAACAAGAGAAATTCGCGAAGGTAACTCGTATGTTAGATATAGTTATCAAGCAGATGGATACCTTGTGTTCTTTATACAATGACGTCTTAACATGTAGAGCCGCTGCTAATAATTATGCCTTGTTGTTACTGGAACACTATTTGAAATTAAAAATAGAGGTTGTTAAAGCAGGTGCTCCCATACAAATTAACACTGTCAATGATTTTATAGATTGTTGTAAGCACTACGGGGTAAAAGTCCAGAGACTACTATGTGAGTTATATTTACATAACCTTGTATTAGACAAGGAGACCAAGCTGAACCTTGGCCCTTTTGTTGGGGATATCCAATTGTAGGCATTCATTTCATTTGGGGTTAATCAAATTAAATGGCTTAAAGCCTATAATACTTTCCAAAGGCAAGAAAACAGATTATATTTGTGGGTAAGGGTTGAGCCTAGGGACCCAGTACAGTTGTGGAGAGCATAGAGAAGCCTCATGAAGACTCCAGGTGTAATTGAAGCATTAGTACCCATGCATGAGGCACTCATTCGACAGGGATTAGAATACTTTTTCTCTATCAGAGACCTTGCCATTGATGCAGCTAAATTTCAGTATCAAATCTCTAATCTGAATATCCATCTTAGGGAACCGTTTAAGTATGAGAATTTTAAATTAGCTACCAACCGCTTGCACCTCTATGGCGAAATCATTCTGAGGGTAGGGCCATCCTGGTTAGGATATAGGTTCTGGAGTCCAATTATTTGGCACCCTACACCTAGATACCAAGCCCTGTATGAGATGCCTGAGGGTTAGACAGGCCATTTCTTTGAATACCTAGTTACACATCATGGCTGTAGGCCTCCACAGGAGATTCCATCTCCAACCTATTCTCTCACTGCCTTACATGTCAACTATAATGTTTTCACGAGGGCATGAAACAGGGTAAGCAGGGGGGTGTGTGGAGTACTAAAGAAGGTATGTTTTTTATGGTTATTTCAGTATCTTTCATTAGAACTTACAAACCTTTTGCATCATGAACTAGGAAAATGATAAAGAATTAGAATAGACCATGTGAGATTAATATGCAAGATGAAAACGCTAACAATTTTCATTTCCTTATGCAAAAAGGAGGAAAAACGAGAAGTTGTCGTTCCAAAGGAAAGGAAAAGGAGGGGTTAACCGCTGTCCCTTTGACGAGAGATCGAATGCAAACAAGGCAAAGCAAATCAAAGCAAATCAGCCTGGGAAAGGAGGTGGAGATATCAGCTCGGCGTAGGAGAGAAAAGAAATGAATGAGGACTAATGGTTCAGTGAATCCCTCAGGATCCTTGATCCTGAGGGGTCACTGTTTTATCTATTTCTGCACTTAAATATCTCCGTCGTCACCCTTATAAAAGGGGAAACACTGTTAGCTCGGGGGAGAGTTAGATACGGTTATGCTTTTATGTAATTTCCTTTAAGATCAAAAATTTGATCATCAAGTCTCGTTAAGAACTGGTTTATTGTAATTTTTCTCTATGCATTAATACAAACTTGGTTATTATTTCATCTTTGAGTCTGGAATAACTTCAAACGGTATACCCCTTGCTCCTGTATTATTACGTTTGGTTTATGCGTGGTTTGCTTATCGATGTCATTTGGTAACCTGATGTGTTTTATAAGTTTACATCACATACTATGTTATGATTAACTCATTAAGGCTTCTACAGACAGAACAATTGTATTGACTCTATATCATATTGTTTTTCTTTTAGGAGTTGATCTAATACTGCTAGTCTTTACAGAATACTGTTACCATTACAGAGCCTTTGTGTTGTATACTTGTTCATTAATTTTACGAAATTCATTTTGGAAGTTATGTTCTTTGCGACTATTGGATTTTTGAACAATGTTGTTCTATTTTGAGTTGCAGTCGTATTATTTCTAACTGAGATCAATACTTGGATTAGATTACTATTTAAATGTGTTGTGTGTGTATATGGTTTTCAAGCGCTGTTCCATAATCTATCAGTAATCAGTCTTGTTCCATTGGTGTGTGTTATTCTTAAGAGTGAAAGATCATCGTTTGATTCCTGTAGATTACAATTAAAGCATTTGATCTAATAGACTAAGATTGTTACTGCTTGTGAGACTAGTTGTTGTTCTATTTCTTAGCTATTGTTCCATTTCGGATTTGCTATTCCATTTCAGACTTGCTGTTCGATTTCTTAATTTTTGTTCCATTTATTATCTTTCGTTCCATTTATTGGTGTTGGCGTGAAGAACGATCTTAGGTTGTAGTGATCATTGGCATCTACTTTCCGACCCCCAGATCCACGATCTGTTCTCTGATCAGTTTCCAAAGGGATGGGTTATTGCTACCGAACCCTTGACTGATAAGTTGCTTAGTCCTTTGATTGTGTGATTTAATCTGTTGAAGTGGTTAAGCTATAGACAATCATCCATTTATTGTTGTATTTCTAAACACTGTACTACTAGCATTACTCTGACAAATGATAGCCTCAGACTAAGACACTCTTTGAAATAACAAAACGTTCCCATATTGACATATTAATGTGAGGTAATTAGAGGTGAAAGAGAACCTTTTTATAGCTCTACACCTGCAGCCCCATAGTCTCGTAGTCCCGTAGTCTTGTAGTCCTGCAGTCCCGCGATCCTGCAGTTCCACACTCCTATGATGGGCCATCTTTAAGGAATTGCGGGGGGTGAAACACACTGATAGCAAAAATCCATGATAATTCAAACCCTCAGTGTTAAATCTCCAGGGAAGTAAGAAATCATTTAACAAAGGAAATGCATGAAAAAACAGGAACAAGAGGCCCCCTTTCTATCTCTTCCAAGGGGCCACATGGTGCAATCCCATTAGCCTGTATGTATGACATGATAGCTGATGTCATCAATGACGTGGTAGTATGAGTGACACGTGGTAGTGATGATGCCACACCGCAGGTCAACGATTGTAGGTGCCTTGGGGAAAAGCTAAAGGTAAGGTGCATTTAGCACCGAGATGCGAGATTCTGAATAACAAAGGAAAATACCCCCACATAGCAATGGACAGGCTTAGTGCTTGAAAGGCTAAAGCCTTGGTTCCATCCCCTAGTCATATGAGGAAAATTACAAAAGGGGCTATAATAAAGGGGGCTAAGGGTGAAATAAAAAAAATCTTGTTTTAAAGATAAAAAACTTGTGCTCGAGAGTTTTCTCTGTTACACTATAATACACAACTCTAGGCTAGATTAGGGTGTCGATTTTATTCATCAGGAATTTAAAGGAAGAAATGACAAGGTCAGTGCCAAAAGAAGCTATAACAGTAAATCAAGAAGAGGGAGCATTCAAAACCAAGTATGGGCGGACTCAGAAATGGCTCTTTGTGACCCGCTTCCAAGGTCAACATTGAAGGCACTAAAGGTAGAAATGACAAGAGTTGGCTGAGTAGCACAAGAGACCATACCATGAACTAGATGCAGCCTAAAGTTGAAGTAATCACAAGGAGGGGTGTAGAGATATTGCATTAACGTTTCATCTATTTTGTGATCTTGTGGTGTTCTTTCCTTTATGAGGCGATTACTATTTTTGTGATGTCTTTTGGACATAGAGCCTTCCCTAGCTGAGACAACAAGTTGATGTGACAGTTGAGGCTCCGCCTAGGGATATTTTGCATTGTATCATGATTGATAACACACCCACTATTCTTATAAATAGGGGGTAGCAACACTGAATAAAGGTTTTGAAATCTCCAAAGAAAGGCCGATATTTTTGTGAGACTGTATCACTTAGTTACATAGATCTTTCAGAATATCACAGGAGTAGTGGTGATTCCCCCTTTTAAGTATTACAATGTGTTATTTCCTATTTTCATCCATTTTTCTATTTTCTTCTCTAAATACATGCTAGAATATTTCATACTTTCCTACAGATTCATTTTCATTGAGTTGTTAATGCACATTCCTGTTTAATGGGTTGAAATTATATCTCTAAACTGCACTACATGAATCATAGCATACAACTTCTTTTTTGTCCATTATATCTACCTGTAACTCAGATAATTGTAGAAAATATCATGGTCTTAGGCTTTATGATTTTAATATATAATTCTTGGTGCTTTGAGCTCTACATTTTGAGTTATCCATTCTCTTTGTCTTCTCTCATTTATTCCACAAAGCTAATTAAGCTGTAAGCCTTTGAAGTGCTCAACCTCCACTATTTTCTATTATATTTCTGGGAATTGTGTATGTGTATAAATACTGAAATACCCATCTTGTATATGTGTATGAAAGAACCAACTCTTGACTCTTATATATCTGTATAGAACATGGGTGATGTCTCCTCCTACTTGAGAATCATTTGAGACACACCAAATTAGATGTACCCAGGCACTGGTCTTGTGACCAATCTAAGGTTGTCTTTGGGAGCTACAAAAATCTCAATGTTCATCTTAGAAACCTCCAACAACTTTTCCTTCTAGGCTCGACTTTCATGGGAAGCATCCAAACTATTTTGTACTTTCCTCAACTCCCCTTCTGATAGTTTTAGCTCAATAAGGGTCTTGGTAAGTTGTTAAGTGGGGTTGTGAGGGTCCTTAGTCACAATCACTACACATACATGAAATTTTATTTTCACTTGCTGCCCTGCTACTTGCTTCCTGAGAGCTATTATCTCATTATTCCTTTTAATAAGATTCTTGGACAAGATCTCTTTTCCTCCTTCAACCTAAGAAAGTTGTTGAGATTGCACATGCTCACTTCCTGGAAGCTTCAGCTTATGCCTTAGTTCCTATAGTTTATTTTGATAATGATGAAGGAGGGCTTCAATTGCCATCCTATCATCCAAATTCACTCCCAGTTTCATGATCATATCCTTGAAACTCTCATTTTTCATCTGTAGATCCTGGGAGTTGGATCTGTCTTGCTTCATCCTGTTCGCATCCTTCACTAGCAACTTCTTTTCTTTGTTGATGGTCATTGTATTATTGTTGAACTCATTGTATAACATTTCTCCCACTTGTTTGTGAAAATTTATTGTATCTGGAAAGGGAACACTTTCTATATTCAAAGAAAAATCCAAAGTTTTGAACTAGGAACTTGAAGTCAAAGATTGTGCCAATGGATGTTGTAGTGAAAACTTCATTTGATTCTACTCTAAATCCATAATGGCCAATGGTCTGGTATGATAGGGTCTAAGTGGGTTGTCATTTTTTGTTGTATCTCCTCCCTAACCTTCTTGTTTCTTTATTTGATGACCTTTCCAGTAGGATAGCTTGACTCAGTAGTAGTATCACCCTCTTTAGCACTCATAACAACTACCTTTGAAGAGGATGAGGTTGTAGCTTGAAATGGATCCTCCAAGATCACTTCGAAACCTAGTTGGCATGGCCCTGTTTCCACTAGCTTGGTCTCAAAATCTTCTTCTTCAAAATCTTGACTTCTTGCCTTTTTATTTTTATGTATGTCCTCCATCTCCGCATCTCTATCTTAGTCAACAGTCATTTTTGGCACTTTGTTTGTGGTCACTAGGGTCTCGATCTCCATTTTTGTATCTAGTGGCCATGAATCAAAATTAGCTTTCCATTTTATTTCAAGCCTAGTCTCATGTTCGTAAGTTGAGGTTTTTATCTTCTCTCTCCTTCGGAAACTAACACCCTTAGGATCATAATGCCAAATATTTCCCTGGTCAAACTCCATATTTTTTAGTAAGGCGTCAACTGCCTTGAAGGCCTACCTTGAATTCAAAATAAAACACCCCACGAGCTTCCTTAATTTAAACATATGTCCTTTATTTGCAGGGACGAAGTGGAGTTGGTCTACATTAAGGCTCTGTCTAATGAATTCTAGAGAAAAAACTCTCATTTGCATGAACACAGGTAGGTGGTAAGAAGGAATCTCACACCCATAGATCATGATTTCTATACAATTCTAAAAAAGATACTAGTCCCCCACCCTAATGTGTTTGCTAAGTTGGAGAAGTTCTTTTTGTTGGGGAATAATTCTCAGTGGAGGGACACCGTGGATGATCTTATATGCAATGACCATATAGGTTGATATGAACTCAGAGTAGCCACCAATGTCTACTCTCATCTGACTATAACATTGCAATCAGGCACAAAATTTCTTTGTTTGTTGTGAGTAATCACAGTAAGACCCAAACACTTGAACTCATCAATGTGAGTGTACATGAACAAGTAGAATAACAATGAATAATATCATCAATAAGACGTAGTGGGAGAGTGGTGTAGCTGAAAGCATATGGCTGCAGATAGGTAGGCTAGGATGTCAAACAAGCAACTGGGCTACATCATTTGTTGCAAGAATACCAAGATGGCCTTGTTGGTCATATTGGCATCGTCCTCCCCCAGTAAACATGAAATTATAGATAGTATGGGTTGAACGGGTTCAATGAAGAGTGTGAATGGGAAGTTATCAAGTAGCGGCAAGGATTGCAAGCCTGAGACCAGGATCCTTTGCAAGAAGGATAGTTGCTCGTTAGTTGGAAGGGTAACACAGTAATAGAATAGGGTGACATTAGTGAATGACTACAACTCAGAAGAGGTGGCATAAAATAGGGCCTTTTGGATTAATTCAGGAGTCATTTTGAGTATTTTGGCCCCATAGGAAGAAACGAAGTAGTTTTCTCATCAATGTACGCTGCAGTTAGCCATGAGATGAATTCAAGGAAATAATGTACAAAAGGAATGACTTGATAGTATAGTCCACAGTAAAATAACCAGAAGGTATCTTCCTGCATGACATTATTCCCAAATAGGTCGAAATGGAGTCTGGAGAGGTGGTACGTAAAGACCGGGTTGGAGATTTGGACCTCTGTTTCCATGAGGGGTTTGAGGCTAGAAGAGGTTTGAATTCACAATTTTTTGGGGTTTCAGATGTCGTCTTCTTCATTTTAAGAGCATATGAACAAATTATATGTGGTCGTGGATGATAGCTTACCTGGTTTTCTATAGGATAAAATGCACGGTGTATGGAGAATGGAGATACCCTCAAGGGTCTTCCCGGGACCCTTGGCAGACTGTAAGATTATTTGCAGTTGTCGCAAAGCTACATGCATGTCCATAAACAATAACTAACTATCAAAGCAAGAGGGATTCATTACCTTAAGCCTTTGTGTAGGTTTTTTGGAGAGCACAATGCAGCTAGGTGGAAGTCCCATGAGCCGGCTCTAGATCAAGTCCTACACATAGAAGAGACAAGCATAATCACAACATACAACCTTGATAATTAATACATGAATATATAAAAGACATATAATTACACATAACTAATCTACTCATGCTAAAAGATATTGGACAAACAAATAAATGAATGATAGTACCAACACCACAGAGTAGACAATACAACTGTAGTTCTATATTAATGCCAGAAGATTGATTACAACCATCTATTGCATCAGCCTTCCCTTACTCCTCCAACTCCTCTCTCTCTCTCCCTTCTTACCAGCTTCTTATGCTTAGATTTGAGACTATGCTCGACAATCAAGTAAGCTATCTTTTCAAATGATCTAACCCCTATCACAATAGCCCTATCTCTACTTATGTAGCAATCGAGTTAGGGTTTCCAAGTTGCTCCATGAATCTCTTAAGCTAAAAGCAATGATGTTTCCATGCTTTTGATCTCTTTCCCATTTGCCTCCTTCATTAGGATTATAAATCCCACAAACAGGTCGAACTTTAGATGTTTCCTTGCATTTCTCAGTAGATTTAGGAGGGAATATAGAGATATTTATGAGTCAATTCACTCCTTTCACCTCTAGATTCTTATTAGGATCCACTAACGTTGTCCCTAAATAAACAAGTAGAGTTATTAAGGTCACTAACGCTCCCTTAGGCTTACAGAGAAGCTTTATAAAGCATGTTTTCAGTGTATAGACAATGTTAGTGTGGAAACAAGGCCTGCGATTTTGGCTATTGCTTTAGCCATCATGTATTTCTCCTCTGAGTTGATGAGGAGGTAATTTTGTTGTATAACAAATGCCCCCTAAAGTGTGAGCTCAGAGGCTATGATGATGGCTGAAATACTTTACTTAACTATAATTTTCCTTCTTTGACAAAAAGAGAGAGAGGATCGGAGCTTCGGGCGGTACAGGAAACTTGATACAACACATATATATAAAATAAATAAAATCATGTCATGAGTTGGGCATTCCCATGCTTACTAGCTATGTCAGAGTGATTTTATTATAAAAGAGATATGATGATATTGGTCATCGATAAGCACAATGCAGATCTGGTGTCATAATATCATCATTCTAATGAGTTGTCTCCAAGAAACAATATACACAACTTGGGAGAGGAAACAAGGCCGAGTGATGCAAGCCTCTACCCAAGGTCTTGATTTCTACTTCACCAAACATCATAGATAGATACATGTCAATATATGTGTTGATGTTAAACATGCACGAAATCGTCTAATTACCAGTCAATAATTGAAACCATTAACAGACACGAGGAAGGTCACCAATAATGGTGATGGTCTCCAATATGCACAGTACAATCTAGTGAGTGTGGAAGATGTTTTTGCCATCGAACAACTATAGAATCGCTTAACTAGGAGCCAATAATGAGAACTCCTTATCAAACACAAGGTGACCTTCCACTAATGTTTGCAAGTACCAAGGAACTGAATGTGTTTCTGGGTTTTCTTCCTAGATAGAGTGTTGAAGTTGATAGGAAGATACCTATGAAAAGGTAGGCAATAATGTGTCCTGCATCAGTCGACATGAAATAGGACAAGAATGATTTGTTTTTTGAGGTATCTTTGAGCATTGGGTCTAAACGATGGAGGGCATGATGAAAGGATATGCTTGATCAGTTGATGGAGGAAACAAAAGGTTAACCCTTGAACAATAGAGGGCACAAAAATGGTTTTAACCATGTATCACTAGACTCATGAACACCAAAGACTGTTAGGATACATAGATGCAAGAACATCGGGGTATTTAGGCTAAACTCATAGGATGGTAGGATTCATATTGAGAGGTCATCACAAGGAAGGTTTATCTGAGGGAGTGCCATGTTCAAGGGAACGACTACTGCCAAACCACGGTTTCTAATACTAAATACAATTGTATTGTCCACTTTCCCCATCTAATTAGTTTAATGAGTCCAGAGAGGTAAACTCATCAATCTTTTCATATTTTAAGAGTCTGAAAAGGACCGCAAAAAGAGCCACTCTATGCCCTATCTAATTATTTTAATGAGTCCAGACAAGTAAACTCATCGATCTTTTCATGTTTTAAGAGTCTGAAAAGAATCTTAAAAAGCGTGACTCTATACCTCATCTGTGTAATTTAATGAGTCTAGATGAGACAATTCGGCGGTCTTTTCATATTTAGAGAGTCTGAAAATATCATAAAGAATGACTCGAGGGTTGTCCCTTTGTCATAGTTTTTAACCGGGTGTGACAAAAGTTTAATAGTATACCCGAATTGGTTACTTTTCCGTGAGTTAAAATATTGAGTCTAGATAAAGAGAAACCTATGTTCAATAGATGTTGACCTCATTTTGTTACAAGTACGAGGAGATGGACTAAACTAAGTTTTCCGTCGTGAATTTTTAATGAGTCACACGATGACAAACTCAATACCTTCATTAAATTTTAACAAGTCAAATGAAGAAAACTCAAGGTATCTTTTTTAGTTTATTGAGCAAGGAAAAAGAGGTAAAAGAACCACTCATTCCTTCTTCGTAGATTTAACGAGGCCGAGGAAGGGGAAAAGCTTGGGGAATGTTTTTATTTAAGAGCGAGAACTGGTCTCAAAAAAGCAAGTGCTCTAGTTGCTACCATAGATTTTTAATGAGCCAAGTGACAAGAACTCAGGAGTTTTCAGTTTAACGAGTGATAAAAGTACCTAAAAGAATGCTCAGGTTATCTTTATAAATTTTTAATGAGCCTAAAGAGAAAAATTTGGGATTTTTTTAGTTTTATGAGCGAGAAAAAAGTGGCTAAAAATAATGCTCTAATGATATTTTTCAGTTTAATGAGCTAGAAAAAGAGTGAAAAAGAGTTGTTGGGACCATCGTCATATGTGTTTAACGAGTCCAACGATGACAAACTTAGGGATTTTTCAATTTTTAGTGCGAGAAAATATCCCATAAAAGAAAGCCCTCATTGAGAATTGCATGCAATGCTTTACCGATTTTCATTCCTGAGGTTACGTTCATCAAAAATCAAAAAAATTATAAAAAAACAACAATTCCTATCCATATGGGTTCATGCATGATAAAAAATCATGTGGAATGGACTACTTCCTATTTAATTATTTCAAATAATCATGTCTCCAAAAATAAATATAAGGAAGTTTTTTGAGCTTTCACATTCACCATTTTTCACTATTTGAGAGCTGTGAGAGCGTTTTGGAGCCAAAGAGGAGAAAAGTTTCCATGGACCATTGCAAGAGATCTGGGCAACCATTCAAGGTCTCGTCAGTCCCAGGTAGAGGCTAAAACCTTTCTCTACTCATTTCTTAACCTTTCTTATTAGTTTCTAGGTTGGATTCTTGCATATATGAGGAGCCCTAAAGTAATGTTTGCATACTAACGCCCTCTAGCTAGCGTGTAGGGAGGGTTAAATGCCCTATACGACCTATTGGAGGGTGTTGATCCTCCCTGTGTACCACTAGGGGAGCATTAGAGCTTGAGGGCGTAGTTTAAAACCCCATGCAGTGATTCCCAAAGTTGTATTGCCCCATTTTGACTAATTTTTGTGTTATTTTGCACAGGTTTCAGGCCATAATGACTAGGCCATGGAGAGAATGGACCCATGATAGCCATGAATTACTGATGTGAAATGATCGAGCATGCATACCTGCTTTGCACCACTACATTTACTAAAGTATGTACAGTTGGAGCTGATGAAAGGGTAGGAGGATTTATTGAGATGGATTATCCAGTGTTGGGATGAACATGAGCAGGTGTTCAGGACTATAGATCACGAGTTGGCTATTGACCGTGATGACATATAATTTTTAACTGGTTTATCATGTTGTGGGGCACAAGAAAACCTCACCAGGGGTAGGCCTAATCCATGATCCACCCTAGAGTTGGTGCAATCTTAGTGCATCCCTAAAAGTGGACTTTTTAGCAATAGAGTCCCCATAGAGAGGATTAGGTCCAGGTCTATGAGGGCCATTTTATGGTTGATTGTGCAGTTGGCGAGGTCAAAAAGTCCCCACATTGCAACAAAGGCCCAACTGTTGCTTGCAGTTGACTGTGTCCAGCCGTAGATGTTTAATTGGTGTGAAGGAGTGCTTCGCTAGTTGATGGCAGAGTTAACTACATGCAAGACTCGAACCCAACAAAGTTTTGGATATGGTACTCTCATAGTCTCATTCATTCTTGAGAGGGTACCTATTATGCACCCGAGTATGAGTTTAGGTTCCTTTGATCTGAGAGAGCCGCGATAGGGGTGATGGTCATCACTCGATCGTTGCATAGGAGAAGGACCGATCCAACATTTCATTGAGCAAGATTCTTCCAATGGCTTCATGGTCAAATCGTGATGATTGATGACTATGCTTATGAGGGCATGGACTTCACCGACAACCCTGACTTGATGCTGCCACCCAAGACCAACTGGGGTCCTCAAGGTGACATTGATTTTTGAAATTACTTCAAGTATTTTTTAGCTTTTGAATGTTTATGTGATTTTTTTATGGGTGAAAAAAATACTGACATGAAGCTTTATGCTTAACACAGATGTGGCGCCATTACGACCTACAAGCGAACCCCGCCATGTGAGATGAGGAGGCCAACTACTGAATGGGGGGGGGGGGGGGGGTGATAATGATAGTGTTCATGAGGTCTAAGGAACTTGGAGGGCTTGAGAAAGGGTGTACCCCCTCTTCCTATGAGGGAGATTCTCTCTCATATGTAGCGGCACACAATCGGTGTACCTGACTGGTTTCTAGTTCCTCTGCGGAGGATAGCTAGAGCAGCTTTATCATTTCAGGAGTAGTAGGCTCCTTTTAGGAGGTTTTTTGGCATAGCCAATGGGTGTCTGTAGCTAGGCTTAGTAGCCATTTTGTACTTAAGACATCCAAGTTTTGGAATATTTCGATGTAAAAGACTGGATTATATATATATATATACAAACGTTTTGGTATTTTGATGGCGTAAATGTTTTTAAGTGTTTTTGTAAAAATTTTAACTCTGTAAATTTTTACTTTTCATGCATGCTTCTATAGTGAATGAGACAGATGCCAATCTAACACATAGTTTTCTAATGAATCGGCAACTGTATTAAATTCTCTAGGAATGTGTTCATATGTGATAACTTCAAATTGATGTTCCAAGAGGTGTACCTTTAAATAATGATGTAAAAAGGTTGGATTATGAATGTGATAATGATTTTTCAATTGCATAACAACTATCTGAGAGTCTAGCCTGACCAGTAGATTGGAGATGTCCCTTGATGACACATAAGTGAGAAGTGAAATTACAGACATGTACTCAACAATATTGTTTGTGGCAGTGCCAAGAAAGACTCCTCTCGAACAAAACAGTTCAGACTCAGGTGTGTAGATTACCCAAGCAGCTGATGTAATGTGTCATGTGTGATGACTGGCACCATCTATGTATCCTATGTATGCTAAGGGTAATGACGACATATGCATTGCGAGAAGGATGTATGAGAGAAATACTCCAATAAATACCAAAAGCAATCCAATCACACCAAAAAAGGAAGCAAAACTTATAAATACATAAAATAACATGCCCAGTGCAATAGTAGGCATAATACTTTTTTAGATAGAGCCCATTTCTGGGCTCAATGAGTGGGACTCCTTCGTAGTCCTGAAGTTCATATGTCCCTTTTGAGATGGCTTCCCTTGAAGACATAGGGTCCTAGCCATAAGGGTTGAATTATTCCTGCCCCCAAGAGGTCATGTTTTTATCATAGAGAAAAACAAGATCCCCTTCTTGATAAGAACGAGGCTTGACCTTTTTGTCATACTGGGCTTTTACTTGGCGCTTGTGGGCCTCGAGTGCAAATTTGGCATCTCGACGGGTTTCATCCAGTTGATTGAGGTATAGAAGGCACTCTTCTTTGGCAGTATTGTCAGGAAAGAGTTCAATGGCTATTTGTAGGGAGGGGATTTGACACTCATTTGGTAAAACTACTTCTAGGCCATAATCTAGTTGAAAAGGTGTAAAGCCAATGGCAGTCTTTACTGACGTTTGGTATGCCCATAGCGCCGAATATAACATTCGATGCCATTTGGTTTTATAATTTCCTACCAACCTACATATGATGGTATTTAAGATGCCATTGACGGCCTCTACTTGACCATTATCTTGAGGGTAGTAGGAGGATGACTGATCCTGATGAAAACCTAGTAGCAATGTTAAGTCAGACATCATGTGATTCAGAAAATGAGACCCAAGGTCTGTAACAATTGTGCGGGGTATACTGAAGTGAAATATAACCTGATTAAATAGTAATAGCCTCGCAGTTTCCCCATCGGCCCAGTAGGTGGAAGGGCTTCAGCCCATTTCATGAAATAGTCCACAACTATAATGATATAGTTGTGTCCAATAGAGGAAACAAGACTGCAAGTTACAAAGTCTATCCCTCATTTGGAAAAGGGGCCGATGGAGATAACTGGGTGTAGTAGGGCCATAGGAGCATGCATTTGCTTTGTGAATACTTGACAAGGATGGTAGTGTCAGATGGCCTTGACACAATATTTGAACAAGGTCAGCTAGTAATACCTACACGTAAGATTTTCTATGCAGTAGATATGCCAGAAAGATGACCCCCACATGTCACATCATGGAAGTCATTTAATACATGTTCTACCTCTTCATGAGTGAGGCAATGTTGAAGAACTATATATGCACCATGATGATATAACATATCGTTAATCACTAGATTGTTTCGTGCTTGGTGGCGGATAGCTCAAGGTGGAACTGTTGTTCTTGGAGGTAGAAAAGAATGTCACCGTACCAAGGGTTAGTAGTGTCGATAAGATAGACAGCTTCATGTAGAAGAGGATCATGGGCAAACTCGTTAGGATCGAAAATGTGAAGGTCTGAAAAAATTTCAGTGAAGACTAAGGAGTTCTTCACCTTCGAAGCAATGAAAACCAAATCAAATTGTTGGAGGATCATGATCCATTTCAAATATTTTCCTCCAATTACTTGACGAGACAAAATGTGTCTCATGGGATTCTCCAAGGCGATGACAGTAGTTTGTCGCAACAATATGTAGTGTCAAAATTGGTTAACAGCAAAGATGACTGCTAATGATATCTTTTCCACATGTGAATATTTGACTTCGGGCCCAACCAAGCCTTTGGATAGATAATAGATCACATGTTTACTCCGGTCATCATGAGTTTGAGCTAAGATCATTCCAAGAGGATGGTGAGGTTGCCAGGTATAGAAGAAAGTCGCGGCCATAGTTGGGAGTGCTAAGGAGTGGGGCTGATATAAGCGCCTTTTTCAAGGCATCAAATGATCATTGAGTTTGATCATCCCACATATATGACACACCCTTCATAAGTATGCACATAAAACCTTCCGTCAACTCAACATAGTTTACGATGAACAGTCATAAAATGTTTGCTTTCCCTCAAAAACGTTGGAGCTGTAGAACGGATTGTGGTTCGGGAAATTGAGTAATTACCTTCACCTTATCAGGATCAACCCTAATCCTGTACTTGGAGACAATGAATCCAAGCATCCAGATTTGACAAAGAAAATGCATTTATGCAGATTCAGACATATGTTATAAAATTGACACCTAAGAAAGATGGCTCTTAAATGGTTTAGATGTTGTGTTCGCTACTTGGAATGGACAGGAAGGTCATCCAAGTAAGCTTGAATGATATGCCTGATATCATGAAATACGTAGTCCATGGCTCTTTGAAAACTTTCTCCAGCATTCCTTAAACCGAATGGGAGTTTTCGATAGGCAAAGATGCCCCATGGGAAAACGAAGGTGGTTTTGTGTTGGTATTTGGGTTTTATAGCAATCTGGTTGTAACCTGAGAATCCATCCATGAATGAAAATTATTCACAACTGACGTAGTTATCAATGATTTGATCAATGAATAGTGTGAGATAATTATCCTTGGGACATGCAGCATTCAAGTCTCGATAGTCAACACATACATGGATGGTTCCTTGTTTTTCATCGATAGGAACCAGATTGCAAACCCATTCATTAAAGGAACATGATAGATGAAACAACATGTGACAACCTTTCCACCTTGTTTTTAATTGCTGCCGTTTTGTGGGGATGGACCAGTCGAATCCTTTGACAGACAGGTTTAGCATTTTCGTAAAGCTCTATCTCATGCTCAACAATAGATGGATCTATGTTAGAAATTTCCTCGTAAGACCAAGAAAATACATCACAGAATTCCTTAAAAAGGTATGTGAAGCTTGAAATTTCCTCAAGATTCCAATCTTCTCCAATCTGGATGTTTTCCATGATGCCTGTCGTGACAGAAATATCAATGAGCAATGTCTTTGAATTGTTGCCCATGTTTCCTTCCACGTCCAAAGTTTGGATAGTCGTATAGGGTGAGGAAACAATTTCTAGTATGTCATATGATAGGATTTGAAGAGGCATCATGCTCGAATCAGATATCAAAACATGATGGTACGAGCCTTCCCAAGGTCACTCTTCTAAACTCATGAGTTATATAGTAGCTTCATCTGTAGGTAGGAATTGATTGAGTGGATCGAAAGAAGGAGCAGTTATGGGAGGGGCAGTGCTACTATTGGCCATAACCAAACTAACTGGAGATTCGAATGTAGATTGAATGGCTTGGTAAGCCAATTCAACTGGTGACAGTGGAATTTGTTCTTCATAAGTGTTAATGTCTAAAGGAACCAGTAGGATCCATGGATCAGTCTGTTCATGAGGAATGGATGAAAGCATATTGACCATATGTGAAACCTTGGGTGGCTGAAGAGGGAAACAACAAATTAGGGAAGAAGCCTTCAGTAGATCGATACCTATACTAATGTAAGATTCAGGTACACCACCTACTAGGGCTACAGAGCTACTTGGTAACAAGCAATAATCAGCGGTGCAAAAAGATAGCTGATCCACTGTGACTACTTTTTCATCTAATGGAAATAGGATGATATGAAAGACAATGGACACAATGGCCATCATGGCGTACGTCCAACTATGACTCAGCAAGAGATTATAGTCACGCTTTTTATCTACGACCTCTATGTCCACTATTATCGTTTTCCCATATAAGGTGATGGGGTAGCTAGCTAGGTAACCTTTTGGGATGAAAGTGTGGTCGTCGAAAGCTTTAAGGGAATTCGAAAATGGGGATAGGATTGGAGAACCCAAAGTGAGCCAACATGAAGCAGACATGGCACATGTAGAAGAACCTTCATTGATGAAAGTTATATGTATACCTTTACCTTTTGAAAATATTTGCACATGAAATGCAAGCTGGTGGGAAAGAGGAGGTTTACATTTTTCCATGTCAAAAATTGCAAGCATGGAATACTGTGGGTCCATACCACAAAAAGTTGAAAGTAGAGCTTTACTTTGTGCTGGACATGTTTGTAATACTTCAAGCGCTGACATAGCTGACGGCGCTTGCGCCAATTCTTCTATAATGCTGTAGTTTTTTTCCACACGTGTAGATGTATTGTGTGTTGTGTGTCGAAGTTCCCCTTTAGAGGGGAGAATCACAAGGTCAACAACCATCCTTTTGATATGCAAATCATTAGGTGGCAGTGGGTTTTGACTTGAGGAAGGTTCCTCTGCATGAGTGATAGGAGCTCCATAGGATTTGGCTCTTGTTTATAGATCTACCCTTTGAAAGGTGTAAATGGTAGAGGATCCTTCACGAGTTGAAGGATGTTGTGAACCACCATTGACCCCTTATGGGGGTTGAGGTTGGTTTTCAATTAGGTGTTGCTTCTGCTGAGCGGGGAAAGGATTATTCAGGACAACAGGGGTCCTACCAGTATCCTTTTTAGTAATGAAATATGTGCATCCATGAAGACGCAGGTAACGACAGGTCATGTGGTCTTCAGCACAGATTTTGCAAGGGAATCTGGTGGTTTTATCCTTTCCATCGTCATGAGGTGCAAAAACCTTATTCTTTGGGTTTTGATGCATTGTTAACTACTGCTCAGAAGGAGTGGTATCTTTCTTATTCTTCTTGTTATTACGACTGGGCTTTTACGTAGACTGCACAGAGTTTAGCGTGGTGGTAGGAAGAGTAGTCAATTTGGTAGAGGGGTCCACTGACAAGTGGGAAATGTGACCGCTGATTTGTTTTATAGCAGCCCAAGAGGTTGCACGCGTAATAATCCCATTGGCATGAGCTTGTTGGAAATAATACTGAGAGGGGGGGTGAATCAGTATTATCTAACTCTTTTAATAAATCTTCCTTATTTGTTCCTTGAATTATTTTTGCATGTCAGTACCATAAAATAATGAACATGAACAAAGAAAACAGATAGTCACACCAAAGAACACAAGATGTAAGGTGGAAACCCAATGTGGGTGAAAACCACCTGCTGCAATATGTCTCTATCTTCTTTCAAATTAGAAACTCCTTTTACAATGGTTATGTACTGGTGCAGTCATTTACCAGTACGCAGGCTGCAACCTGCAGAGAGCTACAACTCTCTCTCTCGTCTTCCAGTCTCTCCTGGAAGGGAGCTACAACCCCCTACTTCTTTTCTTACAAGGACCACTTTTCATAAATTTTCAAACTGGATCCATAAGCATCAAATGATCATCAAGTATAAGAGAATCACCCAGTCAACTGTAGTAACCAGATCAACAATAATAGGACCAAACCCAGAACACAACAATAATAAATACAGATTTTAAGAGAAGTAAGCACCCTGCTCAACTGCTCGCCTTCTTACGTAAGCACCCTCCTCAACTGCTTGCCTACTTACAGTACTCACCCTGCTCAACTGCTTGCCTGCTTATAGTACGCACCCTGCTCAACTGCTCGCCTGCTTATGTACGCACCCTGCTCAACTACTCGCCTGCGTACCTCACTCTGAGTCCATTGAACTGCCTGCGGACCTCCACACCTGCAACCCTTATGTGCCTGCGTATGTATGCACCTGCAACCCTTCTGTGCCTGCGTATGTACGCACCTGAAACCCTTCTGTGCCTGCGTATGTACGCACTGAAACCCTTCTGTGCCTGCGTATGTACGCACCCGAAATGTTTCGTTCCTGCATATGTACGCACTTTCCGTTCACTGTACATGCGTACCTTCGGGCAGAGATGCTTTCAAGACTTCAGAAATAACCCAGACAGTCAGATCTACAGATCTGAACGTGCGCCGAAAAGATCTCTATCCATCAGTAGATTCGCCTTATTTAGATCTAGACATACTCCCAAGAGATCATAATATTTCAGATCTAGCCCTCAAAAGATATTCAACCCAAAACACGCTCAAGCCAAATGATCTCCTTTGCTTTATATAGGAAAGCTCTTCCTTAAATCATGGATCAATACCACGGGCCGACACCATAATAACACAATACCGTCGGCTAAATACCAAGAGTAAAACATAAGAAAAACCCCACATGTGAATTTCTTTGCCTTGAAAAGTGTGCACTGGGGGTACGCACCTCCTGAACGGGATAACTGTGGGTATGTACGCACTTTATGTAACACTGACCAGCGTGTACGCACCTTATGTAAGGTGTACCTGCGTACCCCTTATTTTCTTCAATATTTGATAACCGATCATCAATTTCTGCTGCTGACTTGAAGTACTGTGATCTATCACTTGAATGGGTTGCCATCAAGGACAACACTTTAGCCATAATGCCAACAATCTCCCCCTTTGGACTTGATGGCAACCTCAAAACTTTAGCTTCATTCTCCCCCTTTGACATCAAGGGCAAAGGGTTATGCTCCCCCTAAGAACATGCTCCCCCTGAATATGAACCAGATCTGCAATGAAGAACCATAATCCACCATGAAAGAGATAGAGACATATTGTAGCTACTTCCAAGATCTCCTTCTGCACATCCTCCATAATGCCAACAATGCATTATATGCTCCCCCTGAACCTGTACCATCAATCAGAAGAGGTTCAACAATAAGATGATGCATCAACAACCCCCAGCTTTTCCCTGAGGTATTCAAAAGTGTCCCTGGGCAATGGTTTGGTGAGTATATCAGCAACTTGTTCCTTAGAAGGAACATACTCCAACTTGACCTTCTGTTCAAGCACTTGTTCCCGGAGAAAATGATACTTGATTGGTATGTGCTTGGTTTTTGAATGCATAACAGGATTCGTTGAGATGTTGATTGCACTTGTGTTATCACATAAGATGGAGATAGGTGGTGTACAAGTGATTTGAAAATCCTGCAAAGTCTGCATCATCCAAAGGAGTTGGGTGCAACAAGATGCAGCAGCAACATATTCAGCTTCAGCTGTAGACAAGGCAATCGAACTCTGTTTCTTGCTGAACCAAGATACCAGTCTGGAACCCATAAAGAACGCACCACCACTTGTGCTTTTCCTGTCATCCACGCTTCCGGCCCAATCTGCATTTGTATAAGCATGAAGTGTAAGATTTGTATCTCTAGGATACCATAAGCCATAATTTTGAGTCCCTTGAAGATATTTGAAAATTCTCTTCACTGCCTGAAGATGAGTCTCCTTCGGATTTGCCTGAAATCTTCCAACTATTCCAACTGCATGCATGATGTCCGGTCGGGTACATGTCAAATAAAGTAAACTTCCAATCATAGATCTGTAGGTTGGTTGATGTACTGCTGCAGATTCATCATTTGCATTGAGGCTACATCCTGTGACCATGGGAGTACATACTGGTTTTGCATCTTCCATGCCATATTTCTTCAAAATCTGTTTGAGATACTTGGTTTGAGATAAAAAGATTCCTCCTTCTTTTTGTTGGATTTTCAAACCAAGGAAATATGTCAGTTCTCCTAGCAAAGACATTTCAAATTCTTTCTGCATGACCAAGGCAAAGCTTTGACTCATAGCTTCTTCATTGCTGCCAAAAATAATGTCATCTACATACACAACAAGTATTAGCAATTTGTCATTTTCAACTTTTATATAAAGATTGCTATCTGCTGATCCTTTTGAAAAGCCTTGTTGATGAAGATATTTGTCCAAATGGTAGTACCAAGCCCTTGGAGCTTGTTTGAGACCATAGAGAGCCTTTTTCAATCTGCATACAAGATTTGGATCATTTCCAAGAATGAACCCATCTGGTTGTTCAATGTACACTTCTTATTCCAAGTCTCCATTCAGAAAGGCTGATTTCACGTCCATTTGAAATACTTTGAAGTTTTGAAAAATTGAGAGAGCAAGGAACATTCGGATGGCCTCAAGTCTTGCAACAGGAGCAAAGGTTTCTTTAAAGTCTATTCCTTCTTGCTGCGCATACCCTTTACAAACAAGTCTGGCTTTGTTTCTAATTACTTCTCCATTTTCATTCAATTTATTTTTGAAGACCCATTTTGTTCCGATAACATTCTTATCTTTTGGTCTAGGAACCAGCTCCCAAGTGTTGTTCTTTTCGATTTGCTCAAGTTCTTCATCCATTGCTTTCACCCAACATTCATCTTTGCATGCCTCTTTCACATTTTGTGGTTCAGTAGAGGAGAGTAATGCCAAATAGCTTGAAGCTTCTGCAACTGTTCTTCTTGTTTGTACACCTGCTTCTTTCTGCCCCATAATCTGAGATTCTGGATGATTCTTCTGAACATATCTGGATGGAGTCTTTTCTTCTATTCTTGTTTGCTCTTCTGGTTCTTCTTGAGGTTCTTCTTCTTCATTATTCTGTCGTTGGGGTAGCCTTCATCTTCTTCGATGTCTTCATGATGTACTTGCCTAGGAATGTATCCCTTCTCATCAACCACTACATCAATGCTGTCAACAATTCTGCGAAGTCTTTTATTGTAGCATTTGTATGCTTTGCTATGTGGAGAGTAACCAAGAAGAGTGCCTTCATCTGCTCTAGGTTCAAGTTTGCCAAGCTGCTCATCAGTATTCTTAATATAGAATTTGCTCCCAAAGATTTTGAAGTGCTTTACCGAAGGAGTCCTACCACTCCAGAGCGCATGAGGAGTTTGAGTGTTGTTCACCCGAACATTTGTTTTGTTGAGAATAACAACCGCAAAATGTGCAGCTTCACCCCAGAAAGTTGCGGGAGTTCCTGACTCATCAAGCATAGCACGAGCCATTTGTTGGACTGTTCTGTTCATTCTTTCCACAACTCCATTTTGCTGAGGAGTTCTTGCTATAGAGAATTCTCTTCTTATCCCATGTTCTTCACAGAAATCAAAAAATTCATTTGAAGTAAATTCCCCACCTCTGTCGGATCTGAGGCACTTAATTTTGTGACCTGATTCATTTTCAACCAAGGCTTTGAAGGATTTGAATTTTTCGAATGCTTCATCTTTGTGCTTCATAAGTCCTAACCAGACAAACCTGGAGAAATCGTCAATGAATAATATCAAGTATTCTTCTCCTCGAGGTGTTCTTTTCCTGAAAGGACCGCATGTATCTGTATGTACTAGCTCAAGAGGCATGCTAGCTGATCCTTCTTTCTCTGGAAAGTTAGTTCTGGTTTGTTTTCCAAACTGACATGATTTGCATATGGTGTTGTCAGGAATTTTGATATCTGGAAGGTCGCGAACTGCCTGATATTTGCATGCTTTCCTTATTTGTGAAAAGCTTAGATGTCCCAACCTCCGATGCCATAACCAGTGCTCATCATCCTTGCTTAGATAGCATTGTTGTTGTCCTTCTTCAAATATGTACAAATTATTTGGAGTTCTTTTGCCTTTGATCATAGTTTTACCTGTATCAAGATCACGAACAAGACATCCATTTGATCTGAATATAACCTCGGTTCTTTGATCACACATCTGGCTGACACTTAGAAGATTATGCTTCAATCCATCAACATACAAAACATTTCCAGCCTTGACCTTTTCTTTTAACTGAGCAATGCCTTTTCCTTTTATAGTTGCAGGAGTATCATTTCCAAAAGAGACTTTGTTTCCCTTTTCTAGAGTAGAATAAGACTCAAGTTTTTCTTTATCACCTGTCATATGCTTCGGACATCCACTGTCAATGTACCATAGATTTTCCTGTCCCTCTGCATAAAATGCTATCCCACATCTTTCTGTTTGAGGTTCCTTTATTCTCCATGTTTTGGTGCTTGAGGCTTGTTCCTTTTTCTGCTGAAACCTGCTCCTGCATTCAGAGTCTTCATGACCAAAGTTATTTTAGATAGAACATTCAACTTCATTTTCAAGAACCGAAAAGTTTTTATAGGTCCTTTTTGTAATCCCCGTCATACTTCTTTATTTTTGAGCTTCCCTAGTCATGATCGTTTTATATGCAACACATTGAGCTGCTTTGTGACCAAAGTTATGGCAAGAAAAGCATTGTCCATTGAAGAAACTTCTGCGGTTATCGAATCTACCAGCCAATTGATTGTAATTTCTATTGTCATCTATTCTTGAACCAAATTGAGAAGATTTTACCTGTGGCTGGTTGTAGCTTTTGTTCAGCCTTAAGATGGATTTCCCCTGATAGTTTCTGTTTGTAATTCGTCCCTGCTTTACCTGATGATCTTCATTGTGCTTTTGCTCATTTCTTCTTGCTGCATCAAGATAACTTTTTGAGGTGGATGCTTGAGAAGTTTCTCCATTATAGCCCAGACCTGTCTTGTTTAGTGGAGACCGCTGCACATTGATAATCTCATCCAAAGTTTCAGATCCTTTGACAAACTTAAGATTAATAGCTTTTGTTTTCTCAATCTCTTTTCTAAGACCAACAATTTCACCTTCTAATTTTTCAAGATGTTTTTCTTTTTCATCAATTTGAAATTGTAGAGTATCAATGATCATATTCTTTTCTTCTATACATCTCTTGAGTCTAGTAATTTCATCATAAAGGTTATCCACATCTATAGCATCCATATAATCATCATCTTCAAATGCCATTAACAAATTATATTCATTACCTCATTCATCTTCATCACTGTTTGATAGACCATCACTATCTTCATGAGTGTAGTAGCTTTTCTTATTTGCATTCTGTTTCTTGTTCCATCTAGCAGGTTCCTTTCCTTTATCCTTATAAGGACACTTTGCAGCATAATGACCTACTCTTCCACAAGAAAAGCATTTAAAAGGTAACTTACCTCTGAACCTTCCAGAACCCCTTTGAAGATTTCTGAAAAAATTTGATTCTTCTTCTTCTTCTTCTGGGACGTGGCTTGCTTCATAATAATCTCCTTTGTCTGATGCCTTGAAAGCAGCTTCTCTTCTGTCTGATGGGCCTCCCTTTCTCATTTCATAAGCAGTTAGAATTCCATGTAGCTGAGACATAGTAAGGATTCGTAGATTTTCCTTTTCTTCTATTGCAGATACTTTAGATTCAAACTTGGGAGACAATGATATTAGAACCTTTTCAACCACAATAACCTCTTTTATTTCTTCTCCCAAATTTTTCAAACAATTAACAACCTCATCTACCCGAAGAAAATAGTTAGCCACACTTTCATCATTATACATCTTGAGAGTCTCATACTGAATTCTGAGAGTTTGAAGTTTAGCACGTTTTACCTGTTCATCTCCTTCATAGCTTGTGACAATTTTGTCCCATATCTCTTTTGCAGATTTATAGTGCATTACCTTCATTAATTCTGATTGGGATATACATCCTAATAGAGTACTGACTGCTTTCGCATTTGTTTCATACTTCTTTTTCTCGGCTGCATCTGTAGGAGTGGCTGAAGGAAAAGCGTAGCCTGTCTCTACGATGTCCCAAACTTCTGTACCAAGAGATTGAAGATAGGCAGTAACTCTTACCTTCCAATAATTGAAGTTTGTCCCATCAAAAACCGGTGGCCTGATTGATGCTTCTCTCTCGTAGTTGCTCATGATGAACGATCTACCTTCAAGCGATCAAGCTTCTCCGAAGGACCTACTCTGATACCAATTGTTGGAAATAATACTGAGAGGGGGGGTGAATCAGTATTATCTAACTCTTTTAATAAATCTTCCTTATTTGTTCCTTGAATTATTTTTGCATGTCAGTACCATAAAATAATGAACATGAACAAAGAAAACAAATAGTCACACCAAAGAACACAAGATGTAAGGTGGAAACCCAATGTGGGTGAAAACCACCTGCTGCAATATGTCTCTATCTTCTTTCAAATTAGAAACTCCTTTTACAATGGTTATGTACTGGTGCAGTCATTTACCAGTACGCAGGCTGCAACCTGCAGAGAGCTACAACTCTCTCTCTCGTCTTCCAGTCTCTCCTGGAAGGGAGCTACAACCCCCTACTTCTTTTCTTACAAGGACCACTTCTCATAAATTTTCAAACTGGATCCATAAGCATCAAATGATCATCAAGTATAAGAGAATCACCCAGTCAACTGTAGTAACCAGATCAACAATAATAGGACCAAACCCAGAACACAACAATGATAAATAAAGATTTTAAGAGAAGTAAGCACCCTGCTCAACTGCTCGCCTGCTTACGTAAGCACCCTGCTCAACTGCTTGCCTGCTTACAGTACTCACCCTGCTCAACTGCTTGCCTGCTTACAGTACGCACCCTGCTCAACTGCTCGCCTGCTTACGTACGCACCCTACTCAACTATTCGCCTGCATACCTCGCTCTGAGTCCATTGAACTACCTGTGGACCTCTGCACCTGCAACCCTTCTGTGCCTGCGTATGTACGCACCTGCAACCCTTCTGTTCCTGCGTATGTACGCACCTGAAACCCTTCTGTGCTTGTGTATGTACGCACCTGAAACCCTTCTATGCCTGCGTATCTACGCACCCGAAACGCTTCGTTCCTGCGTATGTACGCACTTTTCGTTCAATGTACCTGCGTACCTTCGGGCATAGATGCTTTCAAGACTTCAAAGATAACCCAGACAGTCAGATCTACAAATCTGAACGTGCGCCGAAAAGATCTCTATCCATCAGTAGATTCGCCTTATTTAGATCTAGACATACTCCCAAGAGATCATAATATTTCAGATCTAGCCCTCAAAAGATATTCAACCCAAAACACCCTCAAGCCAAATGATCTCCTTTGCTTTATATAGGAAAGCTCTTCCTTAAATCATGGATCAATACCACGGGCCGAAACCATAATAACACAATACCGTCGGCTAAATACCAAGAGTAAAACATAATAAAAACCCCACATGTGAATTTCTTTGCCTTGAAATGTGTGCACTGGGGGTACGCGCCTCCTGAACGGGATAACTGCGGGTATGTATGCACTTTATGTAACACTGAACTGCGTGTACTCACCTTATGTAAGGTGTACCTGCGTACCCCTTATTTTCTTCAATATTTGATAGCCGATCATCAATCTCTGCTGCTGACTTGAAGTACTGTGATCTATCACCTGAATGGGTTGCCATCAAGGACAACACTTTAGCCATAATGCCAACAGAGCTTTGGGGTGCTGAGTAGTCGGAGCATTAGAGTTACGAGGGGCATTGGGGATTATGTTGTAAAGAGTTCCGGACTACGAATATATCATATATAAGTGTTGGGCACAATGTATGGATTGGTCTTCTATGAATGCACCACCTAAGGCAACATCCTTAGTGATTTGGCAGAGTAGAGACTTACAGAACCAGTCCGCTAGGAGATAGTCTAGGAGAAGAGCTTTGACTAACCTCCACCTATGTCTCCATTCATGTATATGATCAAAGATGTGGGTGGTAGTATCCTGATGTAATGAAGTGAGGAGTTCCGTCCCAGTCTCATAGCAGATGGGTAGCTAGAAGTGCTTTAAGAATTCCATCGCTAGAGCATCAAATGTATTGACTGACATGCGTGGTAACTCAATGTACCACTTGGCTGCACTTCCAGTAAGGGTGCGGGGAAAAAGATGTAACTAGATACTATCATCCACCATGGAGTTAGAAGCATACCAAAGATGATAGGTGGTGATATGGGTACCTAGATCCTCCCCTTATTTCCCTTTGAACTTGGGGATGTCTGTCGGTATCTTATGCGGGATTGGCAGCCAGAGTAAGTTATGACAGATGGGGTCATTTGTAAGTTTGTACAAGTTGAGGATATCCAATGTTGCCAAGAAAGGCAAAGTTTGTGATGCCCCCGACTTGGACCAAGGTGATGACATAGGACTTGAGGATCCTTGCGGTCCTCCAATCGTTTGATTCCCAATATTATACATAGGTTGCATGGTATAGTAGTTGACTTGGGGTATGGAATTATAATGTGGATTTCCATGGGGAATGTGATGTTGGGGTATACAATTTCACCTAGGATAAGAAGTTCCCCCTTAACTCATTTGAGGTTGTGAGTAGGGTTCCCCCATGGATTGGTTGGCACCTCCTTGAGGATTCCCACCTGTTGTAGAACTAACCATATGTCCTTAACTAGCATAAGGGGTGTTCATGTCAATCAGTGACTGACCATGCATGTCTGAAAAATGGAGGGGGAACTGTTACGTTCCTGACCGATATATGCATATTGGGAGTGATGCCAGATATTTGAATCTGCGGGTTAGAATTATACAATGTATGCCAACCATATTGTTGGTTGAAGGGACCCCCACTAACTGTGCTATATTGAGCATTATAAGGAGCATTGTATGTAGCACTTGTCGAAGGTATAGAGTTTGACACTAAAGGGGTGTAACCAGCATAGGATGGGTTCCACTCGTGGAGGGTGTCATGTGAGGGTTTGTACCTGGGACAAATGGGATAGCATGGTTTGCCCTCAATGGTGTGGTAGTGACTATTAACTAGGGAAGTGATGGGGGACCAAAAGTGTCAAAATATTTCCATGACCTATTAGTCATCGATGAGATGGGTGGTAGTCTTCCAACTGAAGACAAAGGAGGTATAGCTGCAATGCAAACTAGGAGTGGGTCCAACATATTCGTGATCGAAAGTTTATAGGGAGGAAGAAATCTCGCAGTAAAGAAATCCTCTGGTAAGCTTGAATTGTCGGTTGTCCAAACTAATTCTGTGTGAGATCTTGGAGACTGGTGTCATGAAGATGGGGAATCTGGTTCACTAGAGCTCGACGAATGTTCCACAATGAGTGGAGGAAGTCCTAACAATCATCTAGATTGACGAAGAGGGCCGGATGTAGCCACGGTCAATAATAATTTTTATCAATAAATTTTATCATGATATTTATTAAAGTATCAATGATAACACTCGAGCACCAAAAAAATAAAAAATACACTAAGTGAATCAATCAGAAAATGCAAGGAAATGACCCTATCTAATAAGCACCGATCACTGGAGATGAAACCCAATATCACAATGAATAACATAGAGGATTGTCCAAATCTAAAGTTACGGTTACTCTAGAGCTTTGCCCGAACCTCAGATTGAGGGGCCAACTACTCTCATGAAGATGAGAACCCTCCCAAAAGATGAAGATAGAGTAGGTCTGTCTGTGTTAGGTACTAGGGAATCTCGCCTTAGTCACTTTGTGTAATTCCCTAAAAGTATGGCCACTAAGGATACCTTAGATCATAGACACTACTACGGGGGACATAGTCACAGATAATACATTGTGTGGGTAGGATACCCGAGTCCCCGACTCAGCTCCGAAATCCACAAAGGGATCCCCAATACAAAGAATACCTTATGGAGTTGTAAGTGAAGGTAGGCTACCTTCACTTACAGTCTGATGTTGTCTCGTATTTAGCTCCACTTTTACTGTAGTGGTCTTGGTAGTATGAGTGCAGAAGGAATTTTCTCTCTTTTAATGACACTAGTTTTGGTTTCTAATCTTGGGAAGTTTACTCACATTGCCTATCCCAAGATCCTAGCCCGAACTAATGTTTGTTTGCTCTATAAAGAGTTAGTGATTTATTTTAGGTAGATTTTATGTGTACCTTTTTAGTGTCTTCGGTAGGGGTGTTGACGTATGATATTTGGTGGGACTCTAACACAAAATAATGCAAAAGAAAATGCTTGAAAATATTCAATTCGATGAAATAAGATGTATTCTACAAGGGAGAGTCTTTCATACATTCATATTTGTTCCATGCATCCTAATAATTATAACACTAGCATAATCGACATAATTTTTTTCAATGCTTTCTAACAACTATTTGAAACCAAATAAAGAAAATTTTAACCAACTAAGTAGAAGAATGAATAAAAAAAATTGATTTTTCTTTTATAAAAAAATTTAAGAAAGAAAAAAAGTTATTTCCTGAAACATAAATTCTTTCACGACACAGATCTTGTTAAAAAAATACAGCTGCAGATCCTTTATCAGTCCATGGGCAGGTTTCCCATCACTTTTGAGGTTATAGACACAGTTGCATCTCAAAATTTGGGTGACTAACTCTCTGTGCCAGAGGCCACAAAGAGTTACTGGAGGTTAGTACTATTTGAGCAGACACAGAGCTTTATAAATCTTTGTTTACTCTTATAACTTGTGTTAGTGTGGGAAAATTCTTCAAAATAAGGCTTTGGGGATTAGATCCAAGGCTGAATATATGAAGGTAGAATGCTGCAAGGTATTGATGGGTCATTAAAGGAATGTAGAAGTATAGGAAGGTCTAAAAGGAGGAGGAATTAGGAACTTTCCGGGTGGACTAGGAACTAATGTATAGTCCCCAGTGAAGTCACCAATTTTTCTATATGATAAAATTCACGATGTATGGAGAATGGAGATACCCTCAAGGGTCTTCTCGAGACCCTTGGCAGACTATAGTATTAGCTACAACTGTCACAATGCTATATGCATGTCCATATACAATAACTAACTATCAATGCAAGATAGATTCATTACCTCAAGCCTCTGTGTAGGTTTGCTAGAGAGCACAATGTAGCTAGGTGGAAGTCTCCTGAGCCAGATCCTAATCAAGTCCTGCACATAGAAGAGACAAGCATAATCACAACCTATAACCTTGATAATTAATACATGAATATATAAAAGACATCTAGTTACACATAACTAAGCTACTCATGCTAAAAGGTATTGGACAAACTAATAAATAAATGATAGTGCCAACACCACGAAGTAGACAGTACAACTCCAATTCTATATTAATGTCAAAAGAGTGATTACAACCATCTGTTGCATCAACTTTCCCTTACCCCTCCAGCTCCTTTCTCTCTCTCCCTTCTTACCAACTTCTTATGCTTAGATTTGAGACTATGCTCGATAATTAGGTAAGCTATCCTTTCAAATGATCTAGCCCCTATCACAATAGACCTAGCTCTTCTTATATAGCAATTGAGTTAGGGTTGGCAAGTTCCTCCACGAGTATCTTAAGGTAAAAGGAATGATTTTGCCATTCTTTTGAGCTCTTTTCCATTTTCCTCCTTCATTAGGATTAGATGTCCCACAAATAGGTTGAACTTTAGATGTTTCCTTGCTTTTCTGAGTAGATTTAGGAGAGAATTTAGAGATATTTATGATTCAATTCACTCCTTTGACCTCTAGATTCTCATTAGGATCAACTAACATTGTCCTCGAATCAACAAGTAGAGTTAGTATGGTTACTAACACTCCCTTAGGCTTACAGAGAAGATTGGACATCGTTACTGTGGAAAGAAGGACTGTGATTTTGGATATTGCTTTAGCCATCATGTCTTTCTCCTCTAAGATGATGAGGAGGTCATTTTGTTGTATAACATGGTTTCTCTAGATGTGGTTGAAAATGATGTAAGGAGCATGACTCTGGGTGGTTCAGTCTCTCGAAGGGGGGTCCTGTGTAGGCAACTAATGGGGAGGAGTGCATCAGGAACTAGAGAGTGAGTTTCGGGAATATGAGGCAGGAATAGGTGATTTTATAGCTAGAGGGTCAATGGTCGGATGATGTGAGGTGATGTCATAAAAGGGGAGACATGTGGCATGACAAGATTGGTCAAGAGTGGGAAACAGTTGGATGGGAACGGTGCAACTGAATTACCATTTACCATAAATACCACGCTTGCTTGATAAAAGTGACCAAAGGGTTGGCCCACCTAGTGTGTGATCCCCCACTATACTCCGACGGGTCGGCTAGCGGATGGGTAAGTCCTACACTCACCCCCCAGGATGGATCTAAGTCGTCAAATCAAGATTTGAATTTTCAACTCTAGGAGTTTATGTTAGCTATCTCCCACCCAAGTTAAGCCCTGTGATATGATCCGAGAGAAAGTTTGGTTAGAGATAAATGGTGATTAGCTCGAAAGATTGTCTAACATTTAACTAATCATTATGTCTGTGTAAATATGCTTACCTTCCTCGCTTTGTTGTTCAATCAAGAGCCTGAAGGGTACTGTGTTTCATTTCTGATTCTTCCATTTGAGTACTCGAATTCAACATTTTTCCCTCGGTTATGCTTTGGAAAAAATTATATTTCTGAAGCCATATCGATGACCCTTTGTTTCCTTTGAAAAAATTGGAAGGGTGACAACAACACACATAACACTTTGAACTCCATCTCCTTATCTAGCTTTAGCCTTAACCAATCCCTTAGGCCAATCCCTTGGTAATGTTGTTAGTATTCTTTGACAACATTGAATAACCATTGTCGCTCCAATTAGTATGGGCCAATACCATGGTAAAGACCCACAATATCCGAATTAGCATGGTGCAAATTATGTACGTGACGTTTCTTCACAATACCTACATATGTATGTGACCTTGCTTCTTAGAACCTGCATATACTGTTAGGGTCCCACCCTAACCCCCTTATTTATGTAATGGGATTATGTCATAGTCAAGAGTCAATAAAGCCCATATTAATAATTGTAAGTGGTTAATCCGCAATTAATGACGGAACCATAGTTAGTTGCAAATGGGCCGTAGTATTAGATAGATGGTATTAATAAAACCCATGGTATTGGCCCGTGGTATTGCATGTATGAGTCATATATAAAGGATAGAGACTCCCTGCGAGGAGCATCATGTCTTATTTTGTAGTCAAGCTCTGCTCTATTGGAGGTTGCCCCCTCAAAGAGGCAAGTGAACATTACTCTCTGAATAATCAAATCTTTGTTATTCTATGTTCTGGGTATCTTTTCTTCGCATATTCTGTACTTGGGTATCATTTTGCAGGTTAAGAGCATAACAAGTGGTATCAGAGCACTTTCCAGGGCCGGTGGGATCTCCATTTTTTAGAAAAAAAAAAAAAATTGGCTAGAGACGTGTTCTGGCGTCTTTAAACCATGGGATGTGTCGTTGAGCGCATAAACCTGCGGATTTGGGGAGGCATGCACGTAGGAAATACAAGAGGTGGTCACGTCTGTTGGACTCCCTTGTAACCCCTGTGGGTACCCCTTCGAGTAGTAGCGCATTAGACATAACCGCACATGGATTGTCTTCCACATATCCTCTGGGTATATTGGAAGCCCCTAGGTTCCCTTGAAACCTCGCCATAGATAAACCGTCGGCCATCTTGCGGCTACAGTACACCGAGAATAGCACTCGGGGAGATTACTCGCCCGTACGATAGGGTAGTCGGGTTGTAGGACTAAGGGTACAGTCGATCCTCCTTAGTTAGAGCCCTGAAACATTGGGCCGAGTACTACTGCTAGACCCTTACGTATATTGCGATCTGTAGCACCTAACACTCCTCAAGACCATAGTTCCATTTTTCTATCAAGGGATCACACAGCATATCTTCCAGACCCGCTTGTGCAAAAGGGTGCAGCAACAGCAGACATCAGTCCCACAGTTTGCAGATCAGCCATTCCGATCAGATCCATCAGATCTGCAGAAGCAGCCTGTTCCGCCATCAGATCCACCATTCAGATCTCTCAGATCCACTAGATCAGAGTCGTTGTGAAGGGTTCCTATACTGAGGTATAATTTTCGCGGGACTTTTGGCCGCATTGACATTTTGAGGATTTGGCCACTGCAGTATTGATAAGGAAGGAGTAAAACTCCGTTGGGAGTTTTCAGAAGAAAAAAAAAAAAAAAAAAACTGAGATCTTCCAGGGCGCTTATTGGTGATCTAGCCCATCAGAATCAGGACGAGAGTTGAGCACGATGGTACCATTCAATTATTAGTGAAAATTTTTAGGCGGTCCCAAATTTTCATCATGTTGGTGTATGGTAGAAACTAGAGCTCAAGCGATGGCTAATGAAAGGCTAGACAAACTTGAAGAATCCATGCACACCCTCACCCTTCAGCTTAACGGACTAAGTAGCCAGGTCTCGCAACTCATCCCGAAGGACAAGGAGCAAGCCCATGAGGAGGCGTATAATGGCAATGGATACAATGAGGGTGAGTCTAGCCACTCTCCTCACGTCTGGCACACCCACCAACCACCCAGTCAGCGACCTCCCAAGTTGGATATGCATAAATTTTACAGTTCTCACCCATCGTCATGGATAACATAAATGGACCAGTATTTCAAAATGAATCGTATCTTAGATGATGTGACTCAGCTTATGTTGGGGAGCATGTACTTGGACAATGAAAGGTGGCAATGGTGGGAATGGCATCAACGTTGCAATGGACCTTCTAGGACTTGGACCCAATTTACAAAAGCTCTTCAAGGCCGCTTTGAACAGGAGGACTCTTTTTTGGGTCGTCTTACTAAGCTCTGACAGACTGGTACAATGGATGAATATATTACTGCTTTTGAAGCCTTAGCCTTCTGCACTTGGGGTCTCTCAGATGTGTTCTACACAGAATGTTTTATCAGCAGTCTTAAAGAAGCCATCAAAGCTCAAGTCCTACTGCACCACCCTCCCACATGGAAAGAGGCTTGCAAGGTAGCTCGTAACGTGGAACGTGCATTAGCAGCCCAATATAGTCACCCAAATTTCTCCGCTAAAGGTCGCCCCCCACAGGCTCACAAAACAACTCAAACACTTAAGGTCCAAAAGGTGTCACCTGCAGAAATGGCCGAAAGAAGAAAGCAAGGACTATGTTACTACTGTGATGAAAAATACTCCCCAGGTCATAAATGCAAGGAGCCCAAATTTTTTCAAATAGATGCCACTGGCTACAGCTCAACAGAGGAAGATCCACCACTTGAGGACCATGAGGCGCTAGAAGAAGACAACCAATAGGACAATGTCCCTGACGAACCAGTTATTTCGCTGCATGCGTTGGCAGGGATTTCTTCCCCTCAAACTCTCAAAATCATAGGTTTTATTAAACATTGCCCAGTAGTAGTTTTGATTGATAGTGGAAGTACACATAATTTCATCCATCAAAAAGTCACAGAAGCAGTGCATTGTTTTGTACGCGCAGTTTTTAACTTCCAAGTTCAAATTGCGGATGGAGGCACAATGAAATGTGAAGGCCGCTGTGAAAATGTCAAACTTCAAATGGGGGATTATCAGTTGAAAACCCACATGTTTGCCATACACATGGGGGGTTGCGACATTGTCCTCAACGCTGAATGGCTCTGCACTCTTGGGCCAATCACAATGGATTTCCAGGAATTATATATGAGTTTTAAGCAGAACAACTACACACATACCCTCCGTGGACTCCAGGCGGGAGCCCCCTCTATAATCAGCCCGCATAGGATGGAAAAATTGTTAAAAAAGGGCAATCATGGAGTTGTAGCTCAATTTAATGCCATCCAGGCAGTCGAAACAAATCCTCTGCCAATTCATCGTGAGATGCAACAGATTTTAAATAACCATCTGTCGGTCTTTGACAAGCCTCATGAGCTTCCACCCTCACAAGGGGAACATGATCATAGCATCACCTTGGTTCCAGGGTCCCAACCCCCAAATGTGCGCCCATACAGATACCCGTTCACCCAAAATAATGAAATAGAAAAAATCATTGAGGAACTTTTGGAATCAGGTGTCTTTCATCCCAGCATTAGTCCTTATGCATCCCCAGTAGTCATGGTGCTCAAGAAATATGGGGAGTGGCGGATGTGTCCCGACTTCAGGGCCCTCAATAAGTTGATATTCAAAGATAAATTTCCCATCCCGGTGGTTGATGATTTGCTGGATGAACTCAATGGGGCTCAATTCTTCACTAAGCTGGATCTTCGCTCAGGCTACCACCAAATTCGCATGAAGGAAGTCAACATCCCCAAGACTGCTTTCAGAACTCATGAAGGCCATTACGAATTCCTGTTCATGCCATTTGGACTTTGTAATGCCCCCTCTACTTTTCAAAGCCTTATGAACCACATTCTCAAACCATATCTCAGGAAATTTGTCCTTGTCTTCTTTGATGACATCCTCATCTATAGTTGCACTTGGGGCGCACATCTTCAGCATGTAGATCTACTCTTGCAACTACTCTGCAAGCATAAATTATTTGTGAAGATGTCCAAGTGTTCGTTTGGCATGGCATAAGTAGAGTATTTGGGCCACATTGTGGGGCGTCAAGGTGTCAAGGTGGACCCCAAAAAGATCCAGGCAATGCAGGAATGGCCTCAACCTAAGACCTTGAAGAGCTTGAGAGGATTTTTGGGTCTCACAAGCTATTATCGTAAATTTTTCCGCAACTATGGTCGCATAACGAAGCCCCTCACCCAACTCCTAAAGAAAAAATCATTCTTCTGGAATGAGGAAGCACAACAGGTCTTTACAGCTCTAAAAAATACCATGTGTTCCACTCCAGTCTTAGCACTCCCTGACTTCACCAAATCTTTTTTCATTGAATGTGATGCTTCGGGTACAGGTATTGGGGCAGTCTTAATGCAGGAAGGGTGACCATTGGCCTTCACAAGCCAACAACTCAGTGGGAGGAATCTGGGCCAATCTACCTACGAGAAGGAAATGATGGCCATCTTACATGCAGTCGAGACCTGGTGACCTTACTTATTGGGGCGACGTTTCCAAATCTGCACAGATCATCACAGTCTTAAATATTTTTTGGAGCAACGCCTATCATCCCCACAATAAAATAAATGGCTAGCCAAAATGCTGGGATATGATTATGAGATCATTTACAAGAAATGGAAAGACAATAGTGTAGCAGATGCATTATCTCACCAATTTGAGGAGGAGAGTACTCTGCTAGCAATTTCCTTCGCCATTCCAGAATGGATTGAAGAGGCTCGCAGGGAATGGTTTTTACACCCCGGGCTCTCCCAACTCATTTCTCAATTGCAGGTAGATCCAAATTCCACCAAGGGTTACTCGTGGCAGGATGATATTCTTCGCTACAAGGACAGAGTCGTAATATCACCAACATCCGCCCTCAAAAGTCGCATTTTGGCAGAATTGCATTATTGCACTCATCTCCCATTGCAGGACATTCGGGCTTTCAGAAGATGTATGCTCGCACCAGAAGATCATTTTTTTGGATAGGCATGAAAAATGACATCCTTACTTTCGTAGCAGAATGTGATGTCTGTCAACGCCACAAAGGGGAAACCGTCAACACACCAGACACATTACAACCATTGCCCATTCCGACATCAATTTGGACGGAGGTTTCTATGCATTTCATTACAGGTCTTCCAAAGTCAGGGAACAAGTTAGTCATCATGGTGGTTGTGGAACGACTGTCGAAGTATGCTCATTTCTGCGCCCTACCCCACCTGTTTACACCAACTTTGGTTGCCCAATCTTTCATGGATCGATCTTCAAATTGCATGGCATGCCCACTTCTATTGTGTCTGACCTTGATCCGATCTTCACCAGTAATTTTTGGCAAGAACTCTTCAGAATACAAGGCACTCAACTCAAACTCAGTACTTCCTATCATCCGCAAACAGATGGTCAAATCGAAGCAGTCAACAAATGTCTAGAAACCTACCTTAGGTGTTTCACTTCACAAAAGCAACACCTTTGGGTACAGTGGTTACCTCTGGCTGAATGGTGGTATAACACCAACTATCATGCCACCACCAAAATGACTCCCTATGAAGTAGTATATGGTCAACTCCCACCTTCACCTACTTCGTATCTCAAGGGATGCTCAAAAGTACAACCAGTGGATCAACTCCTACAACACCACGTAACCATGCTTGCCCATCTTTGAGAGAATCTTCATCAAGCTCAGAACCGCATGAAGCAATAGGTACACCAACATCGCTCAGAGCACCAATTTCAAGAAGGGGATCAGGTCTTTTTACGGCTACAACCATATAAGCAAACATCACTCAAGGACAAGGGGTGTCAGAAACTCTCTCCCAAATTCTACGGACCATATCAAGTACTTCAGGACATTGGAGAAGTGGCCTACAAGTTGGCCTTGCCACCTACTGCAAAAATCCATCTAATTTTCCATGTCTCATGCCTAAAGAAAGTGATTGGGAACAATTGTATAATTCAGACCAATCTACCTGAATTGAATGAAGAAGGGTCCATCTGGCTTCAACCCGAACAGGTCCTAGACACATGAGACAAGCAACTGCGCGGTCGCATGATTAAGGAAGTCCTCGTCAAATGGAAAGACACCTCTCCGGAATATGCAACTTGGGAACCAACCACTATTCTTCAACAGTTTCCATAGCTTCAGCCTTGAGGACAAGGCTCGTCTTAAGGGGGATGGCATGTTAGGGCCCCACCCTAACCCCCTTATTTATGTAATGGGATCACATCATAGTCAAGAGTCAATAAAGCCCATATTAATAATTGTAATTGGTTAATCCACAATTAATGACGGAACCACAGTTAGTTGCAAATGGGTCGTAGTATTAGATAGATGGTATTAATAAAACCCACAGTATTGGCCCATGGTATTTCATGTATGAGTCATATATAAAGGATAGATACTCCCTGCGAGGAGCATCGTGTCTTATTTTGTAGTCGAGCTCTGCTCTATTGGAGGTTGCCCCCTCGAAGAGGCAAGTTAACATTACTCTCTGAATAATAAAATCTTTGCTATTCTGTGTTCTGGGTATCTTTTCTTCGCATATTCTGTACTTGGGTATCATTTTGCAAGTTAAGGGCATAACATATACTTTCTCTAACATCACCTTTATCATTCATCTATCTTTGATCTATCATTACTTTGTCCATATCGCCTGTGACATCTATACCTGTCTTCATAATCATCATGTTATCATAGTATTGACATATTTATCAAGTAGGTTTCCATCAAGGACAACAAATTAGCCATAATTCTAACACTATCTTCATTTCTTCATTGGAAGCCAAACTTCTCTCTTATGCCATCCTTCTTGAAACATGTCGCAAATGTTTGAGAGCCACATTCTTGAGATATTTTTAATATTTCCCTTTGATATGAGTTCAAATTATTCTTGATACATAAGATCATGTTTATGATGCGATCAACACCATCCAAATTTTTTCCCATAGTTGAATTTTGGAGACTATTGAGGATCATACGATCTGTTGTTTATGGTTACTTCATGGTAGATTGAGGTTTTTAAAGTATCTAAGTCTTCTTCTCAAATTTCTAACTATCAAACTCACTTTCTCACACATGCATAGCCCGGTTAAACTCATGAGCATACTTCCTTTACACAAGCTCGAAAAATCAACGCCCCATCCATCAAGACATTTGTTGTGCAATGTTCAACCCATGCCAATAGTCAACGCACACTTTTGTTAATAATCTCCCTCACTTTGGTTACATTTGTACTTCTATTTTGGTTAGTTTTCCCAACTATCACTTTTGCACACTTTTTCCTTCAGAAGTGTCACTTTCACATTCATGGTTGTCACTTTTGTTGGCTTTCACTCTAATATGTGTTTTTTTCGTGTTATCTTTGCTCTATCATGTGTCACTTTAAAGGTCATTCACATTTTGCAAGTGTCGTCTTATGTTTTCCTCACATTGCAGGTATCACTTTTGTGGTTTTCACTCTTGCATGTGTCACACCTTTTCACATCACCAAAATTAGCTCTGGTGCACTTTTATACATTATACAGTCTTACATATCATTATAATATGCACTAGGCACATTCCTACAACTTAGTGCACCTTTTGGTCATAGTTGTCACAATTGTTGTAGCTTGTGTTCTAACTATTGTAATGTGTTGTTTCAACTATCACACTCAAAAATAAATGTTTATTTGTTGTCATTACGAGGTGTGATTATTATTCATGAGTCTTATGTATCCTTGTGGCTTGGATTGTTTATTTCATGAGTGTGATCCAAGATTGAGTCTTGTCTGGATGCATTTTCCTCTTTTTCTCTATTAATCCCACACTTATCCATCTTGGATCCCTTCTTAGTTCTTCAGCCCAATGCAAGTTGTGAATTCATTATCACTTTGACTGAGTGTAGAGCTCAACTTATCCATGGGCCTCTGTTAGGCCCCTATACTACTAGTGTAACCCCTTATTGTTATTAGTATAACCCACTTATTATATTGACATACCCATGTAGTGCCCATATTGTTACTATTATGCCACATAGAAGCCCACCATTGTTACTGTGGTGCCCTACAATATTATTGTTATGTAGGCTTTGATTGTATTGGGACCACTTAGACTCCTATATATAGAAAGGAGGTATTTTCATTTGTATCATCAAAGAATTGTTCATTTATGTAATGTAAAGGAGGTTGCCCCCTCGAAGAGGCTGAATTCTAAGGCTTTGATCTCTCTTTTCTATCTTTTCTTGAGCTGGTTTCATAACATTTGGTATCAGAGCTTTGGATTCTAGGGTTTCGCTGCTCCAAACAGGTCATCGTGGAATATTCGCTATAAGTTTTTTTCTGTGACGTTTCAGAAGTCGCAAAAAAAACCCATTTGAGAAGCATTGGCACTGAACCTTGGGTCCGAATTTCAGATCTTTTAGCGCGATATTTTCGGAGATATGAGCTGCGGAAGTTGGTCTTTTTGCAGACTCCTGAATTACACTCAAAATAGGTGACCTGTGGAAAATCGTCATAATTTGTTTTCTGAGTATCGGATTGAAATTTCGTAAGAAGGTACAGAAAGAGAACGGACTGTAGTTTCTGTTTATATATTTTTTAGAGTCAAAGGTTGAAACAGGGACACGTGGAACTTTATACAAGTTTGCTCTACTGAACTAGTCTATAATCAGGTCACTGCGGGAGATTGTGCATAACTGTTTCTTGGAGAATCCAATTTGGATCAGACTTGTGGAATTGGAAAGAGGACACAGAGGGCTACTACAGGTCACAAGTTCAGAACTTAAAGATCTAAAAGTACAGCGTTATAGTCGGTTCAAGGTAGAGCTCCTAAAATCAAGAAAAAGCAAGATGAGGAAGTTTGATGGCAAGGATCCGGTAAATTGGATACTTCAGATGGAGCAATATTTTGATATACATGGTGTACAATTGTTACAAAAGGTATGTATTGCATCTTCATATTTAGAACCAGATCAATTTTTATGGTACAAAGGGCTTTGTTCTCGTAAAAAACTTGTTACGTGGTCAATTTTCACGGAGGAAATGATAGCACATTATGAGGATATAAAGAGCAACACCTTCTTTAGAGCAACACCACAACAATTGGAAAGAGTAAAAGGGCTTTGTGACATAATGGAAAGAAAAATTATGGAAACCAGGAAGCATACCCCTCACAACTATAAAGATGGAAGTGTTGTTTCTCCCAGCCTTCCACAACCTACAAGGGTTACACCACAACAATTGGAAGAAAAAAGAGAAAAAGGGCTTTGTTACAATTGTGATAGCAAATGCACTAAAGGTCATAGGTGTGCCGAGAAGAAATTATTTTACATAGAATATGAAGAGGAGGAAGAAAAGGATCAAGAAACATCAAAAGAAGAGGATATACGTCAGGACACCACCCCAGAGAAAGAAGAAATGAATCAGACCATATCTTGTAAAGCATTGGCAAGAATTACCACTCCTCAAACTCTCAAGATAGAAGGACATATCAAGAAGAAAAAGGTGCAAGAAGTGAAAGATCAAATCGAGAAAGAAGAAATGAATCCAACCATATCTTGTAATTCAATGGATGAAATTACCACTCCTCAAACTATCAAGATAGAAGGACACATCAAGAAGAAAAATGTTCAAGAAGTGAAAGATCACATCGAGCATCAAGAAATGAATCCGACCATATCTTGTAAAGGACTGGAAGAAATTACCACTCCTCAAAAGATAGAAGGACATATCAAGAAGAAAAAGGTTCAAGTAGAGAAAGATCATATCGAGCATCAACAACAAGTTCTCCAACTTTTAAAGGATAACGCCACTTCGGTGCAAAATCAAATGAAACAACAGGTAGATCAACATTGTAGTGAAAAATGTTTTGATGTGAGTGATTGGGTATTTTTACTGCTACATCTCAAGCAATCTATATATGAGAAGGAAATGTTGGCAATACTACATGCACTTAAAAAATGGCGACCTTACCGAATGGGAAGATGCTTCAAGGATGAGGATGTGGAAGCATTGTTTTGTGCTATTTATATTATCCAAACAAATTGGATAAACGAAGCAACGGATGAATGGAAGAATAACAAAGAAGTATGGCCACTTATTCAAAAGTTGCAAAAGATCCCAATTCAAGCAATATTGCCAGAAATTGAAGAGGAAGGAAAAATCATATTGGAACCTGGAGCAGTCACAGAAACAAGAACCTGATAGCTACTAAATCGATCAATTTCAGAGTATCTCATCAAGTGGAAGAACTTACCCGCTGAATATTCCACATGGGAGGACAAGAATTTTATATAGAAGCATCAAGAACTACTCAAGCGTTGAGGAGAACACTTTTTGAAGGAGAGGTGCATGTTAGGCCCCTATACTACTAGTGTAACCCCTTATTGTTATTAGTATAACCCACTTATTATATTGATGTACCCATGTAGTGCCCATATTGTTACTATTATGCCACATAGAAGCCCACCATTGTTACTGTGGTGCCCTACAATATTATTGTTATGTAGGCTTTGATTGTATTGGGACCACTTAGACTCCTATATATAGAAAGGAGGTATTTTCATTTGTATCATCAAAGAATTGTTCACTTATGTAATGTAAAGGAGGTTTCCCCCTCGAAGAGGCTGAATTCTAAGGCGTTGATCTCTCTTTTCTATCTTTTCTTGAGCTGGTTTCATAACAGCCTCAATCATGCAATCCTACTCCAAAAATATTGGTGCACTTAGTCCCTCTCAAGATCACCTCAAAGTTACTACACAATATGATCCTCCCAAGGGTCACCTAACCGTTACTGCTTACACTGAAACACTACACTAACTTGTGGTCACCTTTTCCTTGTATGGAACCTAAATCACTCCTAGCTATCCTTGTTGAAGAAAACTACGGCTTTTTTCAAGCCCTTCTTCTTTTGAGTGCATGACCAACTACCAACAGATGAAACCTCACCCTTCCCCCTTCCCAAATGCACTCTGCACCCAATCCTTTCTTAACCTCCTCCTCTAGAGTGCATGACTTAGTATGGAAGGCTAAAGGAAGCCTCATCTCTACCGTAACCAGTCAAACTACACTCTCCTAGAAGCTTCCTTTCCCTTTGAGTGAATAGCACAATCTTGAAGGCTAAACATTTCATCTTCCCCCTTTCCTAATGTGTTGATGCACCCTATCCTTACTTAGACCTTTCCTCTGAGTGCATGGAATAGTAGGGAAGGTTGAAGGATGTCTCTTTTCACCCTTGACTAGTCAAACTACACTTTCAAATCATTCCTCTCTTTTCTTTGGAGTGGATGGTCCATCTTTTAAGCATGAATCTTTCCACCTTGTCCCTTCATCTTCCTGCATTGCATTAGACCAAGGAGAGCTCCTCTTCATAGTGTGTGGCACAAAAAAAATGAGCAGCATTCCTAAGTCACTGATGATTTTGACTATGCCCTCTTAGTCAATCCTTCTTCTTTTAACCCTCTCACAGGCCTAGCATGAGCAGATCATTCCATGAGCTAAGTAGTGATAGAATAGATGTTTTTAATACTAATATTTCCTTGTTATGAATGGTTTTCATTCACAAGGGTACCTTCCCAGTATGAAAAGGTGATGTTCAAGATCAAAAATTAAGGAGAAATCATAAATAAACACCTATAGCGAAGAACAAAAGAGAGAGAAAAACAAAATAGAGCTATCACAAAGACATGAAGTAGATCATGGATCAAGATAGAAAAGGAAATTGCATGATGACTCAAAGGATTCATGTATTAGTCAAAGACCCTTTGTGGGGTGAAGATGAGAAACAAAGTGAATCATTCATGAAGATGAAGAATAAATAAAATATACCATAATTAATGCAAGATGAAGTAGCAAGAAGGACATCTTGGAATTCCACCTCTTTAAGAACTCCATGTCATCATTGTCAAGTTGTAACATGTACAAGTGTCAGCATAATGGTCAATATGTGCCCATGTGTCATGCCACATCATCATGTGGAATGTAGAGATGTATATTAAAAGAAAAGGAAAAAATGTAATGTGTGGAAGTCAAAGAGTCATATGTGGAATATGAAAATTCACTTAAGTATATATGGACAAAATATCTTTAAGAGAAGTACATAAGTCATTTATAAGTTCAAGAGTTGCATAGAAGTACAAAGGTCATAATAGAAGTCCAAGATTCATGAGGGTAAGTCAAGAGTTAGTCGGATATGAAAGGGCATTCCCCTTTTTATAAAAGAAACCTCATAACTCGAGGAGAGGGATTCCAGGGGCTTAAGCTTTGGATAGTTAGTCTTGGCTTCTCTACTTGGCATAGGAGAGAGAACTATTCTTTAGAGAAGAAAGAAGTGACTTAATGTTCCACTATTGGAACTAGTGCCTCACTATTGTAACTGTGCACTTGGATCTCTCAACTAATTTAAATTCAATGAGCCAACACATTTTCATGCATGTATCACAAATGTTTTAGAACTATTATTGAGATGTGTATGGTATATTTTGTGTTCAAATGTATGGGGAAATTGAACTATTTTAGTGACTTTGGTACTTATCTTGTTGAATGTGTGTTGTATGCGCTTTACAATCATTATGTGAACTATTTTTCTAACGAATATTTTTATTCTCTCGTTTGTCTCTCTTAGGTTAGTAATATTACTTTCTTCCAGAGACTCACTTTTGTCTCCCACTCGTGAAGGTCTCCTTTTACACATTGTAATCAATGTTTCATAATGTCAGCTTTCTTTATTATTCAAGGTTTATGTATATAATATCTTATTTTATTCGTTGAAACCAAGATGAAACTTTGTGTTATGGTAGTCGGGATGATACTCCGGATGGGGCTCCTACTCCAAATGGTGTGAGGTCTAATTGGTACCTCACATCTAGGAGACCCCTTGTATGTTGGTGATATATAGTACCATTAATATTTTTGAACTAGAAGGAGGGACATATGAAAAGTTGCGTCTATTGAATCTATTTTGAATCTATTATCTTAAATGTATCTTTCCCAAATCATAATCCCCTAGTTTTTTTATAACTTATCCCTTGGAAAAATTTCATTCTCCACAAAAAAATTTCGTGTCCTATCTTCATTGAGGTTTGATGGAGAGGATGGTACATTCTATCCAAACACATAAAGTATTTTCTTAGGTTTTGTAAATATGATGGAAATCAATCATGGAGATGTTATATGTGTTCTATTCACCATCACTCTTGAAGTTCATGTGAATTTGTGGTGTCATACTTTACCATCTACCTCTATTGGTTCTTTTCATTAATTTATTAAAGAGTTTCATCAAGATTTTGATAGGTAAGATTACTAGGATGTTTTATAAAAAGAATAAATAAGCTTAGAATCAATCCTAATGAATCAATTGAGGATTTTTCTAACATATTCCTTTACCTATGTTGTGAATTTCCTGAAGAATATATGGATTGGGATTTGTTCAAGTAAAAGTTTTCACAATTGGTTTGAATCTATTTGAATCAGTTTTAATATAAGCCCCCAGATGTTCCTATTTCCCCAACCTTTGTAAACTATGATAATGTTGTAATGGTTGCAACACCCTCCAAAATTTTGGCCCGCATCCAATTTGGGAGCTTGTTACACAACATTTTTTCATTGTCCCTGTACTCCCCATCTATCATCTTGGAGGACCTTTACAGTGTACCTGACATGCTTTCCTATCATGAATAAACTCCCATTGTGTCCCTCTTGATGAGAAAAACAATTATCTTTTGCATCATTCCCAAAAATCTTATGTTTATCCCAGTTTACAAGATGAGAACTAATTACCCGTGTCCTCCTCATGTGGAGATGCATGGATTACAACTATCCCTAGAGTTGATCAGATCTACTGATCCCTTTCTCAGTCGCACCGATCCTCTTTTAGAATTTTTTTTAAATATGGAGCCGAAGCTTCTAGCTCTAGAAGCTTCGTAACGAAAGTTTGGTAAATGGTTAGGCCGGATGGAGTCAAGGAGGTTAGTTTGGGCTACTTTCCCCTATTAGGATGGAACTAATCCAAGAAATAAGGCCTTGTCGCATGATAACAGGAACCATCTCCCCTCCATCCAAGCTATATAAACCTCTATCTTCCCAAGCATAAGCTAGATTTTAGTCCTGATTAAGTTTTCGCTGAAGTTTTGATTTTGGAGTAATCAACAAGTTACCCATAGTTTGTAGCTTTCTAGTTGTCTTTAAGGGGGAATTGTGAGTTTGATTTGGTGTGAAGACTAAAGGGAAGAGCCTTGAGACTGCCATTATTGAGGCTATCCATGAGATGCAAGAAGAAGTGTGTGGGAACCCAGATATGTCAGAGGAGAAAAACAATGTCAAGAAATTAGTTGTAATCTCTTCTTGAACTAATATAGATGCCACTATCGATTGATTTCCTACATGAAATGTCATCTCACATATTTATGGCCTAATGTTTCTTGACCTGTTAAGTAGGTTGAATGCAATTTCTATGTTATCACTTCTATTGTTTTTTGTTGTTTACTTGTTTTAGGTGTTCGAAGGAAGAAAACGGAAGATAGTTGGACTGAGGAAGCAAGATTGTCAGCAACCGGAATAATGTAGTAATAGGTAGGCCCTCTTATTTGATTCTAGCTTAAGGAGATCTTCCATAGATTGTTTGTTTATGGCTAGACCCACTCTCATGGGCTAGAGGAATTGTTTGTGTCCACACTTAGAATTTACTTGCACCACAAATCCTTCCTTGGGTTTTTAATTGATGTTTGAAAACACTCGAGCTCATCCCATGCGCTTGTGTCGAGTCATTACACCCTCCTTGCATGACCATTCACCGTACATATTTTAGCATGCTGGTCACAATGTCATGCATGCAGTCATGTTTTGGCTCTGTTCATGATCCATCTTCATGTGTACAAGTTATATTCACGATGTAAGTATCTATCGCACTCACACACAACATTGTATGTAATTTCGTGTGATTTTCATCACAGTCGTTCAACGATCTATCTCAAGTGTCACACTTGTCGCTCGCAACCGTTTGTCAGTCACATTGAGCATGTTGTCTTGTTGGTTCAAGGTGTCTTCTTGTTAAGTTGTGTTGAGTGTGTGTTCATAAGGTCATGCATGCACAAGTTCACTCGCTCACACACTTAATCATTTTGTTGAAACTTTGTCGATTGGACCACCCTCCAATAGTAGGACCTCTAGTAGGATGCATTACGCGGTCTCAGCCCTCGAGGATCTTGTACTACTACCCAGAATTTCGCAAAGCTTGACGCTACCTCCCAGGCAGTCTGCACTGTGCAATCCTGGAATCAACCTGACTGACTGTCACCCAGAATAGTGCATAAGTTTCTCAGCAAGCCATCTCAATCCACACTACCCGCAAGCAAATCTATCAAGCTTCCCGCTAGTCAACCTGAGCATTTGACTGAGAAATGACCTTGGGCTTCACTCCTCCAAAACATTATGCAAAATCTGCTAGAATTCCCACCTCTATTGAATGAATAAATTGCATTGACATGAAGGATAGGCACCCAGTGTATGTCACTGCACTATCCCTGAAATTTGCATAGTTCTGTCATCCAGTATCCTTATCAGCCGACTTGTTGCTCCTCCTAAAAACTATGCCATTTTCATGGGATCTCCTCTAGCTGCCCAACACCCTGCTCAACCCAGAAACTATGGAGACATGTCCTATAGGCTAGCCTCCCATTTCTTCATAGTTTTGGCTAGTAAGCTCTCGCAGCCCGTTGCCAACCTCCCGGAGAATTTGTGTAGTTTTCACTACCAGTTTCCTCCCTGATGCTTGCACTACCTCCCTAGAAAATTTACGTAGTTTTTCCTCCAACTAAGCCAGATCCCAAATATGGTCAATGTTGTTATGGACTAATCATATTAGCCTCCCAGTGACCTGTCCATAGTTTTCCTTGACAGTGCCCCAAAGCCCACATCTCGACCTAAAATATCCTTTGCGTAGTTTCAAAGCCTTGTCCTCTCTCCCAGTCACTTGCACCTAAAAACGAATCATAATACATCATGGTAGACTAGGAGATTTATATATTTCATGTCAAGTCATCATGAGTGATTGAAGATACAAGTACATGGATGAGACATGGCGCGACGATGAACGTGATGAAAAGGAGCGCATGCTAGGAAACTTGTTCGCGAATAGATGAACACATGAAGCATGCCAAGTACTAGTGAAGGGGATACATGCACATGTAACATCAAGGGAAAACTAAGACCATCAAAGACTCTAAACACTTTTCCATGTGGAGGTGATGCTATGATACACCAAGAGTAAATTCACCACTCAGCAGAACTGCATCTCGACATGGACACCACCATCATCATGAACATACCAACACTATCGTGTCGAGTCATGTCATGAGTCATCTCAGCCACATCACTACTGTGGGCCATATTGTTGTAATCAATGTAATGTAACATGGAATTCCAAGAGACCCACATGTAAAGTTAAAGAGTCATGTAAACTTGAAGAGTCATCTAGGTCAAATAGTCATGAGGGAAGTCGAATAGAAACAAGGGTCAGTTTCACCCTTGGCTTTATATACTCCTCATTTGAACATGAAAATGACCTTTCTTTCACCTTGGATTCTCCCACATAGCCTTGAGAGTCTGTAATATTTTCTTTGAGGAGTGTGCAATGGATCCAACACTCCGCTATTAGGGTTAGTGATGTAATTTGTACAGATGTGTCTTGGAATTTTCACTTAATTTAGAAGCATGTTAATAGGCAAGCACATTTTCATGCATGTATTGTATTCATTTGTAAGACTATTGTTTGGATTCTTGTAATGCATGTTTCTTTAACCTATATTTTGATAGTTGAACTATTTCGATTGTTTTAGTATATATGATATTGGAAATGTGTTGTATTAGTTGTTAATGTTGCCTCCCTTCTGTGGACTATTCTGCCAGACACTCGACATAATCATTCTCGTAAACTTGCTATAACGACCATTGCACTCATGTAGACTATTCTATTGGGTGTTGTACATGCTATCTGTTCACCTTGCGTTTGTGACCACTGTGTCCATGTGGACTAATCCAGACTACTCCACCGGAAGTTACACATGTCTTGTTGTGTTGTGTGTCTCTAACAGATTTGGGACTATTCCCTTTCAACTTGAGTCTCACTCTCACCATCTCCCTATGTAGAGAAAGAACCTTGAAACAAGCGACACTAAGAACTCACTAGAAACACAAACCTCACTGTTTGACAACAATGTAAAACACTCATGTGCTAAGAAGGAAGAGCTAAGGAAAATCTTTAAGATAATGGAAAAACCGGATGGGACTCCTACATGAAACGGGGTGAGGTCTAGTTGAGAGTCCATAACAGGGAGATCCCTTGAATGTTGGCTGATCCAGCACCATTGCAGTGTTGTTTTAATCATCCCTAATTGACGAAGACTGCAAACATTTAATTTTCAACCTAGAGTAGGTATGTTAGTTCAATGGATTTTTCACTATCTGTGCCGATACACTACAACCAAGAGTGAAAATAGAAAACAGTAAGAAATGTTGTTGAATCAATTGTAGAAACTAAATCATTCATGCACAAATTAAAACACTCTACAGAAATGAAATAATGCTTCACAGTTACCAGAGAAAATGTTTTCCACACAGTGTACTGATAACTACACCAGTTGGTCAACTACCATAATGCTAATCAAATCCATGTAACATGATAGCATAATTCTATAACTGAAGCAAATATATTCTACAAACTATACAACAACAATAGAAAAGCATACAAATAATAAAAGAGAGAAACAATAATATACAACTACTCTACCACTGTAGTCCCTACTAAGGAGGAGGGCCCTGTCAGGGGTGAATGAATGAACATGAGATTAGTTAACGAGTCAACTTGGAAACAACAATAAAATCACCACAATATCTTTGATATTAAAAACAATTAAAAGTTACAAGATCAAAATAACAGTACTCTCTATGTTGTCTCCCATACCTAAGAGATTAAGTTTCTCATATAGTTATTAGATACCCAAAATAAGGAATGGATCAGTCATGAGAATCTCATATTTCTCATGCTGATCATAAAATAGAAATCATTATAACCAGTTCCTAAATACAAATTCTATTCAAATACATCGGTTAAGATCATAACCACTGGGATCTGTCACTTTCTAAATAAACAATTCATAACTTCCAGTAGTTGTTGCATGGAATATCACCCACGGCTTTGCGAGCTATGCTGTAATAGCATCCTGCAGTCAAATAATGGTTTGGGATGTAACAAAAATCACTGGACAACAACAACCTTGTAAATGACACCCAAGGTGTAACAGAAGTAACCTGTAATAGCAATGCATGTAACAACATTGTGGTGTAACAACAAGATCAGTAATAGCACATAGATTGTAACAACAATTTGTTCCATCCTGCTCTTAAATTGATCTACGCAGTTCTTCATTCCATAAACTTGTTCTCGCAAGAAAAACCTGAAAAAGAGAGGAGGATCCAAAAGACTTCTCCAATGCTTACACTAGTTAGCCATAAAAAGGAATATTGCATTGTTATATCTAGAAAAAATGGAAAAATAGCATGATAACAAAATATGTTGTCCATAATAAGGAAAAAGGTAGTTAACATGTAAATTTCTATTGGTGTAAAGGGGAAAAGGATAAAAACCGAGGAAAGAAAGTATAGGAAATAGGTACAAAAACTACACCCAACATCTCCCCCCAACTGGAGCAATTGGATGTCCTCATGCAAGACCTCAGTTTCTCATGTTATACCTCCAATGAAATTCTATAAAATTATAAGCACCACCAATGTCTTCACCAACAAACCTGTATCCCTGAGTAGCCATTAGTTGTTGCAGCAAGATTCTTCTTCGTAGTCGCACAAGTGGTAATATGACTGGTATTCCTCCACCAGTAACCAAATCAGAGGATATTTGAATCTAAGTCCAATCCAGAAGGCCCACAGTGCTTTCACCACCCAGGCATATTCTGGTACTCATATAATAACAACCAAAAAATTCTTGAACTTGGAAGGATCTCCTTCTTGTAAATGAGCACTACAGGCATCCCGTTAGTGCTCGAATTTTCATTTGTGCACAAATATTGAGGCAAAACCCCACAATCCTTTTTCTGTAAGTGGATGACTGCTCCCTTATTTTCAAGGTATTCAAGAACAACTTGAACTATTGTCTCAACTTGACAACCATTCCTGGTTCTTCCCTAATCCATAATGCTTCCCTTTCTTCATTATTATTCGCTGACTTCATGGCCAAATTTCATTCGATTTGATTCCTCATAAAAGAAATAAAGGATCAAAATTGCAAATACCCCATGTAAGAGAAAACACTTGCCACCATCTTTGTACTGACATATTCACACATCATGTTATGCAGAAACAACTCACAAAGTAAGATTTGTTCATCAAAATCACAAGCACAAACAATTTCAAGAAAAGTGCAGGTAGAAGAACCCAAATAAGGTCTATCTTCAAATATTGGTTTTAATTGAAATAAATAATATCATTTCCATAGCAACATTGGATATGATTGGGAAGGCCTCCTGCAGCCTAATAAGTTCAAGGAAAGCTTTTGAAGCTTCATATTATCGTTTGTTAAGTCCAAAACCTGTCATTGTAATAGTTGTAGTTGTTCGTCTTTCTTCTTCATAGCTTCCTTATTCCTCTACTCTTCTCATTCTCTCACCCATTATTCCTTTAACCATTTCTCCCGAAGCGAATTCATCATATTCTTATGTGCCTTGAGTGAGATCATTCCCTCTTGTAGAGAGAGTGCCTACTTCTTCCATTTTTATAATTCTGGTATCAACAACATTCTTTCAGAACACCATCCTTCATCAGGACCCAGTGTTCTCCCACATGAACTAAATATTTAAGGTGTAATAGCCTCTCGAGGGTGAAACTGCTCCATTTCAGATGTTGGTTCTTATGTAACAACAGCGTCATTAATGGGTTCTTTTGTAGCACCTTGTTTTTCTCCTTGGTTAGATTTTTCTTCCATTGCTAGTTCTTGTGTAACAACAGTGTCATCCACAGGCTCTTGCATATGATTTTCCCCTTGGTTAGCTTCTGTTTCCACCACTGGTTCTTGTGTAACAATAATGTCAACCACAGATTCATGTATATCATCTTCTTATTTTTTCCCTTGGTTAGATGTTGCTTCCACTACTGGTTCTTGTGTAACAATGGTGTCATATAAGGGTTGCTGTGTATCAGCTACCAAATTACTCTCCATGGAATGCTCCATTTCAGCTGCTGGTTCATGTGTAACAGCAACATCTTCAATAGGTTTTTGTGTGTCATCTTCCTAGGAATCAATTTATGTTTTCCTCGAAAAGGTGCCCACTACACAAACTCTATACCCCGCTGCCACTAGCTCCTTACCATAGACCATGCACACAAAACCCTAAACATTTTCCTCTCTAGCCCTATCTATAGCCTCAGCTAAAGTATCTAACCCTGAGACCATTTCTTCTACCTTATCCTCTGATAACTACTTCCTTAACGTTTTGTTTTCTCTTTCTAAACTTTCAATTTTAAGCAGCAAGGATTGGGTCTCATTCTTACTTGGTGAGGAAGGTTCCTCTAGCCAATCCTCCTCTTCAGCTTTCTACCTTGCTACCTCCTTTTTCTCCTCAAACATGGATGGAGACTCTAGGTACCCACTAACCCTTACTCTTTGCTTAGACCACTTATCACTAATTGGCTTGTCAAATAGTCTCTTTCCAGCCTTTGCTTTCAAAGGCTGGGGTTGCTCCATGGTTTCCACCAGAGCTTCCTCAGAAGTCCCAGCTTGGTTCCTACGGGTAGTCCTAGACTTATTTTTCATGAATTTATCCTATCTCTTTCCATGATGACTTAGGGCATCTAGCACAATTAGCTTGATGAGGCCATGGTTTGTGATGCAGTTCCTTAGGTGTGAAACTATCTTCATGGCCGTAGCCATATGCATGATATTATCCAACAGAAAATACAGGAGGTTTATCCTCTATTGATTTCAAGGTGATTTAATAATAAGAAGTGGTAACTTAATACAATTATTACCCTTCCCTCATAGGTGATATACTTAATGAGGTAATGCGTGACATTTTCCCATGGTTGGGGAAGCAACAACCTATCAATTCCTCTTGCTTTCTTCACCAGCTATTCTTCCCATTGGAGAAAATATTCCTTCAAATAGGGTCATTTATTTTTTTGTTAAACCACCTTTTTCCCTCTATAGCTTCCAACCACAATCCCCTGCTCTCCGTTTGATTCCTCTTCAAATTCTTAGTGAATTCCACAACAATTTCCCCATCTGATCCCTCCAGCATTTGGAAAAACTCAAAGAAACTATTAGGCCCCTATACTACTAGTGTAACCCCTTATTGTTATTAGTACAACCCCCTTATTATATTGATGTACCCATGTAGTGCCCATATTGTTACTATTGTGCCCCATATAAGCCCACTATTGTTATTATTGTGCCTTTATATTATTATTGTTATGTCGGCTTTGATTATATTATGACCCCTTAGACTCCTATATATAGAAAGGAGGTCTTTTCATTTGTATCATCCAAGAATTGTTCATTTATGTAATGTAAAGGAGGTTTCCCCCTTGAAGAGGCTAAATTCTAAGGCATTCATCTATCTTTTCTATATTTTTGTGAGCTGGTTTCATAACATTTGATATCAGAGCTTTGGATTCTAGGGTTTCGCTGCTCCAAAGAGGTCATCGTGGCATTTGCACTATAACTTTTTTCTGCAATGCTTCAAATGCTAAAAAAAAAACCCATTTGGGCCAAAATCGTTCTAAACTGCAGGTCCAAATTTCAGAGCTTTTCATGCTATATTTGCAGAGATATGATCTGAGGAAGTTGGCATTTTTGCAGACTCCCGAATTACATTCCAAACAAGTGACCTGGAAAAAATAGTCATAACTTTTGTTTTTAGCATCAGATTGAAATCTCGTAAGAAGTTACAGAAAAAGGATGGACTGTATTTTCTTGCGTATATTTTAGATCCTAAGGTTGAAACAGTAACACGTGGCACTTCCTACAAGTTCGCTCTTCTAAAAAGGTCTATAATTAGGTCATCTTGGGAGATTGTGCATAACTCTGCCTTGGAGAATCTAAATTTGATCAGACTGGTGTCATTGGAAAGAGGACACAGAGGGCTATTGTAAGTCGCAATTTCAAAACTAGAAAAACTGAAATTACAGAGTTATAGTCTTTCAAAATCGAGCTCCTAAAATCAAGAAAAGGCGATATGAGGAAGTTTGATGGCAAGGATCCAGTAAATTGTATACTTCAGATGGAGAAATATTTTGATCTACATGGTGTACCACTACTACAAAAGGTATGTATTGCATCTTCATATTTAGAGGTAGATCAATTTTTATGGTATAAAGGGCGTTGTTCTCGTAAACAACTTGTTACGTGGTCAATTCTCATGGAGGAAATGATAGAACATTATGAGGATACAAAGACCAACACCTTCTTTAGAGCAACACCACAAAAATTGGAAAGAGTAAAAGGGCTTTGTGACATAGTGGAAAGTAAAATTATGGCAACAAGGAAGTCTACCCCTCACAACTATAAATATGGAAGAGTTGTTTCTCCTAGCCTTCCACAACCTACAAGGGTTACACCACAACAATTGGAAGAAAAAGGAGAAAAAGGGCTTTGTTACAATTCTGATAGAAAATGCACTAAAGGTCATAAGTGTGCTGAGAAGAAATTATTTTACATAGAGTATGAAGAGGAGGAAGAAAAGGATCAAGAAACATCAAAAGAAGAGGATATACACGAGGACCCAACCCCAGAGAAAGAAGAAATGAATCAGACCATATCTTGTAAAGCATTGGCAAGAATTACCACTCCTCAAACTCTTAAGATAGAAGGACATATCAAGAAGAAAAAGGTGCAAGAAGTGAAAGATCACATCGAGAAAGAAGAAATGAATCCAACCATATCTTGTAATTCATTGATCAGAATTACCACTCCTCAAACTATCAAGATAGGACATATCAAGAAGAAAAATGTTCAAGAAGTGAAAGATCACATCGAGCTTTAAGAAATGAATTTGACCATATCTTGTAAAGGATTGGAAGAAATTAACTTTTTGTGAGATGGTTTCATAATAGAAACTTGCATCTTTAAAAATTTGGCATGCTTCAGGGAAGTTTTCCAATGCCTCCATTGATCCTGGTTCATGTCGAATTGCCTCGCCACCCATTTCTACATTGTTTCAATGTTTTTATCCTCTCCTCTCCTCCTTGAGAAATTATGAAGTGATCAACACAATGCTCATCTACTCTAGATCTGCAAATTGTTCTCCTCCACTTCCATCTGATATTTTTGAATGAGGATGCAACACTTCAACAATGGGTAAATGGTAGGGTGATGCAGTGAGGTTAAAGGTAGGAATTTCAAATGAAGGTTCGTATTGTGCAATATCGTTTCCTTATTATTGCTAAGTTATGGAAGATCTAGTTTGAGGTACAATTCCCTTTTCGGCATGATTGATCATTAAATGACAATGATTATGATTTCATCATACTTTGTTTTCAATTTAAATTCTCACAGATCATGCAAAGGTCATGTCATGATGTAATTCGTCTTGCCCCCGGCTTAAATGTGACGACTGTCCTCAGCTATCAAAATGATATCACATTAAATTTCCATAATTATTAAATAAAAGAGGATAGCAGTATTACTATTTCATGATGTACTTGGTGTGACGTGGAGAGGATACATTGGTGACGAGGTGCGCAAAATTAATTCTAGTAGTCAAGACAATTGCTCCGGAGTCATGGTGATGTGTGTTGTGTATCACAATAGATAATTTACTTGGATTATTTCTAGAAGTCATCAGTTGTTACAGCTGTAACAACCAAGACGACTGTTATGTATTATTGGTTTCCAAAAAATATAAAAACAAAGAACTAAAAATAGTCGTGTAACAACATTATTGTAAGATATGCCTGAAATAAAAAAATGTAGTTTCACAGTGTGTAACAGCAACCAGACAGTGGCTTTCAACTGTTATAGAAATTGTTTATCTACGCCCAAAAGAGGTTTTCACAAACATATTATTTTCATTATTTTATTATTATTATTATTATTATTATTATTATTATAATACTATATATATATATATATATATATATATATATATATATATATATATATATATATATATATATATATATTTATTTATTTATTTATTTTTACCAGGTGTAATAGTCGCTGATAGAGGTTGGTTTTAAGCTATTACACTTATTGAAAAATTAGAATTTTGGTAGCACAAGGGGGTTTTCCCTTGCTCATGTAATATGAAGGTTCGAATTTGTGACAACGTTAAGAAATGAATCCCTTGAAGTAGGTTTATGATATAACTGAAGACAATGCCAATTTCCAAGCAATGGTGTCCTCGCACTCTAAATTATAACCAAGTTCATAGTCCCATTGTCAAAGACTCCATCTACCTCATGGGGACCTAGCCATTTGGTGCAGATCTTACCCTTGAATTCCTTGAATTTTGAGTCATATAAGAGAACCCAATCTCCTTTCTGAAATTTCCTCTTTTTGATAAAACTATCGTGCCACTTAGCTCTCTGTTGCTGGATAATATCTATTTTTTGGATAACATCCATCCGACTCTCCTTCAATTCATTGATTTGGTTTAACCTTTTTGTTTGTGTTGTATCCAGATCCAAGTTTACCTGCAATTTTTTTCTTAATGTCTTGATTTCAAACTCAATAGTGAATAAGGTATTTTTACCATACACAAGTTCATATGGTGAGAATCTTGTATTATTCCTCCATGTAGTTTTATATGCCCACAACACTTCTGGAAGTTTATCAACCCAATTCCTTCGGTGACTAGCCACAGTCTTGGTAAGAATCCCATCAATGACCTTGTTGGTGTTTTCCACTTCGCCATTTTCTTTTGGGTGATAAGGTATCATGATTCTATGATGGATTTTGTATTTTTCAACCAGCTTTTGGATCATATGAGATGTAAATTAGGGCCCTCCATCTATCACTATCTCCCTAGGTATCTCAGAATGGACAAAGATGTCTTCAATCGGGAAGTCAGAAGTAGCCTGCTCCATGGCTCTGGTTAGTGATTTTGCCTCAACCCATTTTGTGGCATAGTCGGTGCAGACCAAGATGTAGGATCTCTATCTAGATGAAGGATTAACTGGTCCCACAAAATCCAAGGTCCATTTCTCAAATGGTTCTAAGACTATTTGAGGGTGTAACGACATATCATCTAATTTCATCGGTTGGCCCATCCTTTGGACACTATCACATCCTTTCATGAACTTCTTGGAATCCTCAAATATTTTTGTCCAATAATATCCTATCAAAAGGAATTTGTATCCTACCCGCTTGTCCACAATGTGCCCTCCATAAGGTTCCTCGTGACAAGCCTTAAGGATGTAAGAGATCTCATCTCCCCTAACACAACGTCTAATCTAAAAATCTGGTCCAGTGTGATAGAGATTCCCATCTATTGAGGTATAAGTAGTGCTCTACTGTATGATTTTTCTCTTTTCCTTGGAGGATAAGTATTGTGGAAACTTCCCTATAGTAAGATAATTGGACATATCTGCATACCATGGTGAATAAGTAGAAATAGCAAAGAGATACTCATTCGGGAAAGAATCCTCATAGGAATGAAATTGTCATCAATATTTAACCTAGAAATAAAATCAGTTGCTACATTATCTTTTCCAGGTTTATCTACAATTGTGATATCAAATTCCTGTAACAAAAATAACCAGCGTGTAATTCTATCATTGGTAATTGGCTTATTCATTAAAAAAACGAATGGAAAAATGGTCAGTGTGTACAACTACTTAATACCCGATAATATAATGTCAAAACTTGTTGATGGCATGCACAACTACTAAGAATTCCTTCTCGGTCACTCTGTAATTAAGCTCAGCCAGAGTCAAATTATTGCTTATGTAATAAATAGTGTAAGGTCTCTTATCCTCCAGTTGGCCCAAAACAACACCTACTGCAATATTTGATGCATATGTATTTATGTGAAATGGTAGTTCCCAATTATGTCCACGTAAAACCATAGCTCTTGATACACAATATTTCAGTTTCAAAAAGGCCTGCTCACACTTTCATGTCTATAAAAATTCCACATCTTTCATAAGTAAGGAGAACAATGGCTATGCAATTTTTGAAAAATTCTCTATAAATATTCTATATTGCCCTGCATGTCCCAAGAAACTACCTACCTCTTTTTGCATCTTGGGAGTTGGAATATTTAGAATTATCTCTATTTTAGCAGGGTCTACCTTGATCTCATCAATAGAAATGTCGTGTCCCAACATGATCCCTTTAATCATCATCATGTGACATTTTTCGGTGCTCAAAGAAACATTAGTCAGTCTACAATGTTCCAACACTTTTTCTAAATTATCTAATTTTGTTTCAAAAGCATCAGCATAAGGTGTAAAATTTCCCATGAAGATTTCAACGCAGCCATTCATCAAATCAAAAAACATTCTCAGTATTGCCCTCTGAAAAGTTGATGGCGCATTGCAGAGTCCAAAGGGCAGTAGTCTATATATGAAATTTCCCTAAGGGAAGGTAGAGGTTTTTTTATCCTGATCCTTTGGGGCAATCTACATCTGGTTGTAGCCATTAGACCCATCTAAAAATTAAAAAAAAAAAACTTTTTCCCAAAAAGGGTGTCAAGGACCTGATCTATAAATGGTAAAGGAAAATGGTCCTTTTGAGTGGCTTTATTGAGTTCTTTGTAATCCACATATACTCACCACTTTCCATTCTTCTTAGGGACAATAACATGTGGAGACACCTACTGACTGTCAGATACCAAATAACTAAAGTTAGTATTCAGGATTTTTTGTAATTCGTCTTTCACTACCTCCTTCAGTGTAAGATTCATGTGGTGTCGTGGTTATTTAATTGTTTTGCAACCATATTTCAAATAAATGTGGTGAGTGCATAGGTTGGTATGAATCCCTTTCATATTCGTGTAGTCCCATGAAAATTCCTTTTTGTATTTTTGTAATAGCTATAACAACAATTTGCTTTGGTCAGCAGTCAAGTTGGGATTAATGTTAAAATACTTTCCTAGTTCTATTTTGACTAGGTTTTTGTCAGTATGTAGAGTGGCTCTCATTCGTTCAAAGTTTATATCTTCTACCTCCTCTTCCTCCCTTGAATTTTCAATAGAAGTGATAGAAAGCGAGTTACTAATAAAACCATTAATGATATCATCTTCTGTCTCATCCTTGAAATACTAGGATTTTCCCAGAGTGAGGAGCAGTAGGGAAATATTTGATTTGGGTTCAAATTCATCCCATCGGGGATTGTTCAAATCCATATTTGGTTTTTGGGGGTAAAGGTTAAGGTTCTTTGTATCCTGGCCATATGAAATCATCATAGATCTAGATTTGCATCCTATAAATGCATCTGTAGTCGCCAGCTAGAGTCCCCTTAGAATCAAAGGATGTCCCCCCAGGTTGGATTTGGTTTGTAAGATAAGAAAGTTAGTCGGATACCTCCAGGAAGCTATTGTGATTACTATGTCTTCTAATACCCCCTCGGGCTTAACACTGGACCAATCTACTAATTCAAGTACAATAGGTGTATGTCTAAGTCGATGTAGCCCTAGAGTGGTAAAGTGGTCCTTTTTCATTACATTAATGGCTGCCCCAAGATCAATCAATGTATTAGTTATCGGATGGCCATCAATATAGATAGTAACCATAGGGTTTCCTGGATCATTATACTTGGTTAAAAGAGGATGAGTAGTCATTAATTCAGATAATTTCCCTATCATGTGTATGGTAGCAGGGTCCTTAGGCTTCCTTCTAGGTTTCTTAATAAATAGATCTCGTATTGTTTTGTCATAAATAAATACTTCTCTAAGAGCTTACACAACAGGAATTCGTATGTGCAAGTAACTCCCTAAGGAAATTGGATTCGGGTTGTGAGGTCATTCCAGTCTCAGTTAATCTCTGAGGATACAGAGGATCCTGAGTCATAAATTTGAATCGACTGCTATGGATGCGTCAGCGTTACTCGAGTTGGTTGTTACAAGAGTGTTGATGGTGTTGGACCTGCCAACATTCAGGTGATCACCCCGGTATGAAATCCAAACTATACCTCACATCGTTTGGTGTGGGAGTCCCATATGGTATGATGGCCCGATTGCCATTGTATTAAGGATTTTCCTCAACTATTTCTTGTCAACATAGGAGAGTGGTTCACTTTTTCTTCAAGAAGTGAGGTTCGTGTGCCTCATGAGTGTAAGCATACTTGTGTCAATGGTTCTTTCACTATGACAGGAAGAAGCTGAAGGTGAGTTCCAGGTTGAAAGGGATCAGTCCCAACTCGGCTAGGAACACACAACACAAAAGGAAGTACACAACTTTCGATGGAGCAGTCCACTAGGATGTGGAAGTCACAAAATACAAGGTAAGATAACACGTACAACACCCACGAAATAGTCCAAACGAGTGCAATGATTGTTACAACAAGGTTCATTGGAAAGTTATGTCTGATGTTCGACAGAGCAATCGACATGGACGAGACATCTTTAACAACATATACAACACATTTCTGTTAGTAGCTTATGCATTACAACAAATGAATCAGTTCAAATGTAGAACACAAGTTAAAGAAACATGCATTACAAGCATTAAATATTAGTCTTACAACAAATACAATACATGTGTGAAAACATGTTGGCATGTTAATAGGCTTCTGAATTAAGTGAAATTTCCAAGACACATCATTACACCATACATCACTAACCCCAACAATGGGGCATTGGAGCCACTACCTACTCCTCAAAGAAAATATTACAGACTCTCTTAGTTATGTGGGAGGAGCTTAGGTGGAAAATTTTATTTCACGTACAAGTGAGGGGGGTATTTATAGCCAAGGGGGAAAATAACCCTTGTGGTTGTTTGACTACCCTCATGATCATTTGACTTCCATGACTTTCTGATTTACATGACTCTATTTTCAACAAGTGGGTCTGTTGGACATCCATGTTACATCACATTGATTGACAACAAGCCCATAGTGGAGATGTGGGCAACATGACTCATGACTTGACATGAAAATGTTCGTACATTCATGCTACTGGTGGAGTGCATGTCGAGCCACACTACTGTTACATGATGGATGTCTTCATGGTATATCACAACTTCAGCTCTGCATGGTGAAGTGCACAGAGGCTTTGATGGTCCTTAGTTTTCTTGATGAAGCTTTAGCATGGTATTCCTTGCTTTCATGCTAGAAGGCTTGATAGGCTCACTTGCTCGTGAAGGTGCATGTTCGTTGCGTTCGTATGCTTCTCATGCTTCATTCATTTGTCTTTTGTTGAACATGTCCATCTGCATGTGCTCCCTTCATTCATCCCATTCATCATCTTGACATGTTTGTTGGTGTACCTGTACCTGCAATCCCTCATGATGAGAAGACATCAAATCCAAAACCCCCTAGTCTACCATGACACATGATCATTCAAATGCAGGGAACTGGGAGAGGTAGTAGGGTTGTGATGTGGGATGATGGCTCAAGGAAACTACTGATGAAAACTGCGCAAGAGTCACTGAGAGATGGAGACAGACACTCTGAGTTGACAGTGACTATCTCCAAGGTGTGGCTCAACTGGGAGGCACAATTGTCCAACTTTGGGAGGTACAGTTCGAGCTGCAGGAGGGCAAGATAGGCATGCTCTGTGTATTTTCCAGAATGAACAGTTAGTGGGAACTAGATAGCCAAATTTGCGCAATTTTCCAAAGGAACGGGGTAGGCTACATGAAGGGTCAACAGGCAGGGATTGTGCAGTTTTTTTAGGGAACTACCCGAGAGATTGGCAGCCAGAACTACACAATTCCTAGAGGGAACTTCCACTTGGCTGATGAGATCACTGGTAGCCAAAACTAGGCAATTCCCAAAGGGAACTGGTAGTTGGTTGCTCAGTCACCGATAGCAAGAACTACACAATTCTTGGAGGGAACATGTCGTCTGTTTTTAGGAGATGTTAGATGGTAAAACTGCACTGAGGCCGGGAGGCTGACCTGTTGACAATCTCTGCACACTTTCTAAGCTGAGCTAACTGATGGGTAGTGGAAGGCCCACTCATGAGCACTGCATAATTTCTAAGTTGAACAATCAGTCAACTATCCAGATGAATGAATGGGACAACTGCACAATTTTATGGAGTCAGGGACGGGCACTTGATGTCTATCTGGCTTGTCTATGCAATTTTCTTAGTTAGTTGAGTGCATGATTTTAGTGTTCTCTGCACAAATTTGGATGGGATTCAATCCCTAGGTGGCTGTCGGGTCCGACTTTCCAGGTGACCAACATGTGAGTTGATTGGATTTCTTACGAGCAATGCAATTTGGAAGGACTAGCTTGGTTCTTATGCACTGTTCTGGTTGTCAGTCGATCAAGTTCAAACTAGGCTGATGGTCTAGTTGTTGGTGAGGATTCTGGTAGTCATAACTTCAACAAAAATGAATAAGTGTGTGAACAGTCAAAAGGTGCATAGGTGATCATACAAACACACACTCTCATGACTTGATGATGAAATGACCAAAACATCAAGACACACATGTTCAACATGACTGACTGATGGTGCAAGCGACAAGTGCAACACTCATTGTTGGAGAGGTAAATCCCCTCTGCAGACAGAGGCGATCCCACTAGCCCAAACTGGGTCTAGCAACAATCAATTAACGCTACCATGCAAGTTCCTAGTTGCAAATTGAAAGTGGATTACGAGAACCAACCTGGAGTCCAACGCTAGTGTCGTAGAAGAGTTGATACTCCCGTTGCCTTGCCCCGGCAGGTCACGATCCTCATGATCTCCGCGAATGGATACCTGCACATGCAAAGAACGAAGCGAATACAAGCATAAAATCCACTAAATACAACTATATTTCAGTCAGAAAGGAAATAGATCAAACATTATCATAATGAACAATAAGATCGGAACCATAATGATAGTCGTTTATTAATGAATAATCAACAGAGAAAGATACAACCAAAGTTCTGACGTTGAATCTCTCCTCTGGCTGGGCGAGCAGCTACTTATGTCTTGCAATAGACCTTTCTCTCTCAGACTTCCGGTAGCATAACCTCCCTATGCTCCAAGACTCTTACTATCACTCAAGACAAGCATTATCACTTCTAGCATTACTCGAAAACTAGCTTGTCAAATGCATGAGGACAAACTTTTATAGATGGAGAAGGGGAGGAAGATACAATGCATCACGACACCCATTATGGATTGCATTATCTCCAAAAAGCCACTGTGGATAGATGTCAAGGATAGATGATAACTCTCGACATCTAGAAGACGAGCTTTATCCTCAAAAGACTTCATGACTTGAAGGGAAAAAACATCTGGGCGCGCGTTTGTTAAAAATCTTTTACAAACTTGGTTGGCGCGGGTGTTATTCTAAGACAGAGCGCCAATGGTCACACCCTCTTTTGAGGATCTCATTGATTGGAACGGGTAGTACATTGTGGACCCGCGCTAATGGAAAAAGGGCACTTTTCGGGGATATTTTGCAGGAGGTGTCTTCAGGGCACATGAAGTCCATACTCAGGGGAACATAATGCAAGTGTTTTTAAGTTATGTCACTGCTCACAGGTCCCGAAATGAGTCCTCCAAAGTACGGGAAAGGGGTAACAGGGACGGTGACCAATGGTGACAAATTATTGTGTAACAATGCCCCCTAAAGCATGAGGCCCGAGAGAGAGAGAGGGGTGAAATGCTTTACAGGAACACATGTAGTTGCCGCCAAGAATCTGCATCGATAGATACAACTGATAGCTCAAGTACATGATATATGTGGTATGGTCGTAGCCATCCATAAGAGAGTACATAATAATTTAGATCCATAGTATGGGCGCAGCCATCTGGTTAGGATCAATGAATCGACTCAGGTATGGTCGCAGCCATCCAGTAGATGAGTCATGTAACAAGAATCACGCCTGGATTACAACAGACAAAATCCAGGGTCTTGCGCTCCATCTCGACCCGAACAAAAGTACAAGTTCAAGCATGCGAATGTATGAGCTGAAGTCGAACATGCATGAATATCGTCTGATTACCAGTCAATATTGAAAACTGTTAACAGACGCGAGAGGTACCACCAATAATGACAATGGCCCTCAAGGTACTATAGGTACAATCTACGGCGTGCGAATTAGTGATCTGGCGTCGAACACCATAGAATCATTTGATCAGAGGCCAATGATGAAAACCTCACGTCGAACACGAAGAACCTGCCATTGAGGCATGCAGGCTCCAAGGCACCGAAAGGGAGTCTCTAGATCAGCTTCCTGGATAATGAGCTGAAGTCGACAGGAAGTGACCTTGATCGAAGGTGGGCCATAATGTTTCCCACATCATCGACATGAGACAGAGAGATAATGTTGTGAATCAAGATTATATGAGCTATCAGAGGGAGGTTGTTTTTCTACAGAGGTCAACTTCTCTTGAACATATCAGCAGCACGACAGTGGAATTGGCAGTATTTGACATCAATGGATTAGAGGTCATGGTGACGAGGCAATGAGCAGATGAGAGGTCAAATAGGATTACCCAAATCCACGGAGGCAAGTGAAAAATGAGATGAGATATCCCCACCCAGACATGAAAGCAGACAAGTGCCATGTTCAAGAGCGACATACTACCAACGCGACAATAATTATGGTTCCTTTTTTCCCCCCGCCATTTCTGGCGAGTACCCCAATTATTTTTAACAAGCTTGATGGGGATAACATATGCTTGTGGTGCGTCATTTCGACAAAATCCAATGTCATCAGGTTTTAACGAGTCTGAAAAAGGAAGAACTCGGCGTCTTTTCATGCTTAGAGAGTTTGAAAAGACAGTAGAAAAGGAAACTCCAGGGGTGTCCTTTTTTGTAAAGTTGTGTCTCTCGAGCCCGAAAAAGTATAAAAAAATTCTCGAAAGAACCGCCCGACCATTATGATCGAGGAGTACTTTTCATAAATAGTGATTTCGACCTGAAAAAGTAAAAAAGCGATCAAAACCACGTCGTTTCGTAACCATTAACGAGTCTGAAACGACAAAAACCTGGTAATCTTTTTATGTTTTAACGGTCGACAAAAAGAACTTAAAATGACCGCCCCTTATTAACGTTTAACGAGTCAAGAGGAGTAACTCGGCAATCTTTTCGTCTTTAAACGGTCAGAAAAGAGCTGAAAGCAGACCTTAAAGTAACCTTTTCACATGTTTTACTGAGCTTGAAAAAGTAGAAAAATGAGCTCGTTTCATTGCTTGAGTTGCACCAACACCTGTTATCATACAAAAAACAGTGTAAAGCCCACTTTGATATAAATATATTCAAAAATACCCAAAAAATAATATTTTTAATGTATTTTTAGGTCAAAAATTGCTATAAAATAGTGAAATGGTAAAAACAAATTTACTTTTTACTTTTCACCTTGTGAGTTTACCATTGGAGGGTTTTGGGTGCAAACTTCAACCGTTGATCGTGATCAATCCAGGAGAGCAATCGAGCTGCCATCTGAAGTAGGTAAGAGACCTTGTCCTTAGCTTCATTTTCATTCCATTTTTTTATTTTTTCATCCACAGATGGATCCCCTGCAAGAGGATTTGCAAAAATTAGGGTTGCGCCATTGGCGCGGGTTTCCTGCTCGGGATCACGCCAATGGGATTATTTACCCAAAGGGGGCATGACTAATTTTCCCATGGATTTAACCGTTGACTTTGCAATTTTCCTTTAATTTTGGTTTCACCAGTGATCTAATGATGATATTTTCGACTTTATGGTTGCAGGGATTCGTCAAAATGGCTGTAGAATGGAGAGAAAGAGAGCATGATGCTTTAGATGCCATGGCACTAGAGGATGAAGCCTGCATGGAGGCCTTGAGGGACCGCGGCTTAAAGAAGTTTTTCCTCACCTCCTATTTGCGTGCACAACCTGAGCTACTACAATTTATCGTGGATGCTTGGGACGTAGAGGATTAGGTATTCCGCTTGAAAGATCAAACATTAGAGCTGGATGTTTCTGATGTCTATTTTATCACTGGTTTATCGCGGAGAGGTGCACGACCCATCTTAACCAGAAGTAGGCCTTCCGGGGAAAATATGGGGGAGGTGATGGAATGGGTTTGTCCTGGGGCACAGTTCGGATCAAACAGTGCCAAGGTAGATATTGTCACAGTTCCAGACCTAGTGCTACGAGTGATACTATTCACTATCACACGGACGGTTGGGGTACAGGCACCCCACGAGACTAGCAAGAATCATTTACTGCTGGCAACTGAGTGTCTCCAACCTACGCTGTTTGACTGGGCCACGGAAGTGACTACAAACATAAAGAGGCAGCTTACAAAGTGTAAGCGAGATGGCAACAAACATTTCGGGTATGGATCCATTGTGGTATCCTTCTTCTTGGAGAAACTGCCGATTTTCCGGATTCAGGGAGGTATAGTGACAGATCTAGTGCTATGGGAACCGAGGTTGGCTCGATGGGCAGCACTGATGCCCAGAGGAGGAGGGGGCCAGAAAATGGCCTGGAGGCCCGAGTTCTTCATATGGCTCCGTCACTAGATGACCGTTATAGAGGACTGGCCCTATGCAGGCACCGATTTTACTGGAGACCCAGATCTCCCATTGCCTGTGGGAGAAGACTGGGATGAGGAGCTTGGTAAGAACTCTTTCTGTTTTTGATTTTTTTTATGTAATACATGCATGTCTCTGACAACAGATATATATATGTATGCAGATGTTGGTGCAGAGTGGCCAGCTAGTCTATCTCACATAGCACGGAGGGTACAACCCGCAGTCGACCCTCAGGGAGAGGGTGGTGCGGGTGACGAGCTAGTACAGAACCTTGAGGCACTCACTTGAGAGATTCTAGACTATGTCAGATTGGCGGATGTGACCTTCGCATACCAGAGGCACACAGTGGGAGTACCAACTCGCGTCCACCGTCTACTGAGACGTTTGGTGCGAGCGGTGACATACTATCATGAGCATCACCGTGATTAGACGCCTAGGTTTTATTTTTGCATATTTTTGAGAGACATGTTGTCTGCGGCCATATGAGATTCAGACATGTATTATTTTTTTGGATTATGTAATGCGCGTGGCGCAAACATTATGACACACACGTATATATATACATATGCCTATGGTTTATTATTGTGTTTTCATGTGCTTGCTTGTATAATGTTTTGATTACAAATTACGCAAATGTCTATCTAATACATGATTAGCCAATGCATCAGATAATGTGTTTAATTGTCGTGGAATATGCTAATATGTGATAAAATCAAAGTTCCTTTCTAACAATCTCACACGTAAATACAACCTTAGAATGCGATGGTCTCTGACGGAATATTGCCCGTTGAGCTGGTGGACGACAAGTTGAGAGTCCAGGTTCACTACCAATGCACGAATGCCAAGATTAATTGCTTCAGCAAGTAGCTCAATTACAACACAATATTTGGCAACATTGTTAGTGGTACGACCCAAACACACACCTTGAAAATATATCAGCTCGCCATGAGGATCATAGATCACCCACGCCACAGAGGACAAGTTGCGAGTACTGCGGCAGGCACCATTAGCGAAACCAACATAAGGTGCATCAGACATCTGCACAAGAAGCGAAAGACACAATAAGTGGCAGTTACGCCTTTAAAACTGACGCACATACACACAACACACTTGCTAGAGTACATGTATGTACAAAATAAAATGTACAAGCATCATGCATAGTACTTTTTCAAATACAGCCCGTTTCGGGGCTTCCTAAGAGGGTTCTCTTCATAATCAATCAGCTCGTAGGCCCATTTTTGCAAAACTTTCTTGACAATGTAAGGGCCTAGCCACATAGGCTCGAGCTTTCCTGCTCCTAGCTTATCTTCTGCCTGATCGTATAGCAGGACTAAATCTCCCTCAACAAAAGAACGTGGATGTACGGTCTGATCGAAGTGAGTCTTGACTCGCTTCTTTTGCATTTCGATGGCCAAAGAGGCCAAGCGATGGGTCTCATCTAGCCGTTCCAGGTAAAGAAGGCGTTCTTCTAACAGAGTAGTGTTGGGAAGTAGCTCGACAGCCAATTTTAATGAAGGGATTTCACATTTGATTGGAAGGGTAGCCTCTAGTCCATAAACTAGTTGAAATGGAGTGAAACTAGTGGCATCCTTCACGGACGTTCGGTAGGCCCACAAGGCAGGGAACAACATCAAATGCCAGTTAGAGTTATGCATGCCAATGGTACGTTGAAGCATTGTAACCAAAATCTTATTGATAGCTTCAACTTGGCCATTGGACTGAGGGTAGTATGGAGTTGAACTATCGTGCTGCAAGCCTAGCTGGGTTGTTAATTCTGACATCATATGATTACGGAAATGCTTCCCGTGATCAGTGACGATGGCTTGATGGATGCCGAATCGCGAGATAACATGGTTGAATAAAAATTGCGCTGTTGTGTGACCGTCTTCAGTTAATGTAGGCATCGCCTCGACCCATTTAGTAAAGTAACCGACGGCAACGATGATAAACCCATGCCCCCCGGCCGAGCGAGGGTTACAGGTCATATAATCAATGCCCCATTTTGCAAAAGGGCCGACGGTGAAAACAGGGTGCAATGGAGCAGGAGGCGCTCACATCTTCCGTTGGTATATCTGGCACTCATGACAAGAGTGAACAGCAAGAATGCAATCCTTGAAGATAGAGGGCCAAAAGTAGCCAGCACGGAGGACTTTTTGGGTAGTGGCATATCCGGACATGTGACCGCCACAGGCACTAGAGTGGCAGTCATTCAAGACACGCTCAACTTCCTCGAGAGTTAAACATCGGCGGAGAACAGAGTCGGCGCGGAGGTGATATAGCGTATCCCCAATGATACGGTAAGGTTGAGACTAATGACGAATCCTTCGTTGAGCATCTTTGGACACGCCAGGACGAAAGGAGGACGTTTGAAGATATATAATGATATCGTCGTACCAGGGATCAAGGGTGCTAATGAGAAATAAAGTCTCATTCGGAATTTGATCCTCTACGTGAGAGGTCGGGAAAGAAGATGGCAAAGAGCAAAGTAACTCAGCAAATACAAGGGATTTCTTAGACTTGGCAGTGGTAAATTCCAAGTCAAACTCTTGGAGGATGACAATCCACTTTGAGTACTTGCCCCCTAGCAACTGGCGTGACAAAATATACGTCATGGGGTTGCAATCAGAAATCACGGTAGTAGTGCGCAGCAGAATATAATGACGGAAACGTTGGACAGCACAAACGACGGCCAAAGCCAACTTCTCGACATAAGCATATCGAGTTTCCTTGTCTAAAAGGTTGCGGCTGAGATAATAGATAACATGCTCAGTGTCATCGTCGTCAGTTTGAACAAGAACCATGCCGATAGTAGTGTCAGCGGCAGCCAAATACAGGGTGTAGTCACGATAATAGTTCGAAGGACGGAGCAATGGAGCAGAAACAAGGAGGCCCTTGAGATGCTCAAAAGATTCCTGAGCAATGGTATCCCAATGAAAAGGGACATCTCGCTTTAGTAATCATGTGAAACCTTTGGCCACCTCGGCATAGTTTGGAACGAAACGTCGTAGAAAATTTGCTTGACCCTGCAAGCTTTGAAATTGCTGTAAAGAAGCAGGGGGAGGAAGATTCACTATAGCCTCGACCTTAAGGGGATCCAAACGGATGCCCTCTCGGGAGACGACAAACCCAAGAAGTCGGCGGATTCAATGCAGAAGACACATTTGTGAGGATTAAGCCTGATTCGGTAGTATCGACAGCGAAGAAAGATTTCGTGAAGGTGCTTAGGGTGGTCCTGACGTTTGGCTGAATGAGTAGGGAGATCATCCAGGTAAGGCTGTACAATGTGTCGAATGTCATGGAACGCATAGGACATTGCACGCTGGAAGGTAGCACCGGCATTTTTAAGACCGAAAGGGAGCTTCTTATAGGCAAATGTGCCCCATGGACAGATAAAGGCGGTCTTGTGTTGATCAACGGGAGCAATATTGATCTGGTTGTATCCAGAAAAACCATCCATAAAAGAGTACATTTCACTTCCGGAACACTCGTCAATAATTTGATCAATCAATGGTGTGGGAAAATTGTCTTTATGACAGGCTCGATTTATACCACGATAATCGACACAAACACGGATTGTACCCTATTTTTTATTCACAGGTATGATATTGGAAACCCAATCTGTGAGCGGTATAGGATAAATAAAACCGACTTTAAGAAGCTTTTCTACTTCGGCCTTAATAGTTGTAGCCTTTCGGGGGTGTACAGGGCGTAAACGTTGACGAACAGGCTTATCACCTGGGTACGTGATTATCTCATGCACCACTATGCTAGGATCAATGCCGGGCATTTCTTCATAGGACCATGCGAAGACGTCACGAAATTCGCGAAAAAGATTGGAATAAAGTTGAATCTCCTCCGGAGTACAAGTGACTCCAATGTGAAGATGCTCGACAATCCCTGGTTTCACAGAGATGTCAATGGGTTGGGTTTGCGTAATGTTGCCATATTCCCTTCAGAAGACACCTGATAAATCTAAATAGGTGTTTGTAATGGGAGACAAGGAGAAAACCGCTCAAGGCAAGTCAGAATATCCTGAGGGGCAGGGAGAAACGAGGAACGATGGTGAGAATCATGCCAAGGAAGTTCCTCGAGAGACATAGTCTCAATAATGGCTTCGTCGGAAGGGAATGTTTCTTTTAAAGGATCCGAAGAAGTCTCACCTACAATCCCTGAGGATGGAATGAATGAGTGGAGAACCTTGCTTAAAGGAGAAAGTTCAAAAGAGGGAGGCGATGCAGCAATAATTTCAACATAGTTGAGTTCAGCAGGACTCAACGGCATCTGGTCGCCCCAAGAACCCACTTGGTCAGTGGGAGGGAGGATCCACGAATCAGAATAAGTAGTAATCATATTAACTGAAGCGACGTTAGGAGGTGGGAGCGGAAAAAAACCCATAAGGGCGGGATCTTTGAAAAGTCCGGCCCCCAGACTCTCAGATGATTTCGAGGTATGTTCCACAAAAGGGATGTTGCCTTCAGAAGAGGAAGCGAAGAAGGATAGCTGGTCTACGGTAAAAATCTTCCCTTGATGAGGGAAACAAATGATACGAAACAAAGATGAAGCTACAACTTTCATCGCGTAGATCCAGCTACGTCCGAGAAGGAGGTTGTAGGTAAGAGTAGCTGTTGTTGGGAAAAGTATCCAATACGGAATGACCCTATCCCACTCTAAGGGTGATAGTACCTCAGCAACAATCAAAGCAAAGCTATTTGAGATTACTTCTTTATGAGATGTAAGAGAGAGGAGAAAGAGATCCACTAACCGTTGTCTTCCGCTAATGATTGATCCAATCTTCTCTCTTTGCTGCTTGCTCCCAGCTCCTTGCTCTTTCACTGGCCCAGCTACACCAAGATCCTGCAAAATCACAAGAGAGGGAAACTACAAGAAGCATACATTCATAATTGATTCAAGGATTAGAATAAATCAAATATACAAGCATCAATACGCCATTGAGACACATGCATATAGAAGAACCTCAAATGCTTTATTAATGGAAGAAGTAAAGTTCAGGAAGTGATACAACCATAAAAGGCCCAATCCAGCATCACCTCCTAGCAGAAAGAAATCTCCTCTTCACCTCCTTCAAGCAAATCACCCAATAGTTCTATACTCAAACCAACAACACTTCCTTACATACACAAGATTCCAGCCTCCCTAGACCTCATGAGAGAGCTCTATATATAGGAGATTTGGAGAAAGGATGAGTCAGCTTGAGTTTGGCATGGAGCTGACTAGTGTCCTCTCCCACTTCAGTTATTCTTTAGTTCTTGAGTCCACTTGGAGGTTCTTGCTTCCAATTGGAGATCTAGACCCTCTTACTCATCAATAGGTGAATTCCCTGATCCAAGTGTCATTTTGGAAGCTTCCTGGGCATTGACACCTTGAAGAATGACTGTGCCACTTGGCCAATCTCGCCCAGCGCAGGTAGCCTTCATTGGAGTTGAAATTCAGCGCAGGTACAGAGTGGAGCAGTTGACATTCAGCGCAGATGCTCAGTGGAGCAGTTGACATGATCCAGAAATAGTTTGTTTTTGAGTGTTTTCAGGTGGAGAACTGATTTTCAGTGCTGTGGTTTGCTGACCTTGTTCCTCTAGGGGTAGGAACAACATGTTTAGGGACTTTGGATCCCTTAGATTATTGACATTTCATGCTTCATGCTGTAAGGCACAAAAATGTCTATAACAGTTGCCCCCTAAAGTATGAGGTCGTTTATCGGGTGACATGCTTTATCAGGAGGATCCGAAGTTCATTCAATCGCTGAGAGGTGACCTGTAATAAAATACAATACAATACATTATTTTTTCATTCTACTTTCATGATCTAGCTGAGGCGGGCATTCCCATGCTCAGCTTTATAAATTCATTTTAGTACATAGAACAGACGATCGTCTGATGATAGACAGATAATTCTCTGCTGAAATTATCATCCTTTGAGTAGGATGATCATCTGCTGCAATGATGTACATGTCAAATGTCTTTATGTTTCCTGAATATATATCACAGCCCGGATGGATGAAACTAGATCCGGGGTCTTCAAACTCGTTCGATCTTCACTCTAAGTACAAGTCGATCCATGTGAGAATTGCGCTGAAGTCGAACATGGAAAGACATCGCTTGATTACCGGTCAATGATGTAAACCGTTAACAAGCGCGAGAGGAATCACCGATAATGATAATGACCCTCAAGGTACTGCAGTACAATTCACGTGGTGTGAACATAGGACTCGGCGTCGAACACCATGCAAAATCTTCTGGTCGAAGGTCATTGATGTATACCTGTCGCCGGAAGTGAGAAACTTGCCATTGAGGCATGCAAGCTTCAAAGTACTGAGGGGGGTGTTCCTAGATCAACTTCTTGGATAATGAGCTAAAGTCAACAAGAAGCGATCTGTCAAAGGAGGGCCTTAATGAATCCCACATCAGTGACACGGAACGGAGCTAATGATTTTAGTGGAGGTGAAAACAATCTGTGAAATATGATTCAGGGTGGCGATCATGGGTGGATGAAGGATAATGTATGGCAGTGGATGGGACACGGTTGACTCTTTCTGAACAACATCTCTTGAACATATAACGACACTGATGCGATGGATCAGTAGCATTACCCCAAATGTGGATGGTTTGGCGAAGACCATGGTGATGAGACCGGTGAATGAAACAACCCAACCCGATGTGATACAGAGGAAAAGTGTCATGTTCAAGAGCGACTTGCTACCATTAAAGCTTTGAGGTTCTCCCAATTTTTCCCCAGTCATTTCTGACCAGTACCTATTTATTTTTGTCAAGCATGAGGAGGATAACATATGCTTGTTCTATAACCTGCCCTTCGGGCAAGCCCATCGCTATGTTTTAACGAGCCTAGCGATAGGGAAACTCGTTCTCGTCTAAAGACAAGTTTGTCGCTATTTAATCATTTTAACGAGTCTAACGACAAGGAAAACTCGGTCCTTTTCATTTTTAGAGAGTCTGAAAAGGTACAGAAAGTTAACTCCAAAATTCCTTTTTCGTCATCTAATCCCTTAAGTCCGAAAAAGTATAAAACAATACAGAAGGGATGAGTTTTCGATAACTTTAACGAGCCGAATAAAACAAGCGCTCGACCTTTTTGTGTAATAATCCCTCAGGTCCAAAAAGATTAAAATCTAGAGGAGGGATAGCTCTTCCGGTCATTTTAACGAGCTGGAAGGCCAAAACTCGGCAAACTTTTCATATTTTACGAGTCAGATGAAAAGAGCTCAAAGAAGACTCGTCTTTTGAGGAACGAGTGATAAATAGGGATAGCAGCAGATTCCAGGTACAGGTTGGAATTTTCCAATCACGGCAGTGTCACAAGGATGGCTAGGTGAAATCACTCTTCGCAGCTGTTCCTCAAAATGGGTAAACAATCATATGGGGGTGAACGATCGGCCAAATGGAATGGAGGTGGCAGGTGCAAAACACGACCAAGGCTTTTTATGGCTAATAAATTTACGATCACAATGGTTATTTACCGGAATAGGTTCATTTTTTAATGAGCTTAAACTCTGGAGGAAACTCTTGCTCACGCTTTTTTATTTTTTAACGAGCATAAATTCCACGGTAAAACTGCTCGATCTTATGTTTATTTTTTAACGAGCATGAACTATGTGCTAAAATTGCTCGGATCTCGCTTTTCTATTTTTTAACGAGCATAAATTCCACGGTAAAACTGCTCGATATACCAGTCATAAGATAAGAAATGTCCCCTGTGAGATCTCTATTTTTTAAGGAGTTTCATCTTCACTAAGCTTTACTCCATCTCATCCTTTCTTTATGCAAGTTCAGAAACGGATAATCCAAAAAACAGATAAATAACCATTCTTAGCTTGCACTCCAAAAGGTTTGCATGCCCCCAGGTATAAAATACAATTTCAAGGCTGCCCCTCCTCTCCCCCACTTCTGCTTTTCTTTGGGTGTTCACAGCTACTTGTCGTCTTGCTAGTCTAATGTTAACGATACTTGTCTTCTCGTTATTTCTAACAGGTCTTATGCGGTACTTGTCTTCCCGTCAGCCCAACTTTTGACAGCTCTTTTTGCAAGATCGCAAGAGGACAGCTACTTGCGACAAGAGAAGAACACTACTCAAAGACAAAACATTGGTGTTATTGAGGGAGGCTTTCCTCTTTCTGGTTACCCAAAGATTGTTTTGTTAACACCATCAAACGAAAACATTTCCTCGGCACTGTCTACCGAAGTAGACAATGGTGAATGACTGTTGTCAAACAAGTAACCTTAACAAAAGAATCCTATTATAGAACAACCCCTCTTCCAACCACGGACGGGGTATGGACTAGTCATATTCTTTCGCGGAAATTCTACCTTATACCCAGGGTTTCCTCTGCCCGAAGCAGACCAGGATGCATGCCCCCTGGGTTCCAGTCCCATCTTTCCGAATCACTCGCACTCATCGGGAAGGAGGACTGGGGGTGGAGACATTTCTTGAGTGAATAGACCATTGAGGGTTGGTATCTGATTATTTGCGATGCGTGATCCCGGAAATGAAAGTTGGTCTACGAGCTTGACCATTCTTCCTTCGTGTGGAAAACACATTACTCTAAAGAGTGAGGAGACTATAGCTCCCATGCAATATATATAGTCTCGTCCAAGGAGTAGGTTATAATCCAAGGGTCCTTGAACGACCATCACGTTCATTTGAACGGTCTTCCCTTTCAATGTAACAGGTACATTGGGGAGGATCCCTAATGGTCGACTGGTTCCTTTATCAAAGCCCGAGAGATTTCTTATCTCAGGAAAAAGTGTCGGGGAACCCAGTGCTTTCCAAGCAATAGAGGAAAGGATACTCACAGATGCCCCTTCATCAATGATAGTGCCAGCCATTACCATTCTATAAATTTGGACTATGATTCTGAATGGTATACTGGCTGGCAACCGGGGTCTGCCTAGTTGGTTCCAATCAAAGGACACAACCAGGTTGCTTGGTGGTGGGACCGAATACACGACCAGATATGACGCTGACGATGTTCCTTCCTGCGATAAAGGAATGGGCGCATTGCCCTGATGCTCATCAAAATCTGTGTTGATGAAAAGAATCTGGATGGTGTCATCCTTATTCTCTTTAGTGAGGGTGTCATTTGAAGATGAATCTTCAGTGACGGTGTCATTTGAGGATGAAACCTCTGAAGGAAGAACCGGGTCAACTGCTGTATCGACCTTTAGACTTTCGTCTGGTCTGGATTCAGTAGGTTCATTTTCAATGACTGACGCTTCAGCTGACCAGTTGAGTGGGCCAACTGTATTTTCAACCAACGAAGGACTTGGCACGAGTTTTTTGTATCCAAGAGGAAGTCTCAACGGTGAAACCGGGCGATCTTCCAAAACTCTCTTCGCTTCGTCTAAGAAGGGACAACGGTGGATGGCGTGATCGCCTTCACACAGTCTGCAGGGGGATCTTGCTCCCCCTCTTTGTCTTGAACCTTCACTTTCGCTGGTTGACGGTAAGCATTCAACCTGGCTATCAGAGGTTGATGCTCCCAAATTGTGCAACCGAGGGGACCAGTCCCTTAGTATCCGGGGAATACAGGGACAATCTCTATGGAAGTGGTCTCCTCTACATATGACACATGGCAATTTAGGCCCGGTCTGTGCTGTGTGTGGATTTTTGTCAGATGTCTTTTGCTTGCCCCCAGTTGCCTTAGGCTCCTTCTTCTTCTTCTCTTTCTTCTTCTTCACCTTCTTCTCCATGGGAGCTTGGCTTTTGCCGGCTCTACCTTGCGAAGATGAAGGATTGGAGGAAGAGTTATAGGAAGTTGAAGGCTGGTGGGCAGCTCTAGACTGATCTAACTGTTGACTCGACTGTTCAGGAACCATGGTGTTCTGAACTACATTGGTTGAGAAAAGCCAAATTGGCAGGCCAATCGTCAATCCTGGAAGCGACAATGTGGCCATGTGGGGCGCACCAACTTCTCCCCACAAGGAGAAAGGACTAGGATTTCCATCATGTGGAATTCCTTGGTTGGGGCGTTCCATGTTCTCAACCTACAGATCAACGCAGGAATAGGAGGTTATTATGTTCCGTTTAAAATAAATTTTATAACGACGCTTTAGACACAACTTGATTTTTCACTTTTTAAGAGTCGAGAAAAAGCTAAAGATGACTCTAGTCTCCTTCGATGTTTTAATGAGCCCGAAGTGACAAATGCTCGGATGGACTTTTTCAGTTATAGAGTTTGAAAAAAGGCCAAAAGAAACTGCTCTGGAGTTCTAGGCAGAGGGTGTGCCAAACTTTTCGCAAAACCACAGAATACATTTTACGGTACGAGTGGTCGATCTTCGTGAATGCTGTGTTCACTGCATTGCGATCAGTAGGGCGGCCGACATGGTTTCCTATGGATAAAGGCTTTGATCCTATAGGGGTCTCCCAATATATACGCGACGGTACGTGGGAGCACAAGTCCGTATTGATACTTATCGCTTCACCGTGGAGGAATCACCCAACCACTCAACGCTAAGATATCACGTTTAACGACGCCGGAACACGTCTCTAGCTTAGACCTCTATGTGTTTGCGTTATGTTTCAATGCGTTGTTATGTAAATTCAATTTATTTTAAGGTTGATCTTGTTTAGCAGTTTGCCTTTATGGATCACCACAAGATGTATGGTAACACTCCTAAATGCAGTCTAAGACGATAAGCAAGCTTTTCAATCTTTCAACTTTGAAAATCTTAACTACTGAGGGAAAAGAAATACATCATCTTTTCACACAGATCATAGAGCACACACTAATGCACTTTTTCCTAAATCAACATGCAAACTGTCATAATGCACATGCACAATGCAAGTATTTCTTTTCTCTTTCTTAATGTTGGTGCGATAAAAAAAGAAAGTTGTTGTATAACTTTGAATTCAATTTCAAATGAAAGCAAACAAGCTTGTCCAAAATAAAAAGACACCTTAAGATTTACTTGTTTCGACACTAGAAATATATAAATTCAAACCATATGACAAAAGCAAAAGCTCAATCAGCTATGAACAGTAAACAAACTAACTCTTAAGATCAAAACGACACTTTATCACAGGTCTAGATCTAAGAGGCCACAACAAGACTGGTTCACTTTCGATATGGGAAACTGTAAATGATATAAGAAATACACAAAGAAAAAAAACAGTTTCTTTATACAACCGAGGCAGAATAGTAAAAGTTGGTTTCAGATAGGTACATTGACTGGTAACAGGCAGCAAAAACAAGAGTGAAAACAGGGCAATAAACAGGAGGGAACCCCAGTAGCACTAGGCAAAACTGGTTCAGCGCAGGTAGTACACTGGCAGTTTGACCTTCAGCGCAGGTAGCCCCTTCGGGAACTGCGCTGAAATGCAGACTGCCTTCACAGTGCCTGCACTGAAGATTCAAACTTTCATTTTTCTCAGTTTTCGGGTCACAGATTGGTAAAAAATTCACAGTTTTTGGCCAAATCAGAAGCTATCAGTCAAGTACACACTAAGGGATGAAAAGGAGGATGAAAAGCTATCACTAAGAGCTATTTAGAGTCCTTGTGAATCAGCTCTTCAAATCATAAACATGCCCAGAAACTGAGCTAGAGTAGCTGCCCTCTACTTTGCATTTGAAAGATCCAAATGCAGTTCGATTCGGTACTCCCTTTGTTTATGAAATGAATAGCAAAAACACAAACAACCAACAAGATACGATCCCCAGTGGAGTCGCCAATTTGTTGTTGGGAAAAGTATCCAATACGGAATGACCCTATCCCACTCTAAGGGTGATAGTACCTCAGCAACAATCAAAGCAAAGCTATTCGAGATTACTTCTTTATGAGATGTAAGAGAGAGGAGAAAGAGATCCACTAACCATTGTCTTCTGCTAATGATTGATCCAATCTTCTCTCTTTGTTGCTTGCTCCCAGCTCCTTGCTCTTTCACTGGCCCAGCTACACCAAGGTCCTGCAAAATCATAAGAGATGGAAACTACAAGAAGCATACATTCATAATTGATTCAAGGATTAGAATAAATCAAATATGCAAGCATCAATACGCCATTGAGACACATGCATATAGAAGAACCTCAAATGCTTTATTAATGGAAGAAGTAAAGTTCAGGAAGTGATACAACCATAAAAGGCCCAATCCAGCATCACCTCCCAGCAGAAAGAAATCTCCTCTTCACCTCCTTCAAGCAAATCACCCAATAGTTATATACTCAAACCAACAACACTTCCTTACATACACAAGATTCCAGCCTCCCTAGACCTCATGAGAGAGCTCTATATATAGGAGATTTGGAGAAAGGATGAGTCAGCTTGAGTTTGGCATGGAGTTGACTAGTGTCCTCTCCCACTTCAGTTATTCTTCAGTTCTTGAGTCCACTTGGAGGTTCTTGCTTCCACTTGGAGATCTAGACCCTCTTACTCATCAATAGGCGAATTCCCTGATCCAAGTGTCATTTTGGAAGCTTCCTGGGCATTGACACCTTGAAGAATGACTGTGCCACTTGGCCAATCTCGCCCAGTGCAGGTAGCCTTCATTGGAGTTGACATTCAGCACAGGTACCGAGTGGAGCAGTTGACATTCAGCGCATATGCTCAGTGGAGCAGTTGACATGATCCAGAAATAGCTTGTTTTTGAGTGTTTTCAGGTGGAGAACTGATTTTCAGTGTCATGGTTTGTTGACCTTGTTCCTCTAGGGGTAGGAACAACATGTTTAGGGACTTTGGATCCCTTAGATTATTGACATTTCATGCTTCGTGCTGTAAGGCACAAAAATGTCTATAACGGTAGCATCAACAACTTCAACTTCCATTTCGACCGTCTTCCCTTCCAAAGAGATGGGCAAACGTTGGAGTATACCATAAGGAAGGGATGCTCTTCCATCAAAAGCTTCCAAGGTTGTGGGAGACTGGCTCAGTGTCGGAGATCCAATAGCTTTCCAAAAGGAAACAGACATGATGCAAGTAGAAGCACCTTTATCAATGACTGTATGATGAATCGTTTTGGAATCAATAATAACCTATATAAGGAACGCGATTTGGGGAGGCAGTCTCTACGTATGGCGTTCCAAGTCAAAAGTAATTAGATCCGAGTCGGCTGGGTCTATGCCACCGATAGCGGATAGCAAGGACTTCCTCTGAGAAGGGCAACTCTGGAGAACTTCTAAAGCGGACATAGCCGATGGAGTCTGAGCTAAGTCCTCAATGATATTGTAGTGCTGTGCAGCATGGGAATTTGGGTTGTAAGAAGATTTCCGGAGTACTCCTTTTGGAGGGGGTCGAAGAGGTGTTTCAGTACTAGGTCTCTCGATGTGGAGTGGGCCTAAACTGAACGAAGGAGCACTGGAGGGGACCTCAGGCTCTTTCCTAACAGATGACGGATAATCTTTTGTTCGAGTACTGATATTGATAGGTATCGTTCCAGCCATAAACACTTGAGAACCGAAGGAAGAGGGAGGTTGAGAGGGGTCAGCCACCATTTGAGTTTTTTGAGTTTGTTGTGAGGGAAAGGGTTCTTTGAGCACCGCAGGAGTCCCGGGAGCGCCTTTTAACAAACGACTAACTTTGGACCGCCTAGGGCAGTCTTTGGTATAGTGATCTTCATCACAAATAAGACAAGGATACTTGGGTTTGCGCTTGGCACCGTCCTCGGGCGGAGGTTTAGGGGCGTCCTGTTTAGGTTGATCTGGCTTATTTTTCGCTTTCCCTTTCTTTTTTCCTTTGGAGGCTTTTTCTGCCATGCTGGACTAGACGGAATTGACCTCGGAGGTAACATTCGAAGTGGGTATTACCTGAGAAGTGGGTTCATTCGAATAGGTGATTTTTGCTTCCCAGGGTTCGCAGAATTTTTCTTTGAGGACGAATTAACAGAACCAATAATACTGTCAATAGTTGGTGTTGGTGGGGCTTTGGATGTTCCTGGTCTTGGGGCATCAGGCAAATAATCATACAATGTACCTGACTGTGAATAAACCAAGTCAAGGTACTGAGGACGCGCGATAGCTTGCTCTTCAGTGATGCACGCCCCCATGGCAATGTCCCAAGTTATTGGAGGAACGAACGAAGTCGTAAACCAATCGGTAAGAAGTTGGTCGGGAATCCAAAATTTTATCATACGTCTACGCCGTCTCCATTCATGGATATGATCAGAGATATGCGTAGTAGTTGTTTGTCTTAAGGATGTGAGGAGGTGTGTACCCGTTTCATATCGAAGGGGTAACTGAAAATGAGTGAGAAATGCCATAGCCAATGACTTGAAATCCTGAAAGGATCCGCGATTGAGCTCAATATACCACTTAGCGGCAGAGCCGGTGAGATTCCTTTGAAAAAGGCGAAGCCGAATTGAATCATCAAGCCATGAATTGGATGAACACCACAGGTGATAAGTCATGACATGAGCTTGTGGATCTTCATTAGCTTTACCATCAAATTTTGGACAGTCACCGGGAATTTTCGTTGGAACCGGAGGCCAATATGGATTATGGAGAATAGGATCATTGGTCAATTTAGACACATCCGGTAATTCTAAAGTTGCTAAGAAAGGTAATTGAGGATTGAAGGACATCTGAGGCTACTGGTGGGATGGAACACCAGGGTTCCAACCAACTGGCGGTTACCCCCAAGGGCTTGGTCCGGACGGATTTGACCCCATAGGGTTTTGTCCGTAGGGATTTGGGTTCTGCCCCCCAGCGTTCCATGGATTACCAAACGGTCCTGCTGGAGAACCATATGGTTGCGGATAATTCTGATAAGGATTCGCCTGTAGTTGTTGATAATTTTGATATGGGGCAAACAAAGGTTGCCCTTGAGGTTGCTGGTAACCATACGGTGGCTGGACTCCAAACTGAGTTTGAGAAATAGGCTGAGGTTGATAGACTCGTTGGGATTGAACTCCAGCTTGCATTGGAAAACTGGATGGGGTCTGGGGTCCAGTCTGGGGCAAAAAACTAGGTTGAGTAGTGCCAGAAGGATGTCCTATAGGTTGGGCTATCTGGTCGAAAGGAGGACCTTGTTGATACTGAGGTTTCCCTATCTGCCCAGAAGGTTGTACCTACTGGGAGTGGAGTTATTGTTGCATAACTGAAGGTTGTCCTAACGGACCAGATGGCTGAGTGGACTGGGCAGTTGGTTGGCCTGATTGGATTTGAGGCTGACCGACTTGTTGAGAATGTTGACTATACTAGACGGTAAGCTGACCATGTGGTTGAGCAGCTTGTGCAGATATTGGACCATACTGGACATTGGATTGGTTTGGGTTAACATATGACTGACCAATTTTTCCAGTAGGATGACCTTGCTGGATACCAGGTTGGGCTTGTTGAACGGAAGATTGACCTGAGTTACCAGAAGGTTGAACATAAGAGGGGAAAAATGGACCACCAGAGGCAAAAGGGTTTCCCTAGAGGGATTGTCCTTGTTGGTCTTGATGAGGTCGTCTTGGAGATTGCGCAGACGATACTTGGCCACCATGAAAAGAGGTGGAGCCCCAATCAATTGACAACGGAACTGAAATCTCAACAATCGGTTGAGACGACAAATATCGATCGTATGGCCCCTCTGCTGGGGCGTTTGACGTAGGATCAAATACTTCGAATAAAGAAGCCGAAGGATGAATGAAAATAGGAGTCGAAGAAGCTACACATACCGTTGGAGCGGTTGTGATTGAGGTAACAGACGTACTGCGACTTTGCGGAGTAAAAGGCTCCGTGGTAGGAAAAGTAAGTTGTGACCAAATAGAACCCATGAAAGGAGCTCCAGAGGGCATAGAATCCCTTAATGCTTTATAGCCTAGAGGTAGGTTCCCAGTAGTAGGAGTGCTACTGACAAGTGTAGGTTTCGTTGCGGTGGGAATTTCATCGCTCGTCGTAATGGATTCTTCAGTCGAAGTAGGGGATACGTCTTCCATGTCGGAGGAAAAAGGTGGGACTGAAACATGAGGAGAAGTGTATTCCCAAAAAGGGATACCGTCCTCAGATGGTTCCCAAACAGGGTTCCAATGAAACTCGTAAGTCTCGTCGCCTGGAGCGTGAGAACTAATCGGTTGTATACTCGGAACAACAGGAAGACTCACAACCGGTATCTCGGAAGAAGACGAAATTGGTAATTCCGCCAGGATGAAACTTCACAAAATCCTAGGAAATCTGACGAGACAAAACCCTACTCAAACTAACGCAAACAAAATCTAACCGGGTAAATATGTATCATGGTCGAATAAATTTTAAGACGCAAATACACAACTTGACCTTTTCATGTTTTAAGAGTCGAGAAAAGGACAAAAAGATGACTCTAGTCTCCTTCGAATGTTTAATGAGCACGAAGTGACAAGACGCTCACTGACACCTTTTCTTTTAAGGAGTCTGAAAAGGATCAAAAGTGACTACTCTGGAGACTCTAGGCAAAGGGTTTACCAAACAATCCCTAAAACTGCTTATACACCTTGGCAATCAGATGAAAACCAAGGACTTCTCGTATGGCAGTCAATCTTCCTGAATGATGTGTTCAGTGCATTACGGCTTGTAAGGTGACAGACACGGCTTCCTGTGGATAAAGGATGATAACCTAGTGGGGTCTCCCTTATATATGCGACGGTATGTGGGAGCTCAGTCCGTGCTAGACCACTATCGAGTCACAAGAGGAGGAATCACCCAACCGTAATGTGAAACAATAGTGACTAGGTTTAACGACGCCGGAGCACGTCTCTAGCCTAGACCTCTAGAATGTATACGTTATGTTCCAATGCTTTGTTAGATTCATTCGGTTTATTTTATAGTTGATCTTCAATCAGGTTTCAGTTTTTAGGTCCTACCGTATGTGATCTCTCAGAATTTCCTAAATGCAAACTATATGCCAAAATATATCATTCCGTTCAATGAATGCTAACTACAGAAGAGTTGAGATTTTCAAACAAACAAAATGATCACCGAACAATCAACAAAGATCCTAATGCAGCTAATAGCAATAAATGAAACTTTTTCCTTTTCTCTTTTAAAAGTGACTAATTGCCAATAAAATAAATGCTAACTAATATAATGCAAAAAGATCCTTTGTTTTTTCTTTTAAAATGGCATAATGCACTTAAACAAATCTTGAGAGATGTTAACAAGCATAAACAGGCAAACTTCACTCAATGCAAATAGAACCAAATCTGAAACACCAAGACAAACTGTCAAAACAAGGAGAATTTACAAAGACCTCAATGAACCATGTGATCTAAGCTCAAACGAAGTCAAGCAAAATCCAAATGAGCTAGAGCTGAATCGCTCGAAGCACAGAATAATAAGTTTTGACAACCACTAGACAAGTGTAGAAAAAAACCAAAAACTCCCACGGAAGGCTCGATATACGAAGCCACTAGAGGCTCTAGGGCTGGGATATAAAATCGATGGAAATAGGAAAACACCCGAAGGATAAAGGTAAAAAAACCAGTCAAACAGAGTTCTGACACATTCCAGTAGCTGAAAAGGATGTAAAAAGACAGAAATCTGAGTTTACAAAGCTTCCAACAAACACACTGGCAAAGTTCACAGGACTGGCACGACTGTCAGCCTGTAACTAGCGCTATTAAGGAATTAGCGCGAGTTGCTTTTGTGCAACATGCGCCAACTGGCGTGACTGTCAGATAGAAAAACGCGCCAATAAAGTTTGTTGGCCTAGAAAATAAATCAAGCAGTCCAGGGTCTGGTCGACAGTATTCAGACAAATCAAACAGCAAGAAAAAACTTTAAAACTGACCCAGAAAGCTCATTTACGCAAGCAAGCAAAAGAAAACCAACATGCAAAACAAACTCCAAGCTGTTCGGTTCATAAACCAAACTGGAGATTGACTGAAGTGGCATTGATCTACTTCGCTAATGCAAAGCAATAGCGTTTCGAAGGCTGCCTGGCCATGCTTCAGGCTCCGTCCAAGGTTTATGAATCAAACAACAAATAGCGTCTCCCCAGCGGATTCGCCAAATTGTTGGAGATGTAAATCCCCTCTGCAGACAGAGGCGATCCCACTAGCCCAAAATGGGTCTAGAAACAATCAATTAACGCTACCATGCAAGTTCCGAGTTGCAAATTGAAAGTGGATTATGAGAACCAACCTGGAGTCCAACGCTAGTATCGTAGAAGAGTTGATACTCCCGTTCCCTTGCCCCGGCAGGTCACGATCCTCTCGATATCCGTGAATGGATACCTGCACATGCAAAGAACGAAGCGAATACAAGCATAAAATCCACTAAATACAACTATATTTCAGTCAGAAAGGAAATAGATCAAACATTATCATAATGAACAATAAGATCGGAACCATAATGATAGTCATTTATTAATGAATAATCAACAGAGAAAGATACAACCAAAGTTTTGACATTGAATCTCTCCTCTGGCTGGGCGAGCAGCTACTTATGTCTTGCAATAGACCTTTCTCTCTCAGAATTCTGGCAGCATAACCTCCCTATGCTCCAAGACTCTTACTATCACTCAAGACAAGCATTATCACTTCTAGCATTACTCGAAAACTAGCTTGTCAAATGCATGAGGACAGACTTTTATAGATGGAGAAGGGGAGGAAGATACAATGCATCAGGACACCCATTATGGATTGGCATTATCTCCAAAAAGCCGCTGTGGATAGATGTCAAGGATAGATGATGACTCTCGACATCTAGGAGATGAGCTTTATCCTCAAAAGACTTCATGACTTGAAGGGAAAAAACATATGGGCGCGCGTTTGTTAAAAATCTTTTCCAAACTTCGTTGCTGCGGGTGTTATTCTAAGACAGAGCGCCAATGGTCGCACCCTCTTTTGAGGATCTCATTGATTGGCGCGGGTAGTACATTGTGGACCCGCGCTAATGGAAAAAGGGCACTTTTCATGGACATTTTGCAGTAGGTGTCTTCAGGGCACATGAAGTCCATACTCAGGGGAATATAATGCAAGTGTTTTTAAGTTATGTCACTGCTCACAGGTCCCGGAATGAGTCCTCCAAAGTACGGGAAAGGGGTAACAGGGACGGTGACCAATGGTGACAAATTACTGTGTAACACTAGTGATTGATCAATCATTGATCGAGACTATGCTTGTATGACAATGAACATGACTCCATGTGTGAGTGCGACAGATGCTTTTGTGGTGAGCACAAAAAACACATACCAAGTGAAGACTTCGAGCATAACCAAACACGGTTGATAGCATGACTTGGACATCAACATGTAGAGACTTGAATGTAACGAACAAGCAAGGTGGATGTAAAGACTCACACGAGCTCATAGAGTGAATCGAAGTGTGTGCAGTCATCAAGTGAACTCTTCATGGGAGGCTCCGAAATTGGTGCAGGCCAAAATTTTGGATGGTGGTTGTAGCTGCTACAACAAAGAGTAACAATTCTTCCCAGTTTGGTTGTTGCAGGTATAATATTCCACCCCGTGTCAGTTGTTACAGGTGTAACGACAACCTTAAGATCTATTGTACCTTCTCTAGAAGGTTCACATTCCTCCTCGGTAATGATAGGGGAGTGTTTTGGTTTAACCACCTTACTCGACCATAGTTGAATTTCATTAAGTCCACTGGTAGTGATAAAGTACGTTTGGAAGGTAGTTGAAGCCTCTATGCTCTGGGCTGCTTTATTATTCGGGTTAGGGTTAGGTTTCACAGGTAATTGGGGTCGCACAAGTGATATAGGAATAGGAGTTTCGAAAGGATGTAATTGTAGTTGTTACTACATTAGTAATCTAGATGGGCATGGACTTTGGGCATTCCCCCTCTAGCTCTGATTCCAAGGATATGGTTGAGATGGAGGATATTGAATAGATGGAGAGGAGGACCACTAGTTCTAGGGAAAAGAAAAATTTGTGGAGATGGAGCCAATATTTCCATGGATATTGTTGAGCATTATATGCATTATTCCATGAATTAAAAGAAGAAAATCTTTGGACATACTTGGAGGTCATGGCTGCTATGGTCTCCTAGATGTGATAAAATAAGAGGACTAAACTTCTTCACTTGATTCTCTAAGTACTTCCTTTAGTCTAGGAAGATCTGGATATTGACCTGTAGAATGTTCCAAATCACAAATATTGCACAAGTTGATGCTATTCATTTCACACTCCCTCAAGGGATGTTTCTTCCGGAAATTCAAACATAACACAGCCAGAGGTCTATCAACTTATCCTTGTGCCTTCTTGATCTATGCTATCATTATTTGGCCAGATAGAGTACTGAGTATTTTGTTTTGAAATTTTCAAATAAATTCTCGATTTAGGTTTTTGATGTCTCCCTTGAGTTTCCCCTTATCCCTTGGTCCTAAGGTTATAGTTACTAGCTTCCCCCTGCTTCTCCTGAATTGGATTGTTAGTCTTGGGAGTGTTTTCGCTAGCTTTAGAATGGTATGGTCTCAAGATCGAGGAATCAGAGGCTTTTGTCCTTGTTATGGGAGTAACATCTTTTTTTGGCCCTATTTTCCTTGCGTCCTTTTGAGAACTTGATTTTTCTTTTTCTACCCTTGAGATCATTTCATGGATAATTGCTTTCCTTCCCAAATCTACGCTCTCCCTTTCCTTTTTACAACCCATTTTTCCTGTGACTAATTAGAGTGGGGGGGTGTTTTTAGTATTTATATAATTCCTAAAATTGCACACATGGACCCTATGTGTATTAATTCACACTCCAAGTGTCTCAGTCTTCATAGTGGTGAGCCCACCTAGGTATGTTAGAGCGATGCACAGGTTCTTACCTCTCGTCTCACCGCCCAACAACTGAAGATTTGAAGACACGTTTTAATAAAACACAAAAATTCCACACCCTAATCACCCTAGTGTTATCAGGAAATCTAGTGTCTATTCAGAGCTGCTAGTCCCACTAAGATGGGTAGCTATCTTAGAAACAAACAGACTAAAGTCACTTGTTTTTCCTTTATGAGAGAGAGATGGGAAAGAATCAGAGAGTACCAACCTCAGTCTTCCGCTTGGCTCCTTGATTGTTTCTTTTCCCCTTTGACAGAATCTCGCCACTGCTTCCTTAGTTTTCCAGCTTCAAAGAGCACCTGTAGATTCACAACAGCATAATACCATCAAAGCATAGATATCTTTCACTGTAAACAATATAGGATTAGATATATATTGACCATATAAATTCATATAACAACACAATATTCAGAGATACACAAGAATATGGAGGAAAACTCAAATAGCTTTATCAGTAAAAGTCATAGAAGAGAGGATTACAATCACTTGGTCAGACCCAGTGCCATCCTCCCAGCTTGAAAGCCCTCTTCACCTCACACAAAGCAAGAACACCCAACAATGTCTTCAAAGAGAAACCAGCAGCACCTCTTTGCAAATTACCCAATTCCAACCTTTGGATCTCTTGGATGAGGGATCCATTTATAGATATTTACAGGGGGGTGAGTCAAATTCTGGGATTTTGATTAATGTCATCTCTCTGATAGTTCTTAGTTCCACATGGAGATTTTAGATCTCTTACTCATCCCTAGGCGAACTTAGAGAGGCAAGTGTCAAATGAGCAGTTTCTAGAAGATTCTCTGGGTTTCCACCTAGAAAACTGCTTGTGCCATTTGTCTTTTATCGCTCATCGTACCCTATAGAAGGGCTTTTCAATATGCATCACACTTTTTGCATGTGGTAGGTGAGATGCATCGCACCCTTTGCACTGGGCAGTCTGTATGGTCCTACTTTGACCAATTCTGAGTGGTTTTTCATGGAAAACTTCTGGGAGATGATGTAATCAGCTGACCTTGCTCCTTTAGGGTATGAAACAACACTTTTAGGGACTTAGAAGACCTTCATTTATGGACATAGGCGATTGGGATTGTAGTGCCCAAATCTGTCTATAACACCTAGTGATCACAGTGGTGAGCCCACCCAAGTCTACTAGAGCGATGCATAGGTTCTTACCTATTGTCTTACCACCTAGCTGTGAACTAGGAACACTCGATCATCAAACAAACAACTTGGATGATTGTATCATCAAATTCCATCCCCAAAAATGGCGCCAAAATTTAGTGTTGTTTTAATCAATCCTAATTAACCAAGACTACAACCATTTAATTGTCAGCCCAGGATAGGTCTCTTATTTCAATGGAGTTTTCACTATCTATGCCGACACATTACAACCAAAAATGAAAATAGAAAACAATAAAGAATGTCATTGAATCAATTGTAGAAACAAAATCATTCATGCATAAATTAAAACACTCTACAAAAATGAAATCACACTTCACAATTACTAGAGCAAATGTGCGCCACACACTGTACTGAAAACTACACCAGCTGGTCAACTACCACACTGCTAATCAAATCTATGTAACTGTTGGAAATAATACTGAGGGGGGGGGTGAATCAGTATTATCAAATTCATTTCAATATGCCTTCCAATTTATACTTTAATTTATTCTTCAGATATTGACCATTAATATGTATGTCAGAGTCATATAATGATGAACAAGATCAAGAAAAATAGATAAGCACACCAAAGAACACCAAATATAAGGTGGAAACCCAATGTGGGTGAAAACCACCTGCTGCAATATGTCTCTATCTTCTTTCAATTAGAAACTTCTTTTACAAGGATTTTGTACTGGTGCAGTCCTTTACCAGTACGCAGGCTGAAACCTGCAGAGAGCTACAACTCTCTCTCGTTTTCCAATCTCTCCTAGAAGGGAGCTACAACCCCCTTTTCTCTTTTACTTCTTTAGGGACCACGTTTCATTAATTTTCAAACTGGACCCAAGAAGATCAAATAATCATCAAGTACATGAAAATCACCCAATCTCCTTATACAATCAACCAATGAATCACCCAACTTCTCAGAATGTTGTAAATAGAAAAGTAATACCAGAATCTAAACCCAGAACTCTGCAGCAATAGATAAAAGACACCTAACAAATGTTTCAAGATAGGTCCGCAACTTCACCAATAGTGACCTGCGAATGCGCACAGCTCTTCTGCATCTAAACTGCACATATCTGCACATGGTCGGTCTACTACTCTGCGTATCTCTGCAGCACTCGTTCAACTGCCCTGCGTACTTCTGCTCAGATCCGCATTTGCACTGCCTGCCTGACAGCGTACCTCCACGACTTGTTCTTCTGTTTCTCTGCGTACCTCCGCACTGCACCTTCTCCTACGCTGCGTACCTCACACTGCGCCTTCTGCTGTGCTACGTACCCCCGCACTGCGCCTTCTCCTGCGCTGCGTACCCCCGCACTCACACCGTGGATCACCTACAAACCTCTGATTAGGGCCAAATTAACAGTCCTCCAATGTGCCATAGTCAGTCAAATCCACAAACTTGATCATGCGCCCGAGAGATTATGACTTATCAATAGATCCGCCTTAAATTTTCTCCTTGATTTAGATCTAGCTTTTAAAACCAATCACCCAAACTTTTAGATCTTAAGATATTCAAAATTCACAAGTATCTAGCCAAGTGATCTCTTTTCCTATTTATAGGCAAGCCCTTATTCAAACCATGGGACAAAACCATCGAAAACCAATACAAGGGATCCAAACAGGGGTTCAAATAATTTAGATCCTAAACCACGGGCCAAAACCATAAGATCATGAACGACGGGCTAAATACCAAGGGCCAAACATAAGAAACCCCACGTGAGCACGCTTCTCTGCATTGGAGTGAGTGAACTAGGGGACCGCACCTTATTAACGGATAACCTACCGGTATGTTTGCACTTCCTAGATGGCGAATCAGCGGGTCCGCACCTTTTGAACGATGCACCTACGAACCTCTTATTTTCCATCATTTTGAGAGCCTGAACAAAATTTTTCCACTTGAGTGAGTTGCCATCAAGTACAACACCTATACCATAGAGCCAAACTAGAATCATAATGCCAACAATCTCCCCCTTTGGACTTGATGGCAACCTCAAGATCCCCAACGTCATTCTCCCCCTTTGACATCAAGGGCAAAGGGTTATGCTCCCCCTGAGAATATGCTCCCCCTGACTATAAATCAGATCTACAAAAGGAAAGAAATTTCTTCATGAAGAACCATAATCCACCAAACACCAAAGAGATAGAGACATATTACAGCACTATTCAGATCAGCATCCATGATCTCCTTCTGTACTTCCTCCAAGATCTTCTACCATAATTCCAACAATGCATTATATGCTCCCCCTGAACCTGTTCCATTTGATCTTTGACCAATCCGCAACCCAGCAAATGTACGCGTATACCCCATATGAAACATGCATACAACCAAAAATCTCTGAAACAGATGAGATTCAACAACAAGATGATGCATCAACAACCCCCAGCTTTTTCCTGAGGTATTCAAATGTCTCCCTGGGCAATGGTTTGGTGAGTATACCAGTAACTTGTTCCTTAGAAGGAACATACTCCAACTTGACCTTTTGTTCAAGCACTTGTTCCCTGAGAAAGTGATACTTGATCAGTATGTGCTTGGTCTTTGAATGCATGACTGGGTTCTTTGAAATGCTGATTGAAATTGTATTATCACATAATATGGAGATAGGTGTAGTACAAGAGATCTGAAAATCCTACAAGGTCTGCATCATCCAAAGGAGTTGAGTGCAGCAAGATGCAGCAGCCACATATTCTGCTTCTGCTGTAGATAAAGCAACCGAACTCTGTTTCTTGCTGAACCAAAATACTAATATGGAACCCATAAAGAATGCACCACCACTTGTGCTCTTCCTGTCATCCACGCTCCCGGCCCAATCTGCATCTGTATAAGCATGAAGTGTGAGATTTGTATCTCTAGGATAACATAAACCATAGTTTTGAGTTCCTTGAAGGTACTTGAAAATTCTCTTCACTGCCTGAAGATGAATTTCCTTTGGATTTGCCTAAAATCTTCCAACTATTCCCACTGCATTCATGATGTCTGGTTAGGTACCTGACAAATAAAGAAGACTTCCAATCATAGATCTGTAGGTTGGTTGATGCACTGCTGCTGATTCATCATTTTGCATCTTCCATGCCATATTTCTTCAAAATCTGCTTGAGATACTTGGTTTGAGACAAGAAGATCCCGCCTTCATTTTGTTGGATTTGTAGTCCATGAAAATATGTCAGTTCTCCAAGAAAAGACATTTCAAATTCTTTCTTCATCACCAAGGCAAAGCTTTGACTCATAGCTTCTTCATTTCTACCAAAGATAATATCATCTACATACACAACACGTATTAGTAATTTGTCATTTTCAATTTTTACATAAAGATTGCTATCTGCTGATCCCTTTGAAAAACCTTGTTGATGAAGATATTTGTCCAAGCGGTAGTACCAAGCCCATGGAGCTTGTTTAAGACCATAGAGAGCCTTTTTTAGTCTGCATACAAGATTTGGATCATTCCAAAGGATGAACCCATCTAGTTGCTCAATGTACACTCCTTCTTCTAAGTCTCCATTCAGAAAGGCATATTTTACGTCCATTTGAAATACTTTGAACTTCTGAAAGCTTGAGAGAGTAAGGAACAATCGGATGGCCTCAAGTCTAGCAACGGGAGCAAAATTTTCTTCAAAGTCTATTCCTTCTTGTTGAGCATATCCTTTAGAAATAAGTCTGGCCTTGTTTCTAATTACTTCCCCATTTTCATTCAACTTATTTTTGAAGATCCGTTTTGTCCCTATGACATTCTTATCTTTTGGTCTAGGAACCAACTCCCAAGTGTTGTTATTTTCGATCTGCTCAAGTTCTTCATCCATCGCCTTGACCCAGCATTCATCTTTGCGTGCCTCTCTTACATTTTCTGGTTCCGTGGAGGAGAGTAATGCCAAATAGCTTGAGGCTTCTGCAATTGTTCTTCTTGTTTGTACACCTACCTCTTTCTGCCCCAAAATCTGAGATTCTGGATCATTCTTCTGAATGTACCTGGATGGAGTCTTCTCTTCTATCCTTATATGTTCCTCTGGTGCCTCTTGAGGTTCTTCTTCATCATCAATCTGATTTGGAGAGTAGTCTTCATCCTCTTCGATATTTTCATAATTCACTTGCCTAGGAATGTATCCTTTTTCATCAACCACTACATCAATGCTGTCAACAATTCTTCCAAGTCTTTTATTGTAACACTTATATGCTTTGATGTGGGGAGAATAACCAAGGAGAATTCCTTCATCTACTCTAGGTTCAATTTTTTCCAAGTTGTTCATCAGTATTCTTAATATAGCATTTTCTTCCAAAAATTTTGAAATTCTTTACCGAAGGAGTCTCACCATACCAGAGCTCCTGAGGAGTTTGAGTGTTGTTCACTTGGACATTTGTTTTGTTGAGAATAACAACCGCAGCAAAAGTAGCTTCACCCCAGAAGGTTGCGGGAGTCCCAGACTCATCAAGCATAGCACAAGCCATTTGTTGGACCGTTATGTTCATCCTTTCCACCACTCCATTTTGCTGAGGAGTCCTAGCTATAGAGAATTCCCTTCTTATTCCATGTTCTTCACAGAAATCGAAAATTTCATTTGAGGTAAAATCCCCACCTCTGTCGGACCTGAGGCACTTAATTTTGTGATCTGATTCATTTTCAGCCAAGGCTTTGAAAGATTTGAATTTTTCGAATGCTTCATCCTTGTGTTTCATAAGTCCCAACCAAACCATCCTAGAGAAGTCATCAATGAATAATATAAAGTATTATTCTCCTCGAGGTGACCTTGTCCTAAATGGACCACAAACATCTGTATGGACTAGTTCAAGAGGCCTGGTGGTTGATCCTTCCTTCTCAGGGAAGTTTGTTCTAGTTTTCTTACCAAATTGACATGATTTGCATATGGTGTTGTCTGGAATTTTGATATCTGGAAGACCACGAACTACTTGGTATTTGCATGCTTTCCTTATTTATGAAAAGCTTAGATGCCCCAACCTCCGGTGCCATAAACAATGTTCATCATCTTTGCTCAAATAGCATTGTTGTTGTCCTTCTTCAAATATGTATAGATTATTTGGAGTTATTCTTCCTTTGATCACCGTTTTTCCTGTATCAAGATCACGAACACTACATCCATTTGATCGAAATATTACCTCTGTTCCTTGATCGCACATCTGACTCACACTTAGTAGATTATGCTTCAAGCCATCAGCATACAAAACATTTCCAACTTTGACCTTTTCTTTCAATTGAGCAGTGCCTTTTCCTTTTATGGTTGCATGGGTATCATTTCCAAAAGAAACTTTCTTTCCCTTTTCCAAAGCGGTATATGATTCAAGTTTTTCTTTATCACCTGTCATATGCTTCAAACATCCGTTGTCGATGTACCATAGATTTTCTTGTCCTTCTGCATAAAATGCTATCCCACATCTTTCTGTTTGTGGTTCCTTTATTCTCCATGTTCTAGTGCTTGAGGCTTGTTCCTTTGTCTGCCAAAACCTGCTCCTGCATTCAAAATCTTCATGACCGAAGTTATTACAAATAGAACATTGAATTTCATTTTCAAGGGCAGAAAAGTTGTTATAGGTCTTTTTCGTAATCCCAGCCATACGTCTTTGTTTTTGAGCTTCTCTAGTCATGATTGTCTTATAAGAAACACATTGAGTTGCTTTGTGACCAAAGTTATGGCAAGAGAAACATTGGCCATTGAAGAAACTTCTGCAATTATCAAATCTACCAGCCAAATGATTGTAATTTCTATTGTCATCCATTCTTGAAGCAAATTGAGAAGTTTTTACCTGTGGCTCGTTGTAGCTTTTGTTCACCCTTAAGATGGATTGCCCCTGGTTTACCTGGTAGTCTTTGTTTGTTCTTGAGGTAATTAGTCCCTGCCTTACCTGGTGATCTCCATTGGGATTTTTCTCATTCCTCCTTGTTGCATCAAGATAACTCTTTGAGGTGGATGCTTGAGATGTTTCTCCATTATAACCCAGACCTATCTTGATTAGTGGAGAATGTTGTACCATGATAATATCATCCAGAGTTTTAGATCCTTTAACAAATTTAAGATTAAGAGCCTTTGTTTTCTCAATTTCTTTTCTAAGGCCAACAATTTCACATTCTAACTTCTCAAGAGATTTTTCTTTTTCATCAAGTTGGAATTACAGAGTATTAATGATCATATCTTTTTCTTCTAAAAATATTTTGATTCAAGAAATCTCTTCATAAAAACCATCTACATATATAGTGTCCATGTAATCATCATCTTCAAAGGCCATTAAAAGTTTATAATCATTACCTCGTTCATCTTCGTCACTATTTGATAGGCCATCACTGCCTTCATGAGTGTAGTAACTTTTCTTAGTTGCATTCTGTTTCTTGTTCCATCTAACAGGTTCCTTCCCTTTGTCAATCTTATCCTTGTGAGGACATTTGGTAGCATAGTGACCGACTCTTCCACAATCAAAGCATTTGAAAGGTAACTTTCCTCGGAAATGACCAATACCCTGTTGAAGATTTCTGACAAAATTTGATTCTTCTTCTTCTTATGACACGTGTCCTGACTCATAGTACTCTCCTTTGCCTGAAGCCTTGAAGGCAACTTCTCTCCTGTCTGATGGACCACCTTTCCTCATTTCATAAGTAGTTAGAATTCCATGCAGCCGTGACATTTTAAGGCTTTGTAGATTCTCTTTTTCTTCTATTGAAGAAACTTTAGATTCAAACCTAGGGGACAAAGATCTTAGAACTTTTTCTACCACAACAACCTCTATTATTTATTCACCCAAATTTTTCATACAATTAACAATCTCATCTACACGAAGAAAATAGTTAGCCATACTTTCATCATTATACATCCTGAGATTTTCATACTGAATTCTGAGGGTTTGAAGTTTTGCTTGTTTTACCTGATCATCTCCTTCATAGCTCAGAACAATCTTGTCCCATATCTCTTTTACGGATTTAAACTACATTACCTTAACAAATTCTGATTGAGATAGGCATCCTAATAGAGTATTAACCACCTTTGCATTTGTTTCATATTTCTTTTTCTCAGCCGGATCTATAGGAGTTGCTGATGGAAAAGTATACCCTGTATCTATGGTATCCAGACTTCTGTACCAAGAGATTGAAGATAGGCAGTAACTCTTACCTTCCAATAAACAAAGTTTGTCCCATCAAAAATCGGTGGCCTGATTGATGCTTCCCTCTCGTAGTTGCTCATGATGAAAGATATTTCGAAGAACCTGCTCTGATACCAATTGTTGGAAATAATACAGAGAGGGGGGGTGAATCAGTATTATCAAATTCTTTTCAATATTCCTTCCAATTTATACTTTAATTTATTCTTCAGATACTGATCATTAATATGTATGTTAGAGTCATATAATGATGAACAAGATCAATAAAAATAAATAAGCACACCAAAGAACACCATATATAAGGTGGAAACCCAATGTGGGTGAAAGCCACCTGCTGCAATATGTCTCTATCGTCTTTCAATTAGAAACTTCTTTTACAAGGATTTTGTACTAGTGCAGTCCTTTACCAATACGCAGGCTGCGACCTACAGAGAGCTACAACTCTCTCTCATTTTCCAGTCTCTCTTGGAAGGGAGCTACAACCCCCTTTGCTCTTTTACTTCTTTAGGGACCACGTTTCATTAATTTTCAAACTGGATCCAAGAAGATCAAATAATCATCAAGTACATGAAAATCACCCAATCTCCTTATACAATCAACCAATGAATCACCCAACTTCTCAGAATGTTGTAAACAGAAAATTAATACCAGAAATCTAAACCCAGAACTCTACAACAATAGATAAAAGACACCCAACAAATGTTTCAATATAGGTCTACAACTTCACCAATAGTGACCTGCGAATACCTGCAGCTCTTCTATATCTAAACTATGCAAATCCGCACCTGGTCGGTCTACTGCTCTGCGTATCTCTACGGCACTCGTTCAACTGCCCTGCGTACTTCTGCTCAGATCTGCATGTGCACTGCCTGCCTGACAGCATACCTCCACGACTTGTTCTTCTATTTCTCTGCATACCTCCACACTGCGCCTTCTCCTGTGCTGCGTACCTTTCACTGTGCCTTCTGTTGCGCTGCGTACCCCCGCACTGCGCCTTCTCCTGCGCTGCGTACCCCCGCACTCACACCGTGGATCACCTGCGAACCTCTGATTAGGGCCAAATTAACAGTCCTCCAATGTGCCATAGTCAGTCAGATCCACAGATCTGATCATGCGCCCGAGAGATTATGACTTATCAATAGATCCGCCTTAAATTTTCTCCTTGATTTAGATCTAGCTTTTAAAACCAATCACCCAAACTTTTAGATCTTAAGATATTCAAAATTCACAAGTATCTAGCCAAGTGATCTCTTTTCCTTTTTATAGGCAAGCCCTTATTCAAACCATGGGATAAAACCATCGAAAACCAATACAAGGGATCCAAACAGGGGTTCAAATAATTTAGATCCTAAACCACGGGCCAAAACCATAGGATCATGAACGATAGGCTAAATACGAAGGGCCAAACATAAGAAACCCCATGTAAGTGCGCTTCTCTGCATTGGAGTGAGTGAGCTGGGGAACCGCACCTTATGAACAGATAACCTGCAGGTATGTCCGCACTTCCTGGATGGCGAACCGGCGGGTCCGCGGCTTTTGAACGATGCACCTGCGAACCTCTTATTTTCCATCATTTTGAGAGCCTGAACAGAATTTTGCCACTTGAGTGAGTTGCCATCAAGTACAACACCTGTACCATAGAGCCAAACCAGAATCATAATGCCAACAGTAATATCATAAAATAAATCTAGAACTGAAGCAAATATATTCTACAAATTATACAGCGACAACAAAAAACCATACAAATAATAAAAGAGAGAAACAGTAATATACAACTACTCTACTACTGGGGTCCCTGCTAAGGAGGAGGGCACTTCCTCCCTAGCAAGGGTGTAAGAATGAACACGAGATTAGTTAATGAGTCAACTTGGAAACAACAACATTATCACCACAGTGTATTTGATAGTAAAAATAATTAAAGGTTACAAGATTAAAATAACAGTACTCTCTATGTCGTCTCCCATAGCTGAGAGATTAAGTTTGTCTTATAGTTATTACATACCCAAAATCAGGAATGGATCAGTCATGAGAATCTCACGATTCTCATGCTAATCATAAAATAGAAATATTTATGACCAATTCCTAAAGACAAATGCTATTCAAATACATCGGTTAAGATCATAAGCGCTTGGACCTATCACTTTCTAAATAAAAAATTCTTAATTTCCAATAGTTGTTGCGTGGAATGGTACCCACGGCTTTTCCAGCTATGGTGTAACAACATCTTGTGGTCAAATAATGGTTTGGGAGGTAACAACAATCACTGGATAACAACAATCACGTAAACAACACCCGAGGTGTAACAACGGTAGCCTATAATAGAAATGCGGTGTAATAGCAATGCCTATAACAACATCGTGGTGTTGAAACAAGATCTGTAATAGCACACAGAGTGTAACAACAATGTATTCCATCCTACTCTTAGATTGATCAGTGCATCTATTGATTCCATAACTTCATTCTCACAAGAAACGCCTGAAAAAGAGAAGAGGATCAAAAATACTTCTCCAATGATTACCCCAGTTGTCCATAAAAAGGAATATTGCATCGTTATATCTAGAAAAAATGGAAAAATAACATTATAGAAAAACATGTTGTGCATAATAAGGAAAAACAAGGTTAACATGTAAATTTTTGTTAGTCTGGGGGGCAAAGGATCAAAACTGGGAAAATGTATAGGAAATAGGTAGAAAAAATACACCCAACAACTGTCAACATTTATGGTGCTAGAAGGAGTGCCAGATGACAAGTTAATCCTGTTACATATGGTTTGAATCTCTTACCAAATGGATCAGACATAATTCATTCTCCTGGGGTGTTTCTCTCATTTCTCCCTTAATCCACTATCAATCCTTGATGAGCTTATTGATCACTTGTCCTTGTTAAAGTTTGACGGTGAGGATAGAACGTCTGTAACCAACCACATTTTTTATTTTCTTCAGTTCTATGAATCTCATGAAATTGATAGTGAATATCCTATTTGCGTACTTTTCTTCCTCACCCTTGAAGGTTGTGCTAATTGGTGGTTTCATACCTTGCCACCTACTTTCGTCCATTCCCTTCTTACTCTCCTCAAGGAGCTCCATCAAAACTTTGATAAGTATAACCACCAAGATGTCCATGAAAGAATCTATCATTAGGAATGAAGCCTAGTGAATCATTTGAGGACTTTGCTACCAGCTTTCTTCACCTCTGTCATGAAATTCCCAAATGGTTTTTGGAGCTTGACATCATAAGCCAAGATTTGAAACGCTTGGTTCATGTTTCCTAACATGGTGAACCTCTTTATTTCCCTTCTTCCTCGACTCTTGTGGATCATGAGACCCCTCAGTTTGTAGAGGAGGATCCCACACCCCATTTGTTCCTTGTCCTCCTTTGTTTTCGGTCTCGTATAGGTTGCCCCTCGCAGTAGTCGCAAACCTGAGAAATATATGTAGAGGGTTCCTCCTCATAGCAGTTGAAAAGCTGATAAATTTGCATAGAGGATGCCTGCTTGCAGTGGTCACAAAGATGAGAAATCTACATAGCATGTTCCCAACCCATCATCTTAGTCGTCTCCAACTCAAATGGAGGAAATTCCATAATTTCTCAAAAATCCTATGGTGAAGACTCATTCCTCCATTCCACAAGAGGACATCATCGTTCATAACCCAAGTCTCATGTTTGATCCAGCATCTCTACCCTGTGTGTCCTACCATTCACATCACATCTACATGTGGCAGAGAAACTCCATGTTCTCTTGTTTATTCATCTGATGAGTTATCTCCTCAATCAATACTAGTCAGTGAGGTTGTCCATGATAAAAATAGTATCAATGCACATGACTCTTCCCACTTATCATCATCTTATGTGTTTCATGAACACAACGCATTAAGTTATCTTTATAAATATGGAAAAATTGATGAAGCCTATGACAAAGATGGCTGCCATCCTTAGAGAAGTTTTGAAAACACCAGCAACAACCATCCTCAATCCATGCATGATCCAATTCACATCTCAAAATGAAAATTTTCAATTCTGGAAAGTTTTGGGACGTGCCAGGGAGTCAAGGCACTTCAATGTCCATTGATGGTTATGTTAGGAATGCGTGACCCTAGTATGCCCCTCTAACCAAATAAAATGTCATTTCTCATGTGTAATCTGTCTATCTGCATGGTTGCATTGGATGTTGATCCCCGTGTAAAAAAATATTTACTATTCCGGGTGTGATATTTCAAAGTTTCAAATTTTCACTAATGAACGAATCCATGAGTGTGTTACAACATGTCCATCTTCATGCACTTCTCTTACATCCAATTTGGGTTGGGAGTGTCTTTCTCTCACACAATCATGGAACTATGAAGTTGGTCATCTTAAACATTGTCTTTCTCTGGAATCATACTTATCAGATGTTATCTATCATGATCATCTCCTTGGTCTTCTTGTGAATTTTACACATCAAATTTGTCCCCTCATCCCACCAGTAATATCCCTGTGTGATGACGAGTGCACAACCTATCACGTAAATTAAGTTACTCTCATTTCACCACACCCAAATTGGCTTCACACATTCACAGTGTTAGCATCTATTGTACATTTCTACAATGACCATGATGCCTGCGCAATTTTTCACCAGTTGCAAGTGGGTGTTCTATCATATATAGCACATAGTGAACATCACTCCATCATTCAGAGCATTCACAATATTGTTCAAAAATTTTCTTTGTTCATGTCAAACTGGGAATCTGGAATCTCGACCAACTGGTCTAAACTTTGTCCTATCCTGGGTGGCTATCATGCAGTTTATCATTTTTCCAATAGTACATCCAATGATAGTAACTTCATTCAATATGATCTTCACTGTGTAACATATTTCTCTTTAGAATTTTGTTAAGCAGGTGAGGCACTTTAGCTTGCATTGATGGCTACGGAAGGTCCTCACAGTCTTGACATGAATGACGACAATGATTAGATCTATCTATCCATACAAGATTCCCATTGTGATACCCTCTCTCTAATCATGATATATTTTGAAAGATCATGAGTCTTTCAAAACATCCATCACAAATTTTATGATCCAATCGCTGAATGGCTGAAACAATCTTACTCGGCGAGTCGTGTCGCAGGTAACAAGCTTCAATCCTTCCTTGCACTCACTAATAAACTTAGTGCAGAAGAACACACACTCGCAAGAGCCTTATGAGGTTTGTTGAAAAAGGGTAGTCACCAAAAAGGTAAGCATGTGTGTTGGATGGTTGTGACACACGTTTTATCCCATAGGCGAGACCTTCTCTCTCGTGTGAAATTTTGTCAAGATTTTGTATGTTTTGTTGCACACTATTTTTTTTTTTTTTAATCACTTGTATCTTTGTGCTTGTAGGTCACGTATGCCTACAGTGGCATCACTGAAAATTTCATTTCATGTAACCTTGACTATTTAGTGTAGGAGTAGGAGTAGTGTTTGCTTTCTTTCTTATCTTTGATTTTTGGTTTGCATGTTTGTTTGCTTGCTCACTTGGTTTAGCTTGTTTGCTTGCTCATCTTGCTTACTTTTTGTCTTTTCTCTTTACTTTGCTATTTTCTATCAATTTTGTTTTGTTTTCTTATTATCATGATATTTTTGGTTTGTTAATAAGTGTTACCCTCTACTGAGTTATGACTTTTCAATGAGTATGTGGCTGAGATCCAAAGAGTCTTGTGACACTGAAACACTTTGGCAAGTCATGCATCCGTCTTCTCTGTGCTTCATTATAATTGTCGGTCGATGAAGTCTTGATAGAAAATACGAACCATTTGTAAGGGAAGCTATGGTCCAACCATGAACCAAATTCCACACTTGGAAACCCCATGCCTCTACTCAACCTTCTTCTCTCTGTGTTCAAGATCATCAAACTAGTAAAATCGGAGAAGGGGAAAATATAAACGAGCAAACCTATGTCAGAGGTCTTACATGTTTCTCTGAAGGAACAACCTATTCTCCTCTTAATAATTCGGGATCCCTCTTTTGCTCCAAAAATAAATAAGTTCCTATGAATAGTCCTCTTTCAAAAATACAAAGGCAAAAGAAGATAAAGCCTTCTTGCATAGAGATGTGAAGCATGCAACTCCACCAGGGTACTAAATAGGCTTGTTGGTAGTGGAGCAATGCATATGTTCTTGTGTGACTCCGCCAGGGTACTATCGAGGCCTACTGGCAGCGGAGTGTTGTCACGGTGAATTTTCACTATGCCAACAAAGGGGAACCAACCCGATCGCAGACCTCGATTAGATCTGCTTTCATTTGGAATGGCTAGTTCCAACGGGTTTCAAAGGATCCCGTAAACTGTTATAGGTGTTGAAAGATTGCTCCCTAGAGAAAGACTTCCATTAAATCAACAAAATAAATAGCTAACATATATGTATCAAGTCCTACCTATATTGATTCTACCTACTTATGCTAGTCCTAACTATTCTAATCTATCTTGTAGGAGCATAATAAAAGAGATTAAACATCATATATAGATTCCAAGAACAAATGAATCAATTACTGAGTTCAGCGATGAACAAGGCTATATTTAGGCTTAATTACAATCTAATTATTGATACAAGAATACACATTCATGTTTCTACAAATAAAACTTGCAATTGATGTTTAATATAGCTTCAAATCGGAGATTGCTCATGAGTTAACCATGAGAACAAATTATTTTCAAATAACCAAGATTAGTCATAATTTGTCTATTATCACTATGCACAAAAACAAAACATATATATCCTCATGCTAGTCACAACATCCTGATTCTAGACATAAAATAAAAATAAAAATGAATATAAAAAAGGCTTCTTCTTGATCGAAACAATCTTCTTTATTAGCATAATAAAATCAACCCCTCTTCTGCCAAAAAAAAGTCCATTACTTATATCCATAAGTAATACTTATGTAGCAAGAAAATTGACCCTCGGTCTTCCATGAATTTCCAACTTCATGTTCTTTTCAATATACAAATTTAGATATACAAGCATAGAATGGTCAATGAAACCACTGACACGTCGAGGCCACATTTGCTGGAGCGTTTTATTTCCTAGAGGAAACGAATGGATGCAAACTGAAAGAAGAATGACTACAACCCATCTCTTCACACCTGTATCTGTTATAGACAATTTTGTGCCTTACAGCAACAAGCATGAATTGTCAATAATCCAAGGGATCCAAAGTTCCCTAAACATGATGTTCCTACCCCTAGAGGAACAAGGTCAGCAAACCAACAGCTCTCAGATCAGTTCTCCACCTGAAAACACTCAAAAACAAGCAATCCTGAAATCAAAGCAGGTGCTCCACTAGGTTTCTGCGCTGAAACTCAGTTGCTCCATGGTGTACCTGCGTTGCAAAGCAAGTGGGACAAAGGCCACCTGCGCTGAGCGAGATGGGACAAGTGGCACAATGAGTCATTGCTTTGGAATCTTCCAAAAATGACACTTGGATCAGGTATTTCGCCTTGTGATGAGTCAGAGGCTCTGTTTCTCCAAGTGGAAGCAAAGTTCTCCAAGTGGACTCAAGAACTGAAGATCAACTAAAGATTAACTGAAGAGAGAGAGGACACAAGGCAGCTACACATCAGTTGCAAGCTGACTCATCCTTTCTCAATTCATCTATATATTGAGCTCTCTCCTATGAGCTCAGGGGGCTGGAATTTTGTGCAAAGTAATGATATGATGTTGGTTTCACTATTGAGCTATTGGGTGATTGTTTGAGAGAGGTGAAGAAGAGCAATTCTTTCTGCTGGGAGGTGTTGCTGGGTTGGAGCCTTCAATGGTTGTAATACTCTCAGAACCTTTACTTATTCATTAATAAAAGCTATTGAGGTTCTTCTATGTGCTCTTGTTTCAATAATATATTGTGATGATTGCATGTTTGGTTTACACTAATCCATGAACCAGTTATGATTGCATGCCTCTTGTAGTTTCCTTCTTTGTTGTTTTGCAGGATCTTATTGTAACTGGGCAAGCAAAAGAACAAGGAGCTAGGAGCAAGCGGCCAAAGAGAAGAGTTTGGATTCGACATTAAGCGCAAGGCAACGGTTAGTGCATTTCTCCATTCTCTTTTGCTTTCATAAAGAAGTAAACCTTTAGTAGTTTGTTTTACAGTTGTTGCTAAGGAACTGTCACCCTTAGAGTGGGATAGGGTCATCCGAGTCGGATACTTTTCCCTACAACAATATCGATTGAATGTTATTCCCTATTATTTCCTGAAGGCATATGAAGACAATGCACTCATCATCGAACATCTGGCATGATTTAAGGTGCATCTAGAGGTAACAACGACTTGATGGATCTTCATTGTCAAGAGTACCTCCATTTAACATAGAGTGTGCCTCCATTATGCATTGTGGTGGTTCCATATCCCTTTCTTGTGGAGTATGTCTTTGCAATATCAACATTGGTAGTGCAGAGGTGTCATCTAGAGTCCCCAACGCGACATAAGAACTCTTATACCAACATATGTTCTGCTTCCTATCTTCTCAGAATTTTAGGACATCCTACCCCATTCTATCCCAAAGCCATGACACATGGGAATGAAAATCCAACTGGTATAGGTATCATGTGGACTAAGCATGATGTTCCTACGATGATCATTTGAAGGTTGGGTTACTTTCTCGAATTTTATTACCACCTCACAATCCATTTACATCTTTCGTTGTAGCCCTTCATGATGCTTATGCATTAGCTCGCCAACCTTGCTTTTCTTCTCCTGGTCCTTGCCTGCATGAATGATCAACATTAGCTATGATTAAGAGAGAGATTTTTCGGCGAAAATCACATGGAAAATCATTTGTCGACGCGTTTCGAACCAACAAGTGTGGTTCATCGTCAGGACAAGTTGAAGAAACAGATCCAGCTAAGCAAGTTAAATAGGCAGAACAGAGACTCCTCACCAACGGCTAGTTTGAATCAAGGGCCAGTGTCAAAAATATTTTAGGACCAAAATATAAATTGAAGGGTATTTGTTTTACATAAGTTTAATAAAAATTATTAGAATGGTCCTTTATTTAACTAATTTCTAATAATTTTTATTAAACTTATGTAAAACAAATACCCTTCAATTTATATTTTGGTCCTAAAATATTTTTGACACTGGTCCTTGAGTCAAACTAGCCGTTTGTCAGGAGTCTTTGTTCTGCCTATTTAACTTGCTTAGCTGGATCTGTTTCTTCAACTTGTCCTGACGATGAACCACACTTGTTGGTTCGAAACGCGTCGAAAAATGATTTTCCATGTGATTTTCGCCGAAAAATCTCTCTCTTAATTGATATAGATCACAGAAGCCTGAACTCTATTAGCTATGATTATGAGATATATGATAGAAACGCCTAAAACAAACCTTACCTTCATAAAAACTTTCATAACTCTGCAATTGGGGGTTATATGAATCCTTCGGGCTCTAAATCTCAAGAGGGCGCAAATTTTTTTTGGGGACTGATGATTAAAAATGGATTGCAACTATAATTAATAAACCATTGAACCATTCATCCTTGAGGACATAATTCCATCTAACAACTACAGTTATCATTCGGAGAGACAAAAGATCAAACTTCTCAAGTGACCCATTCAAATTTACCCCTATAGAAAGTTTTCATAGGGTGGTGGTTGTGGCCGCAAAAAACTCAAAAAAGTACAAAAAACCACTCTAAAAGGGTGTTGTTCCCTTTAGGGAATAGCAACTATTCCTTGGAGGGAACAGTAAAAACACTCGAAAAATGCCTTTGTTTTTTATGACAGATTCGAATGATTCAAATTGGAGATGAAACTAGATTCATTTATTTATCTCCAATAGAAACAGGTTTTGAAAACAAAAAGAATTGATAGGGTGGTGGTTGTGGCCACAAAAAAATGGCGAACCGCTGGGCGAACCAGATATCTCTTTTACCAAATAAAATTTTATCCATAGAACATCAGGGTGTCAAGATAAACTCGAAATGAAAACTATATAGACGAACAAGCATGGGTTCAACTTAAGCATTAATTGCTTTAGGCAGGATAAAGACAAATAGCTTCTACTTACTGATAGGGTTTTGACAGGCATTCTCTGCTCAAACTATTTATCATGCTAAGCTGGATCTGTTTCTTCAACTTGTCCTGACGATGAACCACACTAGTTGGTTCGAAACGCGTCGACAATTGATATTCCATGTGATTTTCGCCGAAGAATCTTTCTTAACTTGATATGGATCACAGAAGCCTGAACTCTATCATTCTCCATTGGTCGTATTATGGGATTTATTGACCCTCCTTTACCTGTTTTCTACATTCAAAATCCTTCCGGGGCCATCACCAATTTTTCAATACCTGTTTAGGTGTGTACCTTAGCTCTTTATTGTGCATCAAGCTTGACGAATATATGTAGATAAGTTTATCCGCACTTTATGTAAGAATTTTTTGTGTTATACTTTCATATGATCGAATGGGGAACATTCATGGATCATGCCATATTTTTAAACCGCTTAAGCAAGGTTGGGCTTGTTGTGTCAACCGGTACTCTGAGTCTAGCAATAGTCCCTACTCCAAGCAGCTTCCCAAACAACCTGTCCTTCCAGATTGGCACAAGGACTCGACATTTCATTTTCTTTTAAATAAGTCCTTCCAATTTCGGGCACAAGGACTAGAGCACAATTAAATTTTCCACAGGATATACGACAGTAAGCTTAGCCCATGAAAGGAAGTTTACATGTAGATGACATATATTGGAAATTTAGTGTGGTGGACAGAACCAATGGAGAATTACTGCAAATCTCATAGGCAAGTCTAGGCTAGGTCTAGGTGGGGTTTTTTTTAAATGTAGCGTTCCGCCATGCCAGTCCAACCATGGTTACACATTTTTTCGTTTTAAAAAGATGTCCCTACATGCTTTAGGTATCCAGATTATCAACATATCCTACCTAGTTCCCAATAGATGCTGATGAGAGGCTTCAATTCGAATTTTACCGCTATTCCAGTTCTCATAGGCTCATCAAAGGTTTGCTTGATTTGCAAGGTAATAATGAATTTAGGATCTATAAACTCACCAGCAGGTTAATGAGGGAAGTAAAAGGTTGAAGGTAGTGAATGAGGTCAATCAGAAGAGAGTTATAAAAGGTGAAACCGAGACTGAAAGACCGAAATCAATTGACTGAAAAGGATTGAAATTCAAAACAGAAGGAAGATAGACTTGCACAAGAAAAGAATGGACAGGATGAAAATATAACTAAGCTAACAACAAAATAAAATGAATCCTAACCTACCTAGGAGGTAACCACCATGTAGTGGCTACTGGAAGTATCTCTTAAGATGTTGGCCATTAATAGGGAGTTTTTTAGTTTCTCCTTGTAAAGTTTTCAATCTGTAGGTTCCCTGACCAATTTTTTCCTCAACTTGGAACGGGCCCAGCCATAAGTATTTGAATTTCGTGTGCTTACCTTTTGGCTCACTCAACTTGTCCCATTTCAGGACAAGCTCACCAAATTGGTAATCTTTATCTCCTACCAGATGGCAATCAAACCCTCTATTCACAATCATTTGGTGATTCTTGAACTTGTTTCTGGCATAATCTCTTAATTCCTCCAACCTCACTAGTTGCTTCATCCTTTTCCAAACACCTTAACCAAACTTCGTCATAATTTTTCCTGTATAATGTGTCATTGGCCAAGTGATATGGATTAGATATTAATCTGAGTGCTCTCCTTTGTGATGTGTCCATGTGCTCAGGACATGATCCCCGTGTTAGATAAAAGCATATGTCATAATACCACGAATTAGAGTCCAATGGGATTTCCAATACTTCACGCTCATATATTAAAATTTCATTGTCCCATTTGGGATCTTCCCTCAATGCTACTTGAGCATTCTGCGCACGCTAAGTTTCTGGTTCCTCTGACGTCCCTTCTTTACCTACCAAGGCTTCTACTGCAACCTTACACAACCCCTGCCCCCGAACTATGTTTGCTGGCTTAATCTCAAGGTTGTGTTCCTAAAAATCTGTTATCTAGTTCCCTCTTCGTTCTCCCATCTCCCTCTACATGAAGAGGGTCCTTACAGCAAGGTGGAGAACAATCACCTTGGTCCTGGCCTTCAGTAAATAAGGGCAGAAATATTTCACGAATTTAAAAACCACAAAACCTTTTTTCTCCATGTCAGGGTAATTCAGTTCTGCCCCTTGAAGATTGGAGCTCATATAAGAAATGGGAACCTCATTGCTATTATCATTCTTTTGGGTGAGGATTGCGGCATATGAAACATTAGAAGCAAAAGTATACAAGAGGAATTCCCTGTCAAAATTGTGGCAAAACAACACAAGAGCTTTTGTGATGGCCTCATTAATTCATTAAAATGATCTCTTAGCTTCATCGCTCCACCTATACATGGCATATTTCTTCATCATTATCTGAATGGGATGCATTATTTCCGCAAAGCCTGAAATGAATTTCCTAATGAGATTAATCTTCCTGAAAAAAGATTGCATTACCCTTTTATTTGCATGAGGTTGTATTCTCATGATGCTCTCTATTCTTTCAGGATCGATGATAATTCCTTCCTTGGAGAGGATATGACCTAGTAGCTTCCCTTCTATAACTGTGAAAACGCTCTTCTTGGGATTCAATGATATTTTGTACCTTCGACATCTTTCAAAAATCTATTTCAGGTGATAAATATCATCCCTTTTACAATAAGAATACACAGTAATCTCATCCATGTAAACCACTACTGATATGTTAATCAATCCTCGGAAAGCTATGTCCATAGCTCTCTAAAATATGGCACCTACATTAATAAGTCCAAACGGGATTTTACGATATGCGAGGTGCCCCATTTAGTGTTGAAGGTTTTCTTAAGTTGATCTCCATTCGACACCAACACTTGATTATATCCCGAAAATCCATCTAATAGGGACATCATTCAGACCAAGAAACGCATTGAAGAATGTGTTCCGTAGATGGGACAGGATAGTTATCCTTCTATGATGCTTTGTTCAGCTTTCTGAAATTGATACATAATCTGATATCTCCATTTTTTTTTACTAGCATGATATTGGCTACCCAACAGGTGTGCCTGACTAGAAAAATGATTTTAACATCCATCATTTTGTTTAATTCTTTCTTCAACAATGGTTCCAGGCTTGGATGCATCTTACAAAGCTTTTGTTGGTAGGGCTTAACACCCTTTTCCAAAGGGATTACATGTTGCATGATGTCGGTATCGAAGGTTTTTAAGTCGCCATATGTCCATGCAAAGACATCCTTGTACTCTTTAAACAACTTAACAAACACAACCTTTTCTTATGGAGAGCATCCTAAGCCCAAATTGACATTTTTTTGGTCCTTTTCGGTTCCAAGATTGACTGACTCATACTTCATGGATGAGCTATGCATTTTGCAGTTAGTTGGCTTTTTAAATTTATCCTGTAGGTCATAAAAGTGCTACATCTTGACAATTGACTTGGGAACTATATTGGACTGATAATTTTCCTCATCTTCACTCTCATTCATAAGCCTATCATGCTCTTTTTCATCAATGAGTGCATTCTTGAATGTCTTGTCGCAATGTAGGAACTTAAGGATTTGCTTGTCACCTTAGAATACCTGCCAATTTGAGATGTTATTAGGTATGGATGGTCTAAAAATCAATTCAACATAATATTTATTTTTGTTTAATCTAAGGTCTGGAAAACGTTTTGAAGCCATACCAGCCATCAGATTGGCATCTTGGTTTTTCCCTCGAGGTATGTATGTGATATTAAAAGAATCAAAACTATTAATTAAACTCCATACCTCATGCTAGTATCTTACCAGGTGTGGCAAATTGCAATGTATCATTTTCCTTACCTGGTCGACAATTATCTATGAGTTACCAAAAACTTTAAGATTTTTCACCTTCATGTCAATGGCTTTCTTCAGGCCCTGCAGCAAGCCTTCGTACTCTACCGTGTTTTTGGTGCACACGAACTCCAATTGGCTGGCAATCAAATGTTGGTTCCCTTGTGGGTCAATGAGAATGCTCCCAGCACCTGTGCCCTCTGTGCAGTTAGAGACATCAAAGTAGAGTGTCCAAAATATAGAATCTAATGTTACATCAATTGAACTACTTTCTACGAAATTAGTCCTATCATCTACTATAATACAGAATAGTTCATCAGTTGGACTATAGGGGAGATCTTCCAACTATATGTTCATTGTAGTTTCTTCAACTGTCTCTGCATGGAATTCTCCAAAATAGGTTTCCATGGCACAAATGCCAAAACTATAATTCCCAAGGATAGAGTTGGTAAACATTACAGGTTCATCGTGGTCATTTAATTCTGTCACTACATACTTCATATATCTTTCTCGATCAACTCTCAGCATATCATCTTTTCCTTTCTAAGGCAACGAGAGATGGGACCAATCAATTGAGAAATATCCATTCAAATTTGTTGACCAGTCCCTACTAAGAAGCATTCCATATGCCTCGGGTATGTCGACTACCACTATGTCAATGAATTGTGTGTACTGTGGTTTGGTAGTCATCAGCACATCTTTCAATTCTCCAATTTCTTTTACATTCATTCTGTGCAGTTGCATAATTCGAGTTCTAGTTTTCTCGGGCATTGCATGAAGTCTTGTAACAACAATGTAAGGCATAATAGTGGATGATGCACCGAAATATACCAGGCAATTCTGTACGTTCATGTTGAAGATTTCAAATGTGATAAGGAAAGGTGGAGTCATGGATTTTTATTTCCTTCCTATCATGGCTGCATGACATCTTAGGGGATTCGATTCATTTTTGACAAAGTGGCTTCCATCGATGATGGCATTTGGGATGTGCTAGAGGTATTAATGGGTCTAGACACCAAAGTTTTGGTTTGACTGCTTGGATTGGTGGGAGATTTGAAATTCCATTCATTCATAGCTTTCAAAAGAAAATCTCCTTGTTGCGTTAAATTTAACAAATTGAAGTACATGATATTGGCTCGAGATTTCTTAAGATCATCTACAATATTGTAATCAATGCTATAAACAGGGTAGGGCAGAGTAAACATACCAGTTTTTCCGTTCTTAGGTGGGAGTTTACCATTTTGAGTCGCCTTCGTTGCATTTGAAGGTGCATTATCTTTCTTTGGATAGTTCATGACTGGAATTCTCTTGGAATCACTACTAGGTTTATTCTTCTCAATAGGAAAGTTGGGAGAGGATGCCTTCGAAGGGCGAACATATTTCTTTGTCTAGTCTATAGGCTTCATCATGCCTGCAAGTGGCCCTTTACTTCATGTGTGGATTTCATTAGTGTGGATTTCTGATGTACTATCTTCTTCGTCGTCATCGTTCCCATTTGTATAGAAATCCCATAATACATTGAATTGAGATGGCTCATCCAAGGGCTCTTCTACTTCGTAATCTTCCTCATCTTCCTTTTCTGGCTCCAGCTCTACTATAGCTTCTTCTTTGGTAAGAAGTGATCCGATAAGAGCCAGCTCTTCCATATTTAAATTCCCTTCGTTAGGTGGAGTAGGAAATGCAAGTTGACCATGACCATCTTCTATCTTCTTATGATAGAAATGTTTGAAGGACTTTATGTTGTTATAATCTCGTCCATTCCTACTTGTACTCTCTCCAGAGTTCCTTTTCATATTAATGATTGTCTTTGTCAATTTCTTAATGATCTAATGCAAACCTTCCACAACTGTGGTGTCCTTTTCTTTGGTTTCAACCACTTTGTTATCACTCCCATTATTCTTCTTTGATGATTGAGAGGATTTCTTTTCTTCAGCCGTATGATGACATGCTGTGAGACTGATCATTTCATTCTCAACTTTTACTGCTTCATCAATGGCACCCTGTAAGGTTTGTGCATTACTCCTTTTGACCCACATCGCAGTAGGGACAAAGAGAGCAGTGATGTATAATTCCATGAGCACCTCATCAGTAGGTCTAGCATTAGCTGGGATTCTGTTGAATAAGGTGTTGAACCAGATGTTAAAATCCTTGATGTTTTCTTTGGTTTCCATTTTTAAAAATGATAGTTCTAAAACCAAGGCTGCATGTGTCTTATCATCTCCAAGCTTGTCTAAGAAGGCTTGCTGAAAGGCACCCCATGAGGTGATCGATCCTATTCTCAAGCTAAAGTACCATGTGGAAGTCATACCAATCAGATTAAAAGGGAACAAGTGACATACCACATCTTCATCGGCTACCCCCAACATGCGCACAGCTAGGAAGGAAGAGTGAATATGGTTATCAACAGTGTCTCCTCGCTTAGGGTCGAATTTGGGTAATAATCTTTCTACGTTCTTGGGTAAGGCATGTTGCTGCCTAGGTACTGTTACAACATCCTGTGCAAGCCAGGGAGGGAGTCCTCCTGGAGGGGGTGGGGGTTGATTCCCACCTAGAGGAGGAACGTTAGCCATAGTATGACTGGGGAGGTTTTGGTTGAAGGTTTCTCCCGGGTGTTCTTAGTTAGGATTTCCCAAATAGAGCCAGGGATTACCTTTATAGGGGGGATCCTCAATAAGTTCTTCCCAAGGAGTGTTGATACTTTGCAAAGACTCTAGCACAATATCTTCAAGAGAAGGGGCCACAGATGTCTCTTCATTTATGGGAAAGATCCTTAGCTTTCTTTTAGTGGTCATAGGTAAGGAATGAAAGATGGGGAGCTGAGATAGGGAATGAGCATAAGCATGAGTAAGTACTCTGACTGATTGTTCCTAAGTGAAAGGATACTCCCACAGTCTCTCTTCCTTAGGTGACCCAAACACGAGACTTAGAGTGACATCTGTTTCTTCAAAATGAGGCTCTTCCAAATGGGTGGAAGGGTCTTTTCAACCTTTGAGATCCATACATTAATCTTTTCGAATCCATGCGTGACATTTATAGATGAAATCCTGAAAGTTGTGGACGACAATTCAGGCCCTCCTTCTTGTGCCAAATCCATTGACATGGCAAATTTTCACTATGCCAACAAAGGGGAACCAACTCAATCGCAGACCCTAATTAGATCTAATTTCGTTTGGAATGGCTAGTTCCAATGGGTTTCAAAGTATCCCGTAAACTGTTATAGGTGTTGAAAGATTACTCCCCGGGGGAAGAATTCCATTAAATCAACAAAAGAAACAGCTAACCTATATGTATCAAGTCCTATCAATACTGATTCTACCTACTTATGGTAGTCCTAACTATTCTAATCTATCCTATAGGAGCATAATAAAAAAGATGAAGCATCATATATAGATTCGAAGTCCAAATGAATCAATTACTGAGTTCACTGATGAACAAGGTTGTATTTAAGCTTAATTGCAATCTAATTATTCATACAAGAATACACATTCATGTTTTTACAAATAAAACTTGCGACTGATGTTTAATATAGCTTCGAATCAGAGACCACTCATGAGTTAGCCATGAGAATGAATTATATTCAAATAACCAAGATTAGTCAAAAGTTGTCTATTATCATTGTGCACAAAAACAAAACATATATATCCTCATGCTAGTCACAACACCCTGATTCCAAACATAAAAGAAAAAGAAAATGAATCTGAAAAAAGGCTTCTTCTTGACTGAAACAATCTTCTTTATTAGCATAATAAAATCAACCCCTCCTCTGCCAAGAAAAAGGTCCATTACCCATATCCATAGGTAATACTTATGCAGCAAGACAACTGACCCTCGGTCTTCCATGGATTTCCACCTTCCTATTCTTTTCAATATACAAACATATAACGGTCAATGAAACCGCTGACACGTCAAGGCCACATTTGCTGGAGCATTTTATTTCCTGGAGGAAATGGATGGATGCCGATGGAAAGAAGAATGACTGCAAGCCATCTCTTCACACCTGCATCGACTGAACATTATTCCCTACTATTTCCTGAAGACAAATGAAGACATTGCGCTCATCACCGAAAATATGGCATGATTTAAGGTGTATCTGGAGGTAACTGATGAGCCCCAGAAATGAGTAATTATATGGGCTCATTCAGCCTCCTAATTCAACTTAATCCACCAATCTCATTATTTTGTTACCTATTTTTTATTATACTTATGCTAATAGAGTGACTTGGGTTAGTCATTATGCCAACAAGTCTAATTTGTGCTTTATGCAGTCTTTTTGGTAAATTTGGAGACAAAATCAAAGGTTTAAATGAGCACTTCGTAGCCGAATTCATGGAGAGGATTTATAGGAAGGTGTCCCCTTCATTTATGAGCCCTTACCTTGAATTCTCCACCAGTATCTCGGAGTTCAAGGGCCACCACATCAATTATCACAAGGGCAGCATAGCAAGGGCTAGTAAAGTTATTGTTAACTGCAAGTTTTAGCGGCTGAGTCCCTAAAGTTTAGGAGGACTGTTGGGGTACTCAATTTGTATAAATAAGAGGGCTTAGGGCCTCATTTGGGTTGGTCAGAAGTTAGCCAGTTTGTAGTTCGATGTTAGTCATTTTTTAGTCGGTTTTTAGTCATTTGTTAGTTAGATTTTAGTCAGTAGGTTAGCTCTGCATTTCAACACATTTTTGAGCTTTTTCTTGTAGACAGTTTTTGGGATGTAGCTATTATTTCTTGATCAATAAAGATGAACCCATCTTTGCACCAGCTCTAATATTTCTTAGGAGGCTATAGCTCTTGGAGTTGGGCCCAACCCAAGTGCCCAATACATCCTTTATGTACTTTTATGTGTCTTTGCTGCATTCTTAGAATAAAATCTGTTATTTAGGTTAAAGTCTTGCTTTGTTAATTAGGTTTCTTTTGATGATTAAAATAGCTTTCCATATTTCAAGTGATTTAATAGGTTGGTAATAGAAAATATCTTCGAAAAATGCCATCAAGAAACCCTTGATCTCACCTCTCTCTCCTTGAGACATTGAGCTGAGATCAAGGTGTCCTTGCTACCATAAAAACAATGTTCTTGCTTCTTCATGCAATTTCTAGTGTTAGATTCCTAGTTGCAAAAGTTAGTACCAGTTGTGATTACATGCTTAGATCCATTCTTGCTTGGTTTCCATAGTTTTTTTACATGATTTGCTGCCAATAAAATTCTATTCATCATGCTTATGGTTTCTAGGTCAAATTAGGTTAAGGTAGCTAGATCTTTGGTTTTCTTAGCCTTTGTTTCATTAGTTTTGAAAAATAACGTGCAGAGCACCTGTGAAACCTCCTGTCCCACCCTTACCCCATCAATGCAACCTGCTTTGTCCTCTAACTCAGATTCTTGCCTCTCGTTTTCCACGTTTTCTCACTTTGCCCTAGCTCCTACATTCTCGCACAACATTGCTTCTCTTATCTTCGAACCAACCCAATCACCTTAACCACTATTCATCCTCATTCACCAAGTCATAGACCTCCTCACACCCTTATCTCACCTCCATAACCACTTCTTCACCTTTTTCCCACCATGAGCACTTCAAAATTCCCTTTCGAAACATTCTATAGAAACATCCTATAGAAGCTACAGTACATCCTGTAGAACCCCTGCAGACTTCCTGTAGAAGCTCACGAAGGCGGTTTCTTGAGATCCAATCACTGTGAAACTCTTTGGAACGGTGCTAGGGACCCCTTAGGCCCTCTTCTAACCTTCCCACCCTCCTCCAAGCACCTACTGCATTTCCTTTCGCCAATAAACCTCTGCACATTCAAAAACAATTAAAACACATGCATAATAATTCTACAAGATTACTCAAAAATACAAAAAGATGTTCCTTTTCATATTTCTCTTCAGAAGTAGCTTATTCACATGCATTTTTCCTTTCTAAAATTCAATGGCATCCATTTCCACTACCTTCATCTCTTTTCTTGCACTAGTAGGGTTAGTCGGTAAAACTAGGGTTTGCTAGGGTTTACATTTCCTTCCAAATTTCATTTTCTTTCTACAAGTAGAATAGCCCTTTTGAGATTAGCTTTCTTCCATCATGATTAAAAGCTTCTTCCGAGGACTCATAGAAGCTGGCTTGAGCTCCTAACGAACTTGTGCCAGCTGATCAAGTGACAGCTGCGGCAAGAGCTAGTACTTGTGCATATAGCACAGTCGCTTCCAAGTTTGTTACGAACTACTGAGTTGATAAAAGTAAAGAAGGGAGTCCTAGGAGTTGCAGCATTATTTCTGCAATACTGGGGCCCACCATATTTTTGGCACCGTTGCCAGGGAAGTATCAGAGTATTGGTGATTGCTGCTTTTCTTCTATTTTCTACTACAACCTTCTGCTAAGTAGTTTATTTCAGCACGCGTAGAGTAGATTGATTCATTTCCATTCTGCAATTTCATTTATGAAAAAGCAGATTAGCATTTCTCGCTTTCATAGATTAGTATTTCAATTCCGAAATCTCAATTATGCAAGCGTAGCCTAGCATTTGATTCCTGCAATTTCATTTTAGCAAAATAGATTAGTCCTTTCTTGCTTTCATTTCAATTCTGCTTTTTCATTTTAGCAAGATAGAATTTAGTTAGTTGTAGTTCAATCTATTTCAGTTTTTCAGGTACAAGTAGGAAAAAAAACAAAAATCAACGAAAAAGATTTCCTTTCATACATTGTAGGAGTAGAGATAAGTCAGAAAAATGTTTGCACAACACCCCCACTGCTTCACATAGCCAACCTTCTCTCCTCTTCGATGACTATGATTAAGAAGAACCCCTAGGTGGACAACAAGACATATTTTGAAGAACCTCTAGGGGAGAAGAAGAAGAAAACATTCCTTTGGAGCAAATGGCTACAAACAGAAATGTTGGGAGCATCACCTTATCCAAAAATAAATGTGCAAATCAGATGGAAGATTTCAAGAGTGAGGTGAGATAGTTTCTTGCCATGCAACTGGATACCTTATGGATCCTAAGGAAGCAAGAGGAAGCCGAGAGGGCTTTGGCCATCTTTTGTGCCAAGTGCACTAGAAAGCATCCTAGGAACAAATGTCCATTGCACTCCATAAAAGTGTGTTTTGTCTGTGAAGAAGACCACCCTACGAATCACTGCCCTTCCTTGCCTGGACTTAAAGCTGCATATCAGAGGGCCAAAGGAGTCACTGAATCACTCTATTATATGAACCAAAGGAGGCCACTTGGACCCATACCTTACCATTTGGAAATACAAGGGACATCCCAGAGCTATTACAACCCCTATCAAGCCACTTTCATGCCTTCTTGGGGTTCCCCTACTCATCCTTCCTGGTCCACACCTCCCCCTTTGTCCTTCACATCTCCATATTATTCCCAACCAGCCGCTCATCCATTTCACCCCTACGCTCAGCGAAAGCCTCAATGGAATGCACCTCATCAGGAGTGGAGGCCCTAGTACAACACTCCTCCTGCTCCTTTTCCTCCACCATCTTCCCAACCACAACCCCATCCACATCCATCTCAAATATACACCCCCACTCAACCACCCATACCACCATTTCCAAACCCACACACTGGAGTAGCTCAACCCAATTGCAATGCTGAGGCATAACATGTCCAAATGACTCCTCTTGAGCTCAATGATATTCACCATGCTCAGGAGAGTATTGCAAAAAAGAGACTATATTGAAAGAATTGAAGGACCACATCCAACAAAAGAAGATTCAAAAGAAAGTATCAAAGAACCATGGGCTGCACTTGATGAAGAGAAGGCATCAAAATCAGAGATCGAGAGAGTTCCCTCATGGTAACCATCAAATCTTCCATGTATTCAAGAGAAAAAACAAAAGAAAGAGGAACATTAGAAGGTCATGGTAGAAGGTGACATGAAACATGATCTAGATTAGCAAAAAGACCAAGGATATCAGAGCTATATTGAGATATGGTTCCAGACGGTCACTAAGTTGTAGCAATATTGTCTTCCTCAGCTATGTTTGATCCCTTCAAAGTCAGATCATTTGGTCTCTGAAATCCGGATCCCTGTCAAAGCATGCATTTCAAGCCTCCACATCATTTTGTCTCTAATATCGATGTACACATGGCTCCATTCGAAGTATTCTTATACTTGAAAATGATTTTGTTTTTCAAGTAAGGTAGGGTAGGAAAAAAGAAAAAAAAGAAAAAAAGAAAATGAAAATAAGAGGAAAATAAAAATCCAAGGTGAAAACCTCCTCAGAGGCGCCTTAGATTGGCTCATCGATTGAAAACCTCCATGAGGTGGTCAATGAATTGGAAAGAAGAGAAAATAAGAAGAGAATAAGATCCCTGGGTGAAAACCTCCCTTAGAGGCGCCTAGGGCAAGCAATTAGGGTGAAAACCTCCATGAGGCGCCCTAGTTGTTTTCAAAAAAAAAGAGAAAAAGAAAAATAAAAATAAACCTAATTTCCATTGAATAATTGCTGGTTGCAGCAAGGATATTGCAGGTTAGGAGGATGGCTCAAGACAAAGATGGAGGAAGTTTTATGCCTTCTACAGGAAGTTCTGTGTCTTCTATAGGAAGCCTACAAACAAGCCAAAATTGATCTCCGAAGAGGACCCGAAGGCCGGGAATATGTCCATGAGGCCTGCAAACATCCATGTTTCCATCCCTCACCCTTCTCCATTATTTTTTCCATCTCATTGTGCTTCTTTCCTAAAAACGGGGTGTTCTACAGGAAGTTAGGAATAGATTTTAAAAGGCAGTTTGGCGAACATGATAGCTTCCTAAAGGGTTCATAATTCCTCCTACAATCCTCAAACATCCTCCTCCATCATTTCCATGCCTGCATCACGGCCCAAGCTCATTTTTTCTTACTGTGCAAACCGCCTGCAGAATGCTTTGAAGCAAAAATACATACAACAGAAATTTGTTTTTTCCCTCACGTGAAAACCGTTCATCCATTTACAAAACCATTTTATGGGTAGTTGTATAGGGATGATGGCAACATGCCTGAGCAATTTCAGCCAATTCCAGTGCACGGTTTCCAAGAAATTAGCCTCCATCACCTTTAGCCATTTTTGCATTTTCTCCATATCCGTGCATCCATTTCAAAACTTGTTTCATCGCGAGATGCATATAGGTGATAGTAACCTACCCAAGCAGTTTCATCCAATTTCGATGCACGGTTTCCGATAAATTGACCCCTGTAATCTTTAGCCATTTTCAGTTTTTCTCGAAATCTATACGTCCATTGACCACAATTTTGCTATGGGAGGTGCATAACGATGATAGAAGCATGCTCAAAAATTTTCAAGATGGTCTAGATGGGGCCAACGTGCACTTGGCCAGCTCACCCTCCATCAACGGAAGTCTCCATAAACAGCCAATCAAACTCTCACCTCCATTGTTTCCATTTTATCATCATCCCTACAACTGCAACAAGCTCCATACCAGCTCCATAGCAGTGAACCAGTCTTTCTCGGCCATTTTTTTGGAAAACCCTCCTACTTATCGGCATTCTACAGCAAGCATAGTTTCGTTCTACGAGAAACGAGAGCCTTCTATAGGAAGGCTTCTACAGGAAAGGCTGAACAGCTATGGAGCAAGAAAACCTGGGATTTTCATTGAATTTGGAGCTCCATATGAGGTAGGCTCGAAAAAAAATTCTCTATGCATGGTATGTTTGTGCAAGGTGGTGAATTGAACGGCATCATATTGGAAAATCAGAGGAAAATTCCGCCTGCATATTTTCTGAGTTCCACACAGTTCCTTTTTTTCCCTCTGAATTCGAAGTTTGTCTTCTTCTTTCTCACCTTCTTCTGAAAACAGAGATGCAACCATAGGAACTAAGCCTGTGTGAAATAATGAATTTGCGAGACTGTCCACTTTCTGAAATAAAAAACTATGTTATTTGTTCTCTGATCTGTCAAAAAAATTGATTTCTTTTCAAAAGCTAAGAAGTAAATTAAGGTTGGAAAAGTTTGAAGAGAGGAAAAATTACAACTTGTTGTTGTGAAAAACACGAAAATTCCAGGAGCAGTAACAGGTTCTACAGGAGGGGAGATGAGCTGTCTTTTTTAGAAGAAAACACGGGTTTTTGCAAAATTTATGGCTTCAAGAGGTAGGTTCCATGACCTACCTTAATCATCAATAATTGGAAGGAATGATATCATTTTAAGGAAGGATTAAACCTCAAAAAGAAGAGTAATTGCATTCAAAATTTCTGCCTGTTTAAAAAACAAGAAGAACTAGAAAACAAACAGTTTTATTTGTTGCATGTTTTTGCAAAAGAAGTAATGCAATTTTAGGGAAGAATCAAGCTTGAAGAAGGTGAGAAAACCAATGGTGAAGGAACACAGGACATTCAAGCACAGAAAGAACAAAAAGAAAAAGCGGAAATGGGCCAGATTTCTGAGCCTAAAACAAAGGAAGATACAACAACAAAAACACCAAGGGAAAAGAGGATGCAGAGTAGGACAGAGAAGGCCGAAAATTCCCAAATGAAGGATGCCACAGCCAAAGTAGGCACACTAAAACAAAAGGAAAAGACACACCTTGAGATCTCAGCAACACACACAGAAACAGTTGACACAGGGATTTCTACAGGAAGCAAGGAAAAAGAACAACAAGAGGAGAAATCACTTGAGATGTTGGCAAAAGAGGCAGAAGTTGTGCTTGCTACATTAAGCACACCTGCAATACAAAAAGGAAATAGAGAAAGGAAAACCTCCATGTATTTTAAGTCCAGGAAAAGCGCAAGATTTCAAACAAGCATAATAGGAGGAATAGTGGAAGGACATGGAAAAGAAGGCGGAATTTTATGACACATATGAGTAGACTACATCAAAAGCTTGGGATGATAAGGAGGTCACCAGGGCCATCAAATATGAAGAGATAGATTAGTTGCTCAGAGGATGAACAACACTTTCAGTAGGGGGTGATGATGAGCCCCAGAAATGAGTAATTATAAGGGCTCATTCAGCCTCCTAATTCGACGTAATCCACCATTATCATTAGTTTATTGCATGTTTTTAATTATATTTATGCTAATAGAGTGAATTGGGTTTGTCATTATGCCAACAAGTCTAATCTGTGCTTTATGCAGTCTTTTTGGTCAATTTGGAGACAAAATCAAAGGTTTAAATGAGCACTTGGTAGCCAAATTCGTGGAGAGGATTTGTAGGAAGGTGTCCCCTGCATTTATGAGCCCTTACATCGAATTCTCCACCAGCAACTCGGAGTTCAAGGGCCACCATATTGATTATCACAAGGGCAACCGAGCAAGGGCTAGTAAAGTTGCTGTTAACTATAAGTTTTGGCAGCCGAGTCCTTAAAGTTTAGGACTGTTGGGGTCCTCAATTTGTATAAATAAGAGGGCTTAGGGCCTCATTTGGGCTGGTCAGAAGTTAGCCAGTTTGTAGTTCGATGTTAGTCATTTTTTAGTTGGTTTTTAGTAATTTCTTAGTTAGATTTTAGTCAGTAGGTTAGCTCTGCATTTCAGCACATTTTTGAGCTTTTTCTTGTAGATAGTTTTTGGGATGTAACTATTATTTCTTGATCAATAAAGATGAATCCATCTTTGCACTAGCTCTAATATTTCTTAGGAGGTTGTAACTCTTGGGGTTGGGACCAACCCAAGTGCCTAGTACCTCCTTTGTGTACTTTTATGTGTCTTTGTTGCATTCTTAGAATAAAATCTGTTATTTAGGTTAAAATCTTGCTTTGTTAATTAGGTTTCTTTTGATGATTAAAATAGCTTTCCATATTTCAATTGATTTAACAGGTTGGGAACAGAAAATATATTCGAAAGAGGCCATCAAGAAACCCTTGATCTCACCTCTCCCTCCTTGGGACCATGAGCTGAGACCAAGGTGTCCTTTCTGCCATAAAAACATTGTTCTTGCTTCTTCATGCAATTTCTAGCATTATATTCTTAGTTGCAAAAGTTAGTACCAGTTGTGATTACATGCTTAGATCCATTCTTGTTTGGTTTCCATAGTTGTTTTACATGATTTTCTGCCAATAAACTTCTGTTCATCATGCTTATGGTTTCTAGGTCAAATTAGGTTAAAGTAGCTAGATCTTTGGTTTTCTTAGTCTTTGTTTGATTAGTTTTGAAAAATAACATGCAGAGCACCTGTGAAACCTCCACTCCTACCCTTACCCCATCAATGCAACCTACTTCGTCTTCTAACTCAGATTCTTGCCTTTTGTTTGCCACATTTTCTCACTTTGCCCTAGCTCCTACATTTTCGCACAACATTGCTTCTCTTATCTTCGAATCAACCCAATCGCCTTAACCACTCTTCATCCTCATTTACCAAGTCCTAGACCTCCTCACACCCTTATCTCACCTCCATACCCACTTCTTCACCTTTTTTCCACCATCAGCCCTTCAAAATTCCCTTTCGGAACATCTTGTAGAAGCTACAGTACATCCTGCAGAAAAGCTCACGAAGGCGGTTTCTTGAGATCCGATCACTGTGAAACTCTCTGGAAGGGTGCTAGGGACCCCTTAGGCCCTCTTCTAACCTTCCCAACCTCCTGCAAGTGCCTACTCCATTTCCTTTCGCCAATCAACCTCTGCACAGTCAAAAACAGTTAAAACACATGCATAATAATTCTACAAGATTACTCAAAAGTACAAAAAGATGTTCCTTTTCAGATTTCACTTCAGAAGTAGCTTAGTCACATGCATTTTACCTTTCTAAAAGTCAATGGCATCCATTTCCACTGCTTTCATCTCTTTTCTTGCACCAGTAGGGTTAGTCAGTAAAACTAGGGTTTGCTAGGGTTTGCATTTCCTTCCAGCTTTCATCTTCTTTCTGCAAGTAGAATATCCCTTTTGAGATTAGCTTTCTTCCATCATTATTAAAAGCTTCTTCTGAGGATTCATAGAAGTTGGCTTGAGCTCCTAGCGAACTTGTGCCAGCTAGTCAAGTGACAGCTGCGACAAGAGCTAGTACTTGTGCATATAGCATCGTTGCTTCCAAGTTTGTTACGAACTACTAGGCTGATAAAAGTAAAGAAGGGAGTCCTAGGAGTTGCAGCATTATTGCTGCAATATTGGGGCCCACTAGTAACAACAGCTTGATGGATCTGTGCTGTCAAGAGTACCTCCACTTAACATAGAGTGTGCCTCCATTATGCACTGTGGCAATTCCATATCCCTTTCTTGTAGAGTATGTCTTTGCAATATCGACATCGGTGGTGCAGAGGTGTCATCTAGAGTCCCCAGAGTGACATAAGAAATCTTATACCAACATCTTTCTTGTGGAGTATTTATTTGCAATATCGACATCAGTGGTGCAGAGGTGTGATCTGGAGTCCCCAAAGCGACATAAGAACTCGTATACCAACATCTGTTCTGCTTCCTGTCTTCTTAGAATTTTAGGATATCCTACCCCATTCTATCCCAAAGCCATGACACATGGCAACGAAAATCCATCTGGTAGAGGTATCATGTGGACTAGGCATCCTACGATGATCATTCAAAGGTTGCATTACTTTCTCGAATTTTATTACCACCTCACGATCCCTTTGCATCTTTTGTTTTATCCCTTTATGATGCTTATGCATCAACTCTCCAACCTTGCTTTTCTTCACTTGGTCCTTTCCTGCATGAATGATCAGCATTAGCTATGATTATTAGAGATATGACATAAATGACTAAAGCAAACCTTACCTTCATAAAAAATTTCATAAAGAGACAGAGTCTGCAATTAGGGGTTATATGAGTCCTTCTGGCTCTAAATCTCAAGAGGGCACAATGATTTTTTGGGGACTGATGATTAAAATCAGATTGCAACCATAATTAATAAACCATTGAACTGTTCAACCTTGAGGAAATAATTCCATCTGACAACTATGGTTATCATTCGGAGAGACGAAAGGTCAAACTTCTCAAGGGACCCATTCATATTTTCCCCCAGAGCAGGTTCTAATAAGGTGGTGGTTGTCGCCAAAAAAAACTCAAAAAAGTGTTGTTCCCTTGAGGGAACAATAGTTGTTCCCTAGAGGGAATAGCAAAAAACACTCCAAAAAGGTGTTATTCCCTTTAGGGAACATCATCTGTTCCCTGGAGGGAACAACAAGAACACTCGAAACAATGTTGTTCCCTTTAGGGAACAACAACTGTTCCCTGGAGGGAACAACAAAAACACTCGAAAAAACTCTGTTTTTTATGATGGATTCGAATGATTCAAATTGGAAATGAAAGTAGATTCATTTATTTATCTCCAATATAAACAGGTTTTGAAAACAAAAAGAATTGATAGGGTGGTGGTTGTGGCCACAACACGGAGTAACACCAAATATGAAAACCTATACTCTGAAAATTTTAAACTCACGAGCCAAACTACCCTTCCCAATTTTGAAACACTGTGATCAAGCTGAAACATTTTGTTGTGTTTGACTTAGTTGGAAAAAGGTGAATCATGTCTATCCATGGGGTAAGTGGGGAAGCCGAAGTAACCCGCACAATGATTCAATACTCCTTGATAGACTAAGGTCATGTGTTGTCAATGGACCAAAAAAGAGAAGCTAGTATTCAACCAGTGTGTCGCCAAGTGTTGTAGCGGCTGCAACACCCTCTAAAATTTTGGCCTGCACCCAATTTGGGAGAATTCCTTGGGGTTTTCGTTGATGTTTGCAAACACTCGAGCTCATCCCATGAGCTTGTATCGACTCTTTACACCCTCCTAGTTTAACCGTACATCTTTTAGCATGTTGGTCATAATGTCATGTTCGTAGTCATGTTCTAGCTATGTTCATGATCTGTCTTTCTGTGTACAAGTTGTATTCACCATGAATGCATATGTCGCACTTACACACGAAGTTATTTTCATTGTTGTGCAAGTGTCGTCGTAAGCATTCAACGATCTATCTCAAGTGTCACACTTGTCACTCACACCAATTGGTGAGTCACACTGAGCAAGTTGTCTTGTTGGTTCATGGTGTCTTATCATCAAGTCGTGTTGAGTGTGTGTTCGTAAGTTCATGCATGCACAAGTTCACTCGCTCACACATTTAGTCATTTTCTCATGCACACAATCTGGTGGGGGTGTAAGGACTTCAATGCCTAGTGTTGTGCACCTTAGTAGGTGTGGAGGGAGTGGGCCAGCCTTATGAGATACCCGGAGCCATTGAGTACCGTATCGGATGCCTGTCTTGGGGCAGATGAGGTCTGAGTCGTGCGCGAGCCTTGGGGCTAGCCTTAGGCTAGGATATAGACCAATAAGGCTTATGCCTGGTTCTGAAAGTGAGAAAAAGGACAGAGATTCCTTGAGATTTCTCGGGCGTTGTGAAAACTTTTGATGCCTACTAGTTATACTAGTCCAACAGAGGGTGTAGGAAAACGTGAAGTAATAAATAACTAAATAAATAAAATGTTAAACAATTCAACTTAACTTCGGGACGAAGTTCCTTAAAGAGGGGGAGTATGTAATGTCCCCTAATAATAATAAAAATAATAAATAATAAATAATATAACATGATATTAAAATATAAGAAAATAAATGATAAACAATAAACAAAAGATAATAATAGTAAATAAATAATAAATAATGAAGAAAATATAATAATAATAAATAAATAAAATAGTAAATAACAATACAATAGTTCTAAACAAATATAAATATAAATAAACTATAAAATTAGTAAAAGTAAATAAAGTTAACAAAAAGTAAAATAAAATAAGAAAGAGTTAAATTAAGAGAACTATAAAAATAATAAAAATAAGTAAAGTTACCAAAAATTAAAAATGAATAAAATAAGGAAGAATTATATCAAGAGAATTACTAAATTAAGTTAAACTTAAAATAAAGAAATAAAAGTTGCATGTTGACACATTGAGTGTCTGCATGCATGCGGGCCCCTTTCCATTGTTTGTTCTATTTAATAGACGAAGAGGAAGATGAGATTCATCATTCCATCATCCATTCTCTTGGGAGAAAAGTGTTGTGAGACAAAGGATTCCCTGGTAGTAGTACATTGATTGACGAAATCCTTTGCCTCACAACAATTTTCTCCCAAGAGAATGGATGATGGAATGATGAATCTCATCTTCTTCTTCATCTATTAAATAGACACAAACAATGGAAATGGGACCGCATGCACACATTCCATGTGTCAACATGCAACTTTTTTTTTTTTTAATTTTAAGTTTAACTTAATTTAGTAATTCTCTTAATATAATGTTTCTTTATTTTATTCATTTTTACTTTTTGATAATTTTACTTATTTTTACTATTTTTATTGTTCTCTTAATTTAACTCTTTCTTATTTTATTTTATTTTATGTTAACTTTACTTTTACTACTTTTATAGTTTATTTTTATTTATATTTATTTAGAACTCTAGTATTGTTATTTACTATTTTATTTATTTATTATTATTATATTTTCTTCATTATTTATTATTTATTTACTATTATTAGCTTTTTTATTGTTTATCATTTATTTTCTTATATTTTCATATTATATTATATTATTAATTATTTGTTGTTATTATTATTATTATGGGACATTACATACTCCCTCTCTTTAAGGAACTTCGTCCCAGAGTTAAGTTGAATTATTTAACATTTTATTTGTTTAATTATTTATTACTCTGTGTTTTCCCTACACCCTCTACTGAACTAGTATAACCAACAGGCATCGAAAGTTTTCACAACACTGTGGAAATCTCAAGGAATTTCTATCATTTTTCTCACTTTCGGAACTAGGCACAAGCCTCATCGGCCTGTATCCTAGCCTAAGGCTGGCCCCAAGGCTTGCACCTGACTCAAATCTCATATGCCCCAAGGCAAGCATCCGGTATGATAATGACTTTGGGCATCTTGCAAGGCTGGCCCGCTCTCTCCACATCTACTAAGTTGTACAACCCTACGCATCGAACTCCTTACACCCCCACCAAACTTCAACATCCCAATCTAATACCAGGCACCTAGCCTACAACATCAGGCACTTGGCCTCCACAAGATGGTCCCATAGCCCCTCAAGAGCTATCTATCAAGAGCTATACAAGACAAAGGAACCATTGGCATATGTAGTGTTGATTGAATATGTCCTCGGCCCATATGGTGTTTCATATTCTCCCTCGCAGGTATGGGCTCCCACGAGATCATCAAATAACTCATCCCTCTCAACCCATTTATGGGGTTCCTGTGGGTAACCATATCTCAACATGCAACAAATGCATTAGTTATGATCATAATATCATAGAAAATAATACACATGTCAAGTCTTGCATGTCATCATGACAAAATAACATCATTGTTAACCACCACATTCTGAATAGTAAAAAACTGCATGCTCATGCATGTTATCAAATTTGCATGCAATTACCACATGCTTCACATCATAGTATCTTCAAAAGTTATAACATCAACATATCAACATCAAATACATATCATCTCATAATAAATAAACCACATTTTAACATAGCTCATAGGATAACATCATAATCCCTATGCATATCATATTCATCATAAGTATAAAACATCATTATCATAACAACTAAATAAATAAGAACCCCGTGTGCATCATTTTCCTGATACCATCATATCATCAGAGTTAAACATTGTTAATGCTTCAAAAATGTTTTGTGATACACTTCACATTGTTTTTATAATGACCTAATTTACTTTTCCACACATCAAACAAAATACTCTTCTTTTATCTTTATTCTACATTCAAACTTCCTTATTAATTATATCAATAACTAATGTACATATTATTACTAACTATATTCAAAATCTCACTCAATGAATATAAATCAACCATAAAATTCCTAAAATTCGCAAGTTGACATTTAATTTTAGATATAATTTGTCACTATCAAATGGGCTGCCAATAAATGGTTTTTTTTTAAAACAAATTCATAGCCAAATATAATGGAGGAACTAAAAAAGCATTGAGGAATAAGTTCTGCATGAAAGATTAGTTTGCCTTCCTCTTAAATGAAAGAATAGTGACAGAGTATTTCCCATAAAATCGTTGATGCATAATCAATTACTAGAAATTGGAAACCTCTCTTATTTTTGGTTAAACTTTTTAAAAAACTAAACAATTAGGAAAACCCTTTAACAAAGCTTTTTTATAAAATTTTATGAAACCTTTATTTATAAGTCATTTATTATTTTTCTTCCTATAATACCATTTTTTAAGTCCCTTATTATTTTTCTTTTATACCAAAAAAATATTTGAAAAAGCTTTAAAAAAAAATATTTTGAAAAGGAAATGTCACGTATTAATTAAGGACTCAAAAATAGTGACTTTAACTTTCCTCAGCCTTTGCTTTTTAATTTGCCCTTACTCTTTTGTTTTTAGATTAAAATATTTTTATGAACCTTTGACGTTGTTGCATGTGATTTTAACCTTTAACTTTTTGGGATTTTAAAAACCTTTTAATTTGCTTTTAGATTAAAATATTTCCATGAACAATTGACGTTGTTGCATGTGATTTTAACCTTTAACTTCTTGGGATTTTAAATTTTTTTTAAATTTGTTGGGTGATTCTGACTTGCCTTCATAGACTTTTTGTGCTCTGCTTTTAATTAAACGAACGCTCGCACCTTTCGGTAGGGAGCAAACATAACAAAAACCCTAAATCCGTTGTATTGTATTAAATAAAAATTTTCACTTTTATTAATAATAAAATATTTATATAAGATTAACAATAAACTTTTTATATAAAATTTATGTGACATGCCCAACTTGAAGTATATATAGCGTTATAACAAATTATTTTATTGAAAAATAAAATAATATCATTGATAATTATTATAATTATTGTAGATAACAATAATAAAAAATCAGAGCGGATAATGTAATTTTTCTCCATTAAATTTTTAGAGATTATTCTCTCAAGAAAATAGTATACATCAAGAAATAATAAAAAATTTCCACATTAAAATGCCCATAGGCCCTAAGTGTTTGAGCGTAAGCTCTAATACCATATGTAATAACCCCGAAATTAAAACATGCAACTAACTAGATCAATTATGCAATTTACAATCAACACACCTCTATTCAACTCATTAGTATAAATTTTTTGAGAAATACGAGCAAAGGCAACTTACTTACAGTGATGATATTCCTTACTTGTAATTTTAGAGTTCGATGCTATTTGAATCCTGTGAACTGCAACAATGTTTTGGGGACGATTCTTCACTCAAGGTTCAATTGCACAAAATCTTTCTACAACTGACCACCCCCAAGTTCTCAATCAACGTACTACTACCAGGGAATCCTTTGTCTCACAACACTTTTCTCCAAAAAAATGGATGATGGAATGATAAATCTCATCTTCCTCTTCGTCTATTAAATAGACCAAACAATGGAAAGGGGCCTGCATGCAGACACTCAATGTGTCAACATGCAACTTTTATTTCTTTATTTTAAGTTTAACTTAATTTAGTAATTCTCTTGATATAATTCTTCCTTATTTTATTCATTTTTATTTTTTGATAACTTTACTTATTTTTACTATTTTTATAGTTCTCTTAATTTAACTCTTTCTTATTTTATTTTACTTTTTGTTAACTTTACTTTTACTACCTTTATAATTTATTTTTATTTATATTTATTTGGAACTCTAGTTATTTACTATTTTATTTATCTAATATTATTATATTTTCTTCATTATTTATTATTTATTTATTATTATTATCTTTTCTTTATTGTTTATCATTTATTTTATTATATTATAATATTATATTATAATATTATATTATATTATTTATTATTTATTATTTTTATTATTATTAGGGGATATTACATCGCACTTACACACGAAGTTGTTTGCAATGTCGCACAAGTGTCGTCGCGGTCGTTCAATGATCTATCTCAAGCGTCACACTTGTTACTCACACCAATTGGTCAGTCACACTAAGCATGTTGTCTTGTTGGTTCGCGATGTCTTGTCTTCAAGTCATGTTGAGTGTGTGTTCACAAGTTCATGCATGCACAAGTTCACTCGCTCACACACTTAGTCATTTTTGCTGAAACTCTGTTGGTCGGACCACCCTCCAACAACTGGACCTCTACTAAGATGCATTGTGCAGTCTTAGCCCTCGGTGATAATGTACTCTTTCTTAGAAATGCGCGGCAATTGAGGCTACCTCCCAAGCAGTCTACATTACGCAATCCTGGAATCAACTCGACTAACTGTCACCCAAAACAATGCAGAAGTTGCTCAGTAAGCCATCTCAATCTGCACTTCCCACAAGCAAATCTATCAAGCTTCCCATTTGTCAACTAGAGAGTTTGACCAGAGAATAACGTTGAGCTTCACTCCTCCAAACAATTGCGCAGAAGCTTCTAGCATGCCTAGCTCCACTCACTAAAGAAATTGTACAGACATGGAGGATAAGCACCCGATGCCTGTCACTTCACCGTCCCCGAAATTTGCGCAATTCAGTCAGCTAGTCCCTCTTTCAGAAGACCTGCTGCTCCTCCTGAAAACTTCACAGTTTTCTTGGTCTGTCCTTCAGCTTCGCGACACCCTCTGAGCCCAGAAACTACGCAAACATGTCCTGCAGGTCTGCCTCCCAGTTCTACATAGTTTTTCCTAGCAAGCTCCCATAGCCCACTACCAACATCCCCAGAGAATCTGCGTAGCTTTCACTGCCAGTGTCCTCCCTACTTCACGCATTGCGTCCGTGGAAAATTTTTGTAGTTCTACCTTCCAGCTGAGCTAGAATGCACAGATGGTTATTGTTGTTCCTAACTTCTCATCTCATTCTCCCAATGACCTATACACAATTTTCCTTGACAATGCCCCGGAGCCCACATCCCAACCTGAAATATGCTCTACTCAGTTTCAGAGCCTTTTCCTCTCTCCGGGTCACCTACACTTGAAAACGAAAGATAATGCATCATGGTAGACTAGGAGATTTCTATATTTGATGTCGTCTTGTCATGAGTGATTGTAGATACATGTACATGGATCAGACATGACGCGATGACAAATGGGATGAACAAGGAGCACATGCTAGGAGCTTTGTTTGCGAATGGATGAACATATGAAGCATACCAAGTACCAGCGAAGGGGATACATTGACATGCAACATCAAGTAAGCACGAAGACCATCGAAGACTCCACACACTTTTCGATGAGGATGTGATGCTATGATACACAAATAGCACACTCACCACTCAACAACACTGCAACTTGACATGGACACCACCATCAACATGAACCTATTAGCACTATCGTGTCGAGTCATGTCATGAGTCATCTCGGCCACAACACTATTGTGGGACATATTGTTGTAATCAATGTAATGTAATGTGGAAGTCTAAGATAACCACATGTAAAGTTAAAGAGTCATGTAAAATTGAAGAGTCATGTAGGTCAAGCAATCATGAGGGAAGTCGATTAGTCATAAGGGTCAGTTTCACCATTGGCTATATATACCTCTCATTTGTACATGCAAAATACTTTTTGAACCTTGGCTCCTCCCACATATCCTTAAGAGTCTGTAATATTTTCTTTGAGGAGCAAGCAGTGACTCCAACACTCTACTATCGAGGTTAGTGATGTAATAGTGTATGGATGTATCATGGAACTTTCGCTTAATTCAGAAGCCTATTAACAAGCTAACACGTTTTCGCACATGTATTGTATTTGATTGTAAGACTATTCTTTGGATGCTTGTAATGCATGTTGCTTTAACATGTATTAAGGCAGTTGAACTATTTCAGTTGTTTTAGTACATATGCTCTTGGAAATGTGTTGTATCAGTTGTTAACATTGTCTTGCCTGTGTGGACTACTCCATCGGACACTCAATAGAATCATTCTCGTAAGCTTACTATAATGACCATTGCACTTGTGCAGACTATTATGTTTGGTGTTGTACATGCTATCTGTTCACCTTGTGTTTGTGACTGACGCATCCGTGTGGACTACTCTATCGAAAGCTGCACATGTCCTGTTATGTTGTGTGTCTCTAATAGAGTCAGGACTATTCACTTTTGAATTGAGACTCACTCTAACCCTCTCTCTCTGCAGTGAAAGAACCTTGACACAAGTGACACTAGGCACTCACCAGGCACGCAAACCTCACTGTTTGTAGACAAAGTAAACCACTCTCATGTGCTGACATGCAAGAACTAAGGAAAATATTTATGATAATGGCAACCAGGTCATCATATCAGATAGGACTTCTACACCAAATGGTGTGAGGTCTAGTTGGGACTTCATACTGTGGAGATCCCCTAAATTTTGGCGGATCCAACACTGTCAACAGATACACCTCCAATCACAGAGGAGGAACCTATTATTCCTGTTGTTCCTTGTCCTCATCCTTTTCTAGTATCAACTTGGGTGCCTCCCTACGATAATGTTAAAGTTTGGAAATATGAAAATCTAATTCCTAATCAATATTCTAAACCATCATCCACTTCCAATGATATTGATATGTCTGAGGATACTTTGGAATGGATCATGGAGCCTAAGTTGAAGAATAATATTTCCATTCCTCAAGATGGTATCGACACTCACAACTCTAGTGTTGAATCTGATTTGGATTCCTGCGTCCTCATCATGTCATTCTCAGAACCCCTTGTCCCTTGATCCACTTGATCAATCTCTATTGGGTGCAACCCAAATTTGCCTATTTTCTGGTGAAGACTCTGCCTTTTGTGGAGTGGAGTGGAAAGTAAAGAATGCAGCGGAGCACCAAGTGGACTGCTTAGTAGATATACCATGCGACATATGGGATTTGGGGCAGGCTGAAGCCCCTATTTTTTGTAAAAGAATGTAATGTTGTAAAAGATCAATGGTTTTCGAACAATGGTAGTTTATATTAGGAGATTCCAAGGTATTTTGATGATATATTACTCAATGTAATAGTATATATAGGGATCAATAATAAGAAGAAGAATCATCTTTGTGGTACAGATGTGTATTTATGGTCAAATTATTGTGATATATAGCTTGTGGTGAAGAAAAGGCTCTATAGTTGAGTGTACAAAGGCATGATTTAGAAGTTGGGTGCGTAGACAACCTGCAACTTAGTGTGCAGGTCAAGAACTGTTTGTTGTACAAGATTCATTATTATAAGCAACGTTTCTTCTGGACGTAGTCTCACACTAGGATAAACCACAACAAAAGTTGTGTCTTCATGTGTGTCTTTTCTTAGTATTTTTTGTAGCGTAGTATTTTTATTACAGTTTCATTTTATTATAGCGCAACAATGAATATGGGTTTACATGATATGTTTATGTGATTAACTAAATGTGTTGAAGTAGTCTATGTATGTTAAGGATAAAAGAACATAAAAATATCACATTGCATATCCCTTAAGGCTGCCGAAACCTAGTTCTACATCCTCCCATAGTCACTTCGGGCGAGACTGCAATCTTCTTGTAGGTCGCTGCCGAAAGGACCGGTGATTAAGGGTTTTGTTGGTGTGAAGTATAGATCGAACTTGGGTTAGCCCAATCTAAACCAACAAATGGCTATGCTTCCGAGACCAGGATCTGTTTGAGGGATATGTTTATGTGGCATCTTTTAAAGAAGGAAATTCAAGATTGGTTTTAATCAAAGGAGCGATAATTTGCAGATCAAGAGAAAAGAAACCTTCATCTAAAGTCTCAAGCTTGGTTACAGAAACATATTTTCATAGATCAATACAAAATTTTATTTGCATCATTTCCTATTGAACTGTATGAATGGATATCAAGGTCAAATGAAAGGAAGACACGTTTTAATGGTGGAGAACCTATGATGTGGACTCCTGCATTGATACAATGACTCAAGAGCATTGAAAACAGGATTTCAAGGGTTGTTGATTTTTGGATTAATAGCATCTTTGGAGGATTTATTACTGAGTTTGTAGTAGACTAAACCATTTCCTACAACGAAGAAGAATGACGATTCTTGAAAGGACTACGAGGTTAATATTTGAAATCTTTGAAACACTAGATTAATATTCTTCTATGTGAAAACAGAGTTTTACAGATGCAATGAGATTACTAGTTTACTTATGTTTGGAAGAAAATAAAATAAATATAAGCAAGAGGTTGGAAAAACATGAAGTGGAAAAATATATAGAATAGATACCAGAAAGAGAGCTCGTGGACAAGAACCGAACACCTTTATAGAGACTGAGTATAGTCCTCTTTTAAGTGAGTCTGAAAGTGAAAGAGAAGATAACCACCCTAATAAGCGTTAGGTAACTCGATAGTATTTACCTTCTAAACCTGAGAGCTCGCAGAAGCTAGAATCTAGTAATATCCAAGGTTTTTTTGGCTCTCCCCCTCCCCCTCCCCCTATCCCTCCAAGAAGAAATATAGCTGCTGATATTAAGTTGCCTCTTGATTCAAGTGGATATTGATGGCCACCTGCTTATTCCACTTGGACCCCCAACACTGTCTCTTTTAATTTTTCGGTTTCCTTAATTATAGCACAGTTTACTATTTTTTGCAGTTTTTCAGGTCTTGAACTTTCGGAGCCATTTTGAGGCCCTAAACAACAGTTTTAGGGAAAACAGAGAAACTAGAAATTCCTTAATCAAAATGGATAGATTTTTTTCGACCTTCTCTTCAAGATCTTTGAAACGATGTATTATGATAGCCAAACAGAGATTGTATGCCAAAGTTATGACCTGAGGAATTCGATGTACCAATTTACCCAAACTGGGTCCACAGTTTTGGCGCTTCATCTCCTAGGGTTAGGTTTTTGGATGTTTATGGTTTTCCATTATTTCTCAATAATAAATAGGCCTTTGAGCCTCATTGTAACGTAGTTCAGAGGCATGTAGCCATCACATCTCTTCTTAGTGATAAGATACCATTGCCCTAACTGGTTTATTTCCATTTCTGTTTGTAAGCATATTTCAGTATTTTATATTAATGAAATGAAGTATTATTTTTGCCACATCTCTATATTTATGGTTGTATCTGTAATTTGTTGTGTTCCTGTTTAAATTTGGATCAGTGATATCAGAGCGGTTTGCTCTTTCCTTGTTTTTCTTTGCATGTCCCCAATGAGGTTGGGATATAAGGAGTTAGGGCTTGAGCTAGTCGAACCTTTGCAACACCAGCCTCACAAATCCCGACGGCCTCCCATGGCGGGTGAAAAGAAAAATGAGGAGGTACAAGATCCTATCAAAATATTCCTCGAAGAAGCCCTCAAGTGACAAAGGAATGTGATGATGTACAATTTTATCTAGATCCTTCAGCGGCTACCCAAGGGCAACACATCTACTTCCGAAAACTACTCTGGAAGCACCACACCCTTTAAGGTACAATTTAACTTTGACATTTCCGTATTTGAGGGTCAGATAGATGCAAACGTTGTAGATAAATGGTTAAATATACTAGAAGGATATTTTTCCATTCATGATATTTCCAGCTAGGAAAATATCACTTTTGCACTTCTCAAAGCAGCCCCCCACGTCAAGGGCTAGCAGGAAACCTACTGTGAGCAGAAGGATGAAATTATGAACTAACTATTTTTAGCTGCACCAACTTGGAACTTGTTCCAGGATGCCATCAAGGAGTAGTACTACCCTGTCAGGAGCTATGAGGATAAATACATAAAGTGGACAATGCTGCAACAGGGAAGGGACCAAGATGTACTGGAGTTTACCAACGTTTTTCATGCCCTTCACACAACGTTGGGTATTAAGGATTCTGAGAACCATTTGTTTCTCAAGTACCACGACTACCTACATAGGTACATCTAGGATGAGATGGAGTTCCTAAACATCTCCTCGCTTGGCATGGCATACCAATATGTCATCAAGATTGAGAAAAAATTTTAATAGAAGAATCGAGACTTTTGATCTGTGAATTCGAAGCAAGGGAAAGGTACCCCTAAACCACAGAAGAAAGGATAAATCCATGGCAGGGCAGCCCAAGACAACCCACCAAAGCCGCAAGCAAATAACAACACCGTAAAGCCAAAGAAGGACACGGGGAAGTGGTGTGAGTTCCATAAGAGCTCCACTCTCAACACATTGAGTGAGTTTCGTGCCAAGCAGTCACTGGTGGCCAAGCTAAAGGCTTCAGAATCAGATCCATGTTCCAACTTCGAGTCAGAACCTAAAACGGGGAATGACAAAGGGAAGCAAATTATTGATGCGGACCCCAACACCACTGTTGCCACCACGAAGATCCAAAAGGAGGAACCAGAAGATCCAGAGGAGGAAGAGCGCCTCTTCCACCCCAGATGTGGGTAAAGTGTTCCCAACTATAGTTCATTTTTGATAGCGGGAACCAAAAGAACCGTATTTCAACAAAGGTCATGAAGCGGCTGGGCCTACCAACCACAACACATCCACAACCATCAGGTGGCTTCACCAAGGATGGGATCTTCGCGTGAGCCAACAGTGCTGCCTTCCATACAACATCAAGCCCTTCACAGATGAGGTATTATGTGACATTTCTCCCCTTAAGGTTTTTGATGTATTATTAGACCAACCATACTTATGGAAGCAACATTTTGTGTATGAGTCAAGGCCTCATGCTCTTATTGTTACTTTGGGAAATAATTTGTATAGGATACCAGAGGTAGCACCATCTGCCACCATCTCTTTGATTACTACAAAACAATGTAGTAAGCTCATTTCCAAAACTGGGAAATTTGTTTTCCTGATGATACGCCCTTAGGGAAAGAGGAAGATGGTGGCCACGACCTCCAGACAGTGCTCCTCTGCATGACAACAATAGATTGACAAGGTCGTGGAGGAGTACGAGGACATCTTCACCTCCCCCACAAGGGTGCATATGCACTATCAAGTCAAGTACTCCATCGATTTGACCCCAGGTGCGGCACTGCCCAATGGACCAATCTATCGACACTCCATTATGGAGAACGACGAAATCAAGAGGTAGATTCAGGAGCTGCTGCAGAAAGGTCACATCTGGCCGAGTTGATCGCCCTATGGGACCCTGATTGTGTTGGTATAGAAGGAGGATGGGATTTGGAGACTCTATATTGACTATCAGGCGCTAAAAAAGATCATTGTCTAGAATAAATACCCGATCCCATGAATTGATGACCTTTTGTACCAACTGAAGGGGGAAAATTATTTCAGAAAGATTGACCTAAAGTTAGGATATCACCAGGTACCAATCGAACCATCCATTGTGTGGAAGACTACCTTCAAAACTAAGGAGGGCCTTTTTGAATGGTTGGTTATGCCTTTTGGGTTGACAAACACCCCTGCAACCTTCACGAGGCTAATGGATGACATCTTGTGGCCATTCACCAACTCATTTGTAGTGGTATACTTGGATGACATCCCAATCTTTAGCTAGAGTTGAGAAGAGAGCCTCCACCACATCTTACAGGTTATCCAAACATTGTGGCAACATAAGCTATGTGCTAATTTGGAGAAATTCACTTTTGGCATGACCCAGGTTCAGTACCTGCTATAGATTATTGATGAAGGAGGGGTGCATGTGGATCCAGCCAAGATCCAAGTCATCCGAGATTGGCCGACTCCAACCACTTTAACAAAGCTCCGCAGCTTTCTAGGTCTTGCCAATTTCTACTGCAAGTTCATGTTGGGATTCTCTCATATCACTTAGCCCTTGAGTCAAGTCACCAAGGGAAGAGAGAAAGCAAAATTCTTTTGGTCTTAACCTCAATAGAAAGCATTCATAGAGTTGAAACATCGTCTCTGTTCTGCACCAGTGCTCACATTTCCAGACTTCCAATAACCATTTGAGATCGAGACAGATGTCTATGACTATGCTATTGGGCAGTCCTTACTCAACATGGGCATCCAATGGCATATCACAGTGATACACTTTCAGACACAGTCCGGAAGTATCCCACTTGTGACAAAGAGATGCATTCCATTGTGCAGGGCTACTGACAATGGAAGAATTACATTTTGGGGAAGGAAACGGTCATCTACACAGATGATTGACCCCTGTAGTTCATACAAACGCAAGGAAAGTTGCATAATGATTGCCATCAGAAGTGGTCCACATACCTGCAACAGTTCCATTTGAATATCAAGTATAATATGGGCATCATCAATAATTTTGTAGATTGCCTCAGTCGACCACTGGTCATGGCATTAACCACTGTGCTCAACTCTTGTGGGCACGAGACTTTTGGTTGGCCACTTCTCTACAAAAGTGACACAGTTCGGAAGTATCCCACTTATGACAAAGAGATGTATTCCATTATGCAGGCCTACCAACAGTGGAAGCATTACATTTTGGGGAAGGAAATGGTCATCCACACAGATGATCAACCCCTATAGTTTAAACAAACGCAAGGGAAGTTGCAGAATGATCACCATCAAAAGTGGTCCACATACTTGCAACAGTTCCATTTGAATATCAAGTATAAGACGGGCAGCACCAATAATTTTGCAGATTCCCTCAGTTGACCACTGATCATGGCGTTAACCATTGTGCTCAACTCTTGTGGGCACAAGACTTCTGATTGACCACTTCTCTACAAAAGCAACATAGAATTCAGCCACAGATACGAGACGCTCTTGGAGGGTCAGTAAGTTCCATATTTTCACCTCCAGGATGCCCTATTATGCCACCTAGGATACCTTTGTGTTCCTTCAAGAGAGCGTGCCAAGATGATTTGGGAAGCACACTACATTCAGGTTGTTGGGCATTTCGGGGTCGAGAAAACGGTGGCAGTACTGTAGAAGTATTTCTATTGGCCAAATGTTCGATAGGATGTCGGAAAGTATATTAGATCCTGCACTACCTGCACCATTTCCAAACCGACCATCAAGAAGAAAGGCCTCTATACCCTGCTGCCTACCCCTAGTCGACCTTGGGAATCCATCTCCATATATTATATTTTGGCCCCTCCTTCTACTAAGCATGGAAACGACTATTTTTTTGTAGTCATCGGCAAATTGTCGAAGATGGCCATTATGGCGGCCTACAAGAAGAATATCAGTGCAAAATCCACTACTAAACTCTTCTTTGAACAAGTGTGGGTACACTTTGGGATTCCAAAGTCTATCATCTCATATTGGGACAACAGTTTCCTTAGTACATTTTGGTCCAGTCTCTGGTCGATGCTGGACACCAAGCTCGCTAAGTCCACAGCTTTCCATCCCCAAACTGATGGCCAGATAGAGGTCATCAACAAGATGATCGTACACATTTTGTGCATGTACAGCTCAAAGCATCCACGCACATGGGATGAGAGCCTCCCCTATGTCAAGCACAACTATAACCAGGCTCTCCATAGTTTGACTGGCCACAACCCTTTTCAGGTGGGCTTGGGATTCTAGCCACTATGTCCCCTTGATGTGGCCGTGCCATTTCCAACTGCTCATGCAGATTCAACTCATGTCCAATCTAAAACCGATAAGGCAAAAAACTTCATCGAGCACATCCAACATATCCACCAGTAGGTCCACAACATTCTAGAGAAATCAAATGCCAAGTACAAGTAGGGACATGTTCAACATCAAGTACCACACAAGTTTCAGGTGGGCAACAAAGTCTGGTTGCATTTGCAAAAGGAACACCTTACCAGAGCCTATCAGAAACTCAGAGCACTTCGATATGGTCCTTACACCATTACCAAGGTGGTGGGAAACAATGCATTTGAGATTAGCATTCCCCCATTCCTTGGCCTGCATCCAGTGCTCAATGTGGACCACCTTTGACCATACTTCCCACCTTTGCTAGACACATCAGAAATTGCAAAACAACTCACACCTACATAGTGAAATCTAGATTGCATGGAACAAGCCACAACTGATTGGATCATGAACACGTAGATCAAGAACATTTGAAATCAAAGGATCCAACTATATCGAGTTGTCAAAGTAGGCCAACTCCTTCACTAGGGCAAGTGGCTCACCAGGGACCAAGTTCAACGGAAGTTTCCTAATCTCATGGAGGAACTCAACGCAATGGGGACCATTTCTTCCTAAGGGGGAGGAACGCTCCAGGTGGATATTGGTGGCCACCTGCCTATTCCACTTGGACCCCCAACAATGTCTCTTTTAGTTTTTCGGTTTCCATAATTGTAGCACAGTTTACTATTTTTGGCATTTTTCGGGGCCTAAACTTCCGGAGCCATTCTGAGGCCCTAAACGATGTTTTTATGGAAAACGGAGAGACTGGAAATGCCCCAAATTGGCTTGCCATTTTTTTTTTTCATTTCTCGTAGAGATCTTCGAAACAAGGTATTATGATAGCAAAACAGAGATCATATGCCAAAGTTACGACCCCAAGAATTTGATGTACCAATTTACCGAAATGGGGCCCACAGTTTTGGCACTTCATCTCCTAGGGTTAGGGTTTTGGATGTTTAGGGTTTTCCATTGTTTCTCAATAATAAATAGGCCTTTGAGCCTCATTGTAACACAGTTCAGATGCATGTAGCCACCACATCTCTTCTTCGAGATAAGCTACCATCGCCCTTGCTGGTTTATTTCCATTTCTGTTTTGAAGCATATTTGAGTATTTTTACATTAATGAAATAAATTATTATTTATGTTACATCTCTATATTTATGGTTATATCTATAATTTGTTGGTTCCTGTTTAAATCTGGATCACCTATCTTCAAACGAACTGGATAGAAAGATCTAGAGAAGTTTTGGTTTTTATGTGAAGCTGTATGGATCCGGAAGAAGATCAATGATGAAAACATAAATAAAGTGTATCTCATTTAGACATTGTGAGATAGAGCTCTGACATGGTATATGAAGTATTCCAATAATTAGATTAGAACATTTGCAAATAAATCAACGTTGGTAAGAGAATTTAAGAAGTCGAAGTCGGAGTCATAGTGCATCACTGAGTTAAAATAAATTAAATAGAAACCTACTCAGTCTATTTGGGAATTTGATCAGAGATTTAAGGAATTTTTAGATCAAGTGAGCTTTGAAATAGATCTGTAGCAACAACAAGAATGGTTTATAGTTGCAATGTTATCGCATATCAGACTACCATTGATGCAACAAAAGATAACAAGTCAATCTGAAGCTCTATTGCTTGCAATGAAGTTGGAAGATTCTCCTAAAGGAGATGCTAATGCAGGTATGCAACAAATTTAGCTTCAGTTGGCAAACCTAACCCTACAGATACAAGATATCAAGAAAACAAAAGAAGTCAAAAAAGAAGTATGGTGTACAAAGTGCAGATCAGAGGGCCATTCTAAATAACAATGTCCTACCTTTAGGGATTACATGGATAGTGGGGCACAAAATCCCTTAAATTCAGGATCTAGCCTATGGTGCGAGATATTCAAGACCAAAGGTCAAAATCACTCAGAAGATTGTTACCTATTATAGAAATATGTGTAGACTCCAAGGAACTGATATTGCAAATTTTATAAATCAATAGGACATGATGAGAACAATTCTCGAGCGTATCAACTAATGATGGAGCACATTGATGAGACTTATCGAATGCAAGCAGAAGAACATGGACATAAAGGCAGTGGAAAACGCAGTGGTCGGGGAGGCTACCAAGGAATAGGTCGAGGTGTTGGAGCTAGTCGAGGACGTGGACAAATTATTTGCTATAACTATGGCCAGGCAGGTCATTTTGTGAGAGATTGTCAGAACCCTACTACGACATGTAAGTACTATAAATATTTTGACCATGTAATTGAAGAATGTCATGTACTTATGGAAAAAATGCAAGAAAAAAGGAATCAACAGCTGACACAGAATATTCAAATGATAACTGTTGAAAGAAGGAATGACGAACCATGAATTAATATTGTTACTAGAAGTGGAGCTGCGACCGGAAGTGATAAAGCAGATGGGAAGAAATTATTTGAAAGTACATGGGTTAGAAAAATTGTTGATAAAGCTCCTCATTTTGATATTCAGAAAGAAAAATAAGTGTTTATGGAAGAAAAGAGAAGCTTTATGGATGCTGGAGCTTCGACCTCCAATGCACAGCCAGAGCAAAAAACTAGTTGCAATTTATCTGTTCGCATTATGATACAGGTGTTGTCCTTGATGGCAACTCACATATATGATGAATGATGGTAGTTCACAGTGCAACAGGTTAATAAAAAAGGATTATAGATCAGACTCTAGATATTGAAGAAACATAGTGGTTTAAGAAGTATATGCTATTTCACCATGTCAAAGAAGCGTATACATGCAGGTTCACATAACAAAAAGGGCATATACATATGCACACACTTTCACAAGAGGAAAAGCGTGTATGGGTTGGGAAATCAAGGGAATTTAAGATTAAAGAATACCAAGGGTCAATACCATGGTATTAGCCCACAATATTTAAAAGAGTAATAGTCATTTGATCTCGTCCAAGAATACCATAGGTTCTAAGTGTTGTTTTGGTCTGAGGTATTGAGAAAGGACAAAAACTATATAAGGAGGAGAAGGTCAAAGGGGAAAGTGTGGAAGTGAATGGGTTTTTCATGAATAATTCTATCTGAGGGAGGAGAAGATCAAAGGGGCAAGTGTGGAAGTGAATGGGTTTTTCTTGAATACTTCTATCTGAAGTATATTTTATGTTGTAAGGGCTATGGTATTGATATGATATGAAATATCACGTGCACCTTTGGATACAATATTGGATCAGGATCATGAAACTTGAAATGACTTATCATTATATGATCTAATAATGGATGGGTTAGATATGAATGCTAACACATGTTTTATTTTGTAAATGTTATGATCTGGGTATGACAGAAGTCTGGAATAACTGTGAAGTTTTAAGTTAGTATTTTTAGATCTATACACTGGTTCACCTTGCTGAAGGCGCGTATATAGGATGGTTCCTCACTTCGAAGTAGTGTATACATTATGAAATATGATGTTTGAAGTTGTAGTTGGTTCTGGTCGTTGATGTAGAGTTCTGGATTCTTATCCATGTTCTGGTGAAAATGTTCTAAATGCTCATACTGATTGATTTTGATTTGGTTTAGTGTTGATGGGTTTTCAGTGCTTGGTTGTATTGCAGTGGTGATTGATTTTTAGCTTCAATGCTGCTAATGGGTCCAGCATGAAAATTGGATGAAACATGGCCTTCATATTGTGTTGTTGTGTACTAGGAAGATCCAGTCTGAAAATTTATGAAATGTGGTCCCTGGAGGAAGAGAGAAGGTTGTAGCCTTCTATAGGTCAGCGCCTACATACTGGTAAACATATCGACCAGTACTAGAGCCAAGGGGTTGGATTTCTCTTCCAGTAGCAGCTAGAGAATGAGAGAAGGTTGTAGCCTTATGTAGGTGAGTGCCTACGTACTGGTATGAGTCTGCACCAGTACAATATTGTAAACATGTTTTTCTTATATTAAAAGAAGACATAGATGAAAACAAAAGGTGGTTTTTCTCCCGCATTGGGTTTCCACCTTAAATCTTGGTGTTCATGTGTGTTTCTTATGTGTGATGGTTTATTCTGTTATTACCACTACAAGAAAGAATGACATTGGTGAGGGGAAAAAAATGTCACCATAAGCTCATTGGTGATGGCCAAAAGAGCATTTGTCACCAAAAGCTGAATGTCACCAAAGGTGGCATTGCCAAAAGTATAGGTGTTGTATTAACATACAAAGTCCATCACCAATAATGATTTATAATGATGGATAACAACCATCACCAGTTCATATGAGAAATGGTGATGGACCATAGCCTCCATCACCAAAAAATGAATGTCAATGAAAGTGGCATCACCAAAAGTATAGGTGTTGTAGTGACATTCAAATTTCATCACCAGTAATGATTTATAATGACGGCTAACAACTGTCACCATTGCATATGAGTAATGGTGACAGACCATAGCCTTGGTCACCAAAACCTGAACATCACCAAAGGTGGCGTCCCCAAAAGTATAGGTGTTATGGTGACATTCAAGGTCCATCACGAATATTGATTATAATGATGAATAGTGACTGTCACCATTTCATATGAACAATAATGATTTATTGTGATGGATCTCTAACGTCCGTCACTATTGGTGCATATATATGGTGACATTCATTGACCGTCACCAAAAGCCGCATTGCTAGAAGTATAGGTGTTGTGGTGACATTCAATGTCCATCATGAATAATGAATATAATGATAGAAAATGACATCACCATTTCATAACAAAAACAATGATTTCTGGTTATGGACTTTTGAGGGTCTTCACTATTGATGCGTATATATGGTGGTGTTCATTGACCGTCACCATTTCATATTTTTGGTGAGGGTCGAAAAATGTCACCAAAGCTCATTGGTGATGGTCAAAAGAGCCTCCATCACCAAAAATTGATCGTCCCCATTCCATATGGATGTCATAGCACGATGGAATCAAACCACCAACCTCTTTCTTGTAAAGCAGGTGCGCTTCTATTGAGCTAGCACCCTTTAAAGACTTGAATTATATTTTTTAAAATTAGACCTTGAAACTTCATAAATTGTAAATTCTACAACTTTCAACAAATTAAAGTCTCAACAATATTTTACTAAACAAGCAAAGCAACATCGAAGATGTAGGTCTCTACCTAATGGTTATTGAAGTTATGAAAATTAGGTGGAGGGAAAAATAGTTATGTATAAGAGAATCAATATGTTTAGTTCAATACTCAATTAGAAGTGAAACTCTGAAGTCATTTATAACCTATAAATGACCTATAACTATCAAATGCACAAAATATTGCAAAGGAAATGTCATAAGTGGATATCATATGGAAGAAGAGGAGGGAGGGACTTCGAACCCTTGTACATCTTGGCATGCCTTAGCACTTGGCACATCTTAGCTTGTTTGACATGTCTTCGTACTATCTAGCACATTTTAGCATGTCGTAGCATTCCCTAACACACCTTGGTAGTCATGACATCACAAATAGCATTGCATTTTTCCATGACTTGGGAACCTTACATTCACTAGAACACCTTGGCACTGCCTAATTTTCATGCCATCTGTTATCCTCCATAATGTCCCGGGATGAGGAAGAGATCAACGGAGGTAACCATAGACCAAGATTTTAGTTTGATAGCTATCCCTACCAAACCAAAGAGGGCTCTCTCTATGAAATCATAACCAAGAGATGACTAGAATGTAAAGGATTTTAGGCTAGATAGCTAGGGTCAGGTGGGTTTTTGGAAAATTTAGGGACTTGGAACTCTATCCGCCAGTGTCTTGTCTGGCAGGGACTTTGTCAAGGAGGCAAGGACTTGGAACTCTGTCTAGGATAAATCTCCTTAGGATAGAGTACCTCCTAGCTAGAAGAGTGTCCCCTGCTCAAAATATAGAACCCTTCTCTACTGTGCACTTTTCTTAAAGATAAATCAGTGCATAAAATAGTACTAATAAAAACACCTAAATTAAGAAAAGTGAGCATCTAAGTCAAAATATAAAAGTATAATAGATATGGCTCTATATAATTTTGGGAAACAGAGACAAGCTGCTTTCATACAACAACAATAAGATGCCTAAAATCGATGTGATTCTTTCATCGTTGCTATACCCTGACAAAAAAACTGAAATCAATAGCATGTACCCCAAGGCTGTATGCATTTGCTGAAGGTGTAGATTGAAAGGATCTATTGATATGAAGTATTATTGAAGGAGAAACACCTTCAAAACAATTGATAAAGTCTATTGAGAATTCAACCCATTCGCACACAGACCAAGGCTGCTACTAGGTACACTTCTTCGCTGAACGGAAACTACAATATATTGTAGTGTTGTTGAAGGAAAAACACCTTTAGTGTAACACGGATAAAACTCTAACATATATTGTCACTGTGGCCTCGGTTGTTGATGATCTCATCAATATAGGTAACAACTTCGATAATTGAAAAACCAAAAGGTGAGATGCATAGATAATTTGAAATGACAGATTTGGGCATACTTAATTATTGTTTAGGAGTGTTAGTATTGAAAATGCAAGGTAACTTGTTGCATCATTATGTCATAGGACAAGGATGCGAAGAAATACATAAAATATTAAATAGCATGGTATAAGTCGATCACAGGTTATTTTGAAATAGGAAAGGAATTCTCCTTGTGTGGGTTATAATCTAGTGGGTATAACTTTAAATAAGAAAATGACAGTTATGGGGTTGAAATTATCTCACAATTCAAGAAAAGTCCCAAATTTTTTCACTAGAAAGAAGTAGAGCAAGTCATCAAGTTTATGGAAGGGAACATCCTATTCGCAGGAAGATAACATGGAATTAGTCAGGCATATTATTTCTCGTCTTCTTGTACGTGTGTGCTTTGAAAAGATAACCACATCCAAAGACTCAATAAAAACTATGGTAAAGTTTATAGATGTGAAGCACTTTTGAGAAAACCCATTGCTTAATGACAATTGAGGGAGGAATATGTCAAAGGATTCAATCTTGCAGTCACTTATGAAAAGGAAGTTGGGGTACCTAGCATCTTGCCAACAAACCAACTCCAACCATAATGTGAAAGGCAGGTTAACTGCGAAACCTCTTTCCCACTTTGTAGTATTGTTCCCTCTTGAATTCCAACAGGTATTTGGATGGTTAGATCCACAAAAATCATGCCAGGTAAACTTTGCATAATACAATTGTGATGTGCAAGCTTGACACATGCTCTAGTTTCCCTCTGAAAGAGGGTAAGTAAAAATAGTATGACAATCTTAACTGTAATTTGATCATACAATATTGAGGTATTGCATGGAATAAATAATATACTATCAATGCACTAATGAAGAACTCAAAATAAACAAATTTATTATTGCTACAATAGCACCTCTTGGGATTCTCGGATAAAGCACCTAACCTGCATGGCAAAAGCTTCCTAGAATAGAGTACCTCCTACATAGAATTGTGTCCCCTACTCAAAATATAGAATCCTTCTCTACTGTGCACTTTTCTTAAAGATAAATATGTGCATAAAACGAAACTAAGAAAAACACCTAAATTAAGAAAAGTAAGAATCTAAGTCAAACTATAAAAGCATACTAAATATGGTTGATTACAATATTGAGGTATTGCATGGAATAAACAATATATTATCAATGCACTAATGAAGAACTCAAAATAAACGAATTTCTTATTGCTACAATAGCGCCTCTTAGGATTATCAGATAAAGCACCTAACTTGCATGGTAAAAGCTTCCTAGAATAGAGTACCTCCTACCTAGAAGTGTGTCCCCTGCTCAAAATATAGAACCCTTCTCTACTGTGCACTTTTCTTAAAGATAAATCTGTGCATAAAATAGAACTAAGAAAAGCACCTAAATTAAGAAAAGTGAGAATCTAAGTCAAACTATAAAAGCATACTAAATATGCTTAAAATTGATGCACTTCTTTCATCGCTGCTACAACCTCATAGGAAAACTATAATCTACAACATGTATCCCAAGGCTACATGCATCTACTAAAGGTGCAGACCGAAAGTATCTACTAAGATGAAGTATTGTTGAATGAGAAACACCTTCAAAACAACAGATAGAGTCTAATGTGCATTCAACCCATCTACACACAGGCCAAGGTTTCTACTGGGTACACTTCTCCCCTAAATGGAAACTACAGTATATTGCTACTTTAATGAAGGAGAAACACCTTCAAATAAACACAGATAAAATGTAACATATATTGTCACTGTGGTATCAGTTGTAGAAGTTCTCATTAATATAGGTAACAACTTTGATAATTGAAAAAGCAAAAGGTAAGCCACATAGATCATTTGAAATGATATATTTGGGCATATTTTATTATCTTTTAGGAGTGTTAATATAGAAAATGCAAAGTAGCCTGTTGCATCTTTATGTCACAAACTAAGGATGCGAATAAATATAGAAAATATTAAATAGCATGGTACAAGTCGATTGCAGGTTCTTTCGAAATAATAATGGAGTTCTCCTTGTGTAGATTCTAATCTATTGGGTATAGATTTAAATAAGAAAATTATAGTTATGGTGTTGCAATTGTCTCACGATTCATGGCAAGTCCCAAAGTTGTTCAGTAGAAAGAAGTAGAGCAAGTCGCCAGGTTTTTGAATGGGAACACCCTATTCATAGGTAGAAAACTTCAAATTAGCCAAGCATGTTATTTCTCCTCTTCTTGTACGTGTGTGATTTGAAAATATAACCACCTATAAAGACTCAAGAACAACTCTAGTAAAGTTTATAGGTGTGCAACACTTCTAAGAAAACCCATCACTTAATGAAAATTGAGCAAGGAATATGTCGAAGGATTCAATCTTGCACTTAGTCATAAAAAGGAAGTTTGGGTATCCAGCATCTTGCTAGCAAACCAACTCCAACCATAATGTGAAATTCAGGTTAGCGGTGAAACCTCTTTCCCACTTTGTAGTATTGTTGCCCCTTAAATTCCAACAGGTATCTTGCTTCTTAGATCCATAAAACTTGTCCCAGGTATACTTTGCATGATAAAATTGTGATGTGCAAGCTTGATACACACTCTAGTTTCCCTCTAAAATAGGGTAAGTCAAAATATTATGATAGGCTTAATTGTAATTTGATCATACATTGTTGAGGTAGTGTATGGAATAAACAATATATTATCAATGCACTAATGAAGAACTCAAAATAAACAAATTTCTTATTGCTACAATAGCACCACTCTTGGGATTCTCCAAGGAGCCACTAATTTATACACATTCAGAATCTTTACTTGATCTAGAGAAATATTAAGCAATGGTAGTGATCACTCTTTGCCCTCCCATGGAAGGTCTATATAGAGTCAACAATAAATTTATTTAAAAGTGAAGTATGTGCTTGAAAAATAGGAGTCTGACTCTTCAACTCTAATTTAGTGGCAAGAAAATATTCAACTGCAAATGTTCGATCTTCTACAGTGTAAATTTCTAGATAAATGGTTAGCGTAAATCTGTCCATTGTCCACATATCCCAAAAAGCCATGTATGTCTGGAATTTGGTTGTGTGTAAGAGAGGGGAGGTCACATAAATAATCCATTATCAAAAGAAAAAATTAAAGCACAACATTCTATGGATAATTTTTTTAAAATTTTATTACATACCTTAGAAAGTTTGAAAAGACATAACTGAAGCTTCCCTCTCATTCCACACTTCATTAAATATGCCCCTTTTCCAATGCAGATGTGGCCTGCAAAACCACAATCAGCAAATAGAATATGGAAACTAAGTTTAATGAATTAAAGTAGCTTTGTTATACCTCAAGCAAATGGACTACGAGAAATTGGATTCATTCTCTACAAAATATGATATAGCAAGATCTAATTACATTTTTAACTAAAACAAAGGTAAATTGGATTCATGCTCTGCAATAGACGATAAAGTTAGATCTAATGACATTTTCAACTAAAACAAAGGTAAGTTGAGTAAGCTCAAGCTCCAAAATGATGGCATCCAACTTTTGAGTGGCAGTTACTATATATATCTAGCCAGAGGCTATAACATAAAGATATTTGTTGTATGTGAAGATAAAAAAAAATTAAAGAAATGTGAAATTTTTCCCATCAACTATAAGTTCCTTTCAAGGACTAGATCAAACCATAACATTGTTATCAAGTTAATCAACTCACCCATTCTGGTACGCTTCTAGTAGTTTCATGATAAAACTCAAACTCAATAAACTTCAAACAACATAAATTAACCAACAATATGTCTGAGGTTGGTTACCTAAGAATTATATGATACTAAATTACCTTTTGCATCTAACATTGAAAATGACTGTGAAATAGATGAATACAAATCAGTGATTATGATGGATACATGTGAAGAAATAAAATAAAAAAAGACCTTTCTTCTTGCTACTGATGACCCTTCTAGGGGATTCTTGGAAGAAGTTGAACCTGATCTGCTTTCTGAAATCAAAGAGACACTTTCTAGCTACTCTGATTTGACGGACAACAAACCTAATGCTTATGAAAATGAATATGGAAAGCAATAAGCATCGATGAACTTGGTCTTGAAGAAGGTGTCTCAAAGTCTAGTATGCATAGTATTTTAAATTTCTATAGCTAGGAGAGGGTTTTCCCAATTGGGTTCCCTAGAATTTTTTTTTTGCAATAGTGTGACTATGTTTTATTTTTGTTCTATTCCACTACAAATTGGTAGAGATATTTTTTTTCTTCATGCAACAATTACTTTCAAATTTATTCATTCAAGCAGTAGTAGAATTTAAAGGAAATTCTACACAAGGGACAATTAATCTATATTTTCACTTATATCTTTTGCAAGTAAAATTCACAACTAAATTTTCATCCAAAGTGTTTAGGTTACTAGAAAGTGGTATCACAACATATCTCAACATTGTAAGGCATAAATCATATTATTCAATATGGTTGAGACTTGAGATACAAAAATCTTCTCAGGTTATGCCAGAAAGAAAACCGCTGATTTTTAGTTCTAAATCTATCCAACCATAAAAAAATTATGCCATTTTCAACACCCTCTGGTCAAACTTATTCCTGGCTTCATTCAACTCAATTAAGAATATTTCAATCTCATTGAGATTTCCTCTTCATTTCATGCTTCTAAGTTATATATCTATTCAACCTAATATATCATTTATGTTAAGTGATTATTCATTAAAAATTATTTAGTCCGTCCAGCGCATCTACGTAATTTTCTGATCAGTTTCTGGGAAGACTCTATCAGACATTTGTAGCAGAAAATAGAAGACTATTTTACTACCTAGTGTTATAAAACCCTAATCTAGAAAAAGTATTTTGGGTTGTTTCCCTAAAAATATTTACAAAATTTTCAATCCCAAAGCCATTTCAGGGAGAATTTTAGTCAGGGAGAAATTTAGTATTATTTTTGGAAAATTTGAATGCAAATAAAAGAAATTATTCCCGTTTGATCAAAAGACTCTAGGACCAAATATGAGTGAATTCACAGAACTTAACATTTGGACATAATTAAATTTCACTTCGCTTTTCCGGGACCATATGTGAGTGAATTCACAAAACCTGAGATTTGGATTCTAGAAACACTTAAATTTCACCTCATTTATTAGGATTGGAAGTTCCCTGAGATACAAACATGTAGCATTTAGGATCTACTTTGCTTGTTTAGGGACAATGTTTAGTTTATAAATAGTGATACAAGAATTCTTGTATACATGCCTCACACAGTTCTTTGGTCACAAATAATGAAACTGAACTCCATCAATACATAACAAACAAGGTAGAATGTAAGAGAGAATCTACTTTTCAACATATACTCTGACAGAAATAAACATCTATACAGTCATATAAAATTGTCACCATGCCAAAGAAGGAATTAAAAACCAAAATAAAAATAGGAACAGGATTGGATTGTTATGGTTACTCTAAGAAAATTTTAAATAGGATCAATATGTTAATATGGAAAATAGTGTAGTTTATTATTATTTACTGAGCCGAAGGGGTTAGCCCATCCGAATGCCATTAATGTTACTGGGTATTTGGCTAGTTCTGTGCTAGCAGGTGCCCTCTTTGACATCCCTTGGGTGAGGTGCACTAGTCAATGCCAATGGGTTTACCAGGGATGCCATCCATGAATGTGGGGAAACATCCAATGGGATTCCCCAGATTTTTCTTGGAAAGAATAAAAATAGGATTTCCTAAAGAGAAATTTTGAGATGCATACAATGTACACCTAGTAAAATCATCTCTATAGAGACAAACAATAAAATAAGGAAAAATACATATGATTTTACCTATGTTCCCTCGTTTTCCCTCCTGTCCTGTGAAAAGTGAAAATACACTACTCTTAAACTTAAAAGAAAGGATGAAAAAAATAGTGAATTTTGAACCAGTCCTCCTTGTGTGGAAGAAGACTAAAAGTGGGGTGGAAATGGAGCGATGTTAGAAATGAAACATACCTGGGTGCCATTAATGGATTGAAGAGGTAAAACCTTAACTCACAACTCTCTTCAATCTTGTTTTCCCTCCCGCCCAGTGAAAAGTGAAAATATGCTACTCGTAAACTTAAAATCAAGGATGAAAAAAATATTGAATTGAGGTAAAACCTTAACTCACAACTCTCTTCAATCTTGTTTTCCCTCCCACCCTATGAAAAGTGAAAATATGCTACCCCTAAGCTTAAAAGCAAGGATGAAAAAAATAGTGAATTTTGAACCAGAGATCTGAGGTGTGTGTACTCATCCCTGTGTGGAAGAACACTAAAAGGGGGGTGTAAATGAAACGAGGTTAGAAATTAAACATACCTTGGTCCATTAATGGATTGAATATCCAATGGAGGGGGATCTGAGGTGTGTGTACTCCTCCCTGTGTGGAGGAATACTAAAAGTGGACTGGAAATGCAGCGAAGTTAGAAATTAAACATACATGGGCGTCATTAATGGATTGAATATCCAATGGTGGGGTTCGATATCAGTCTGCTACTATTGGTAAAACCTTAATTCACAACACTATTCAATCTCGTTTTCCCTCCCGCCCTGTGAAAAGTGAAAATATGATACTCTTAAAATTAAAATAAATGATGAAAAAAATAGTGAATTTTGAACGAGTCCTCCTTGTGTGGAAGAAGAGTAAAAGTGGGGTGGAAATGCAATGAGGTTAGAAATGAAACATACTTGGGCACCATTAATGGATTGAATATTCAATCGTGGGGTTCAATATTAGTTTTCTACTAGTAAAACCTTAATTCACAACTCTCTTCAATATCGTTTTAATGGAATGAAGATTCAATGGTGCACTACAAGAAAAAAAGTCATTGGTGAGGGTCATGCTTGTGACAGACCTTTAAGGTCCATCACCAATGTCGCATATGGTGACGGTATTTAAAAAAGAATTGTTCTATGTGTATATAGTGATGGTCCATTACCTTTGTCACCAAATCCATTTTCAATGACACTTTTGGTGAGGGTCGTTCAAGATCCATCACTAATTCTCTATTTGGTGACACTTTTGGTGAGGTTGTTAAAGGCCCATCACTAATTCTCTCTTTTGTGACAGTTCTAGTGACGATCTTTTATTGACTATCACCAATGATATTTTCGGTTACTTTTAGTGACAGTCAATAAATGTTTGTCATCATTTATCATTCCAATGAGATTTTGATGACACTTCATGCCTGTGAAGGACCTTTAAGGTCCATCACCAATGTTTCATATGGTGACGGTCTTTAAAAAATCAATGTTGTAAGTGTATATAGTGATGGTCCTTTAAGGTTTGTCACCAAAGCCATTTTCAATGATACTTTTGGTGAGGGTCGTTAATTTCCCATCACTAATTCTCTCTTTGGTGACACTTTTGGTGAGGGTCATTAAAGGCTCATCACTAGTTCTCTCTTTGGTGACACTTCGAGTGACGATCTTTTATTGACCCTCTCCAATGATCTTTTTGGTTAATTTTGGTGACAGTCAAAAAATGTTCATCATCATTGATCATTCCAATGAGATTTTGATGATGCTATGTGCCTGTTACTATATTTTTTGTCAAAATATAATGATTTAAGACCATTGTTGTGGAGTCTTTTTCATTATGTGTCCAAGGTCATAGTGGTTATAATAGCCAGTCAATTTGTTAAGAAGCAATTAGTGTGTCTCATTTCCCTCAAGTCATAAGAATTTAGTCTTCCTATGAGTCAACACATGGTTCATCTCTATTAGGTTTATTATCTAGCAAATTTCCCTTAAATGAAGTTCCACTTGTGTGTGTAGGAACTGTATTGTTTAATACGTAATCAAGCTCTGTGAATTCTATTAATGAGAGAGACCTAGCACTCCTCAACACTCATGGCACACCTTAACATGCTTTGGAACAATACACTAACATTCCTTGTCATCTCGCATGTCTTGGAACATCTTTGTACCTAGAACATCTTGCCATGAGTAGGACACCAAAGCACATGCTGACATGCCATAGCATAGCATAGCATTTCCCTATCATGTGTTGGTGTTCCTTGTAGTCCCTAACATGCCCTGGAACTCCTTGCCATAATATTGCATTGAAAAAAATTAGCACTTGGCACACATTGGCACTTGGAATGTATTGGAACATATTATTAGTGTGCCTAGCATGCCCCTTTTGAAAAAGATAAAGTCCTGACTTATTAACCCTCTTATGTGTTAACTTCCTTTCATTTTAGCTTAGTTATTCCTTTTGTTGCCTTGAAACTCCTTGACACATATTGGCATACTCTGGCACCCTGCACACCCTAGCATGTATTAGCACCTGGAATGCCTTGGCACTATTTGGCACATGTTAGCACACCCCGGAACTACCTAGCACACTCTAGCACTTCTTGACATTCCCTGATATTCCTTGGCATGCCTTATAACACATATTTCATTAAATTTGGAATTAAATGATGAATCTAGAATTTCAAGATAACCAAAAACCTCAATTCTATTGATTTCATTGTAATAAAAAAATTTCCAAATTTAATGAAATATGTGTTTTATCCATTCTTAGCATACCTTGTCACTCCCTTCTTGGCATGACAACTAGCACTGATTGACACTCCCCAACACACCCTCATATTCATTCACTTCCTTTCATTTTGACCTAGTGCTCCCTTGTGTTGTGCTAGTATTCCCTAACACTCCTCAACATACATTGGCACTCTCTAGCACATCTTAGCACTCATAAGTGAAGAATGAAACTTGTAACCAATGTTACTAGACTCGGAATAGACAATAAATCGGTGAGGAAAAAGAGATAAGAGTTTTAATTAGATTGGGGAAAAATCAGAAAAAAATAAAAATAAAAATAAATAAATAAATAAATAAAATAAAATAAAAAAAAAAAAAAAAAAAAAAAAAATAAAAAAATAAAAAATAAAAATAAAAAATGAGTGAATTCAATAAATAGAAATATACACATATATTGAATTAAAAAAAAAAATCATTGATCTTCAGTAAAGCCATGTCCAAACAATTCATAATATCAATAGATGTCCAAAATTCATGAATGAATAAGCATCTCATATATGTTATGAGTCCAAACATGATCCAACGTACTGAGTCATGACTTCTAACTAGTGACTACATAGAACTAGAAGCAACTGCTTCTAAAAGTTTACAAACAACTGCATACTAATTAGAAAAAATTAGTAACTAAGAGTCTAAGACTCTTAAGAGTGAGAACTAGAAGTGATTCCTCCCACTCCTCTGCTTGTTTGACTCTCAAAGTTCTTCAAGTCATGTAGGATTAAAAGAGGAGCCTCCTCTATTTGGACCCATTCTGTTGCATTTGTAGTTTTCAAATCTATCTCTTCAAGGTCTATTGGTGAATGATCCAAACCTATCATTATCATGAGATATTGAAATGTGAATTTAAGTTTGACTTTGAACTTTGAAGTTTAAACTTTAAATTCCAAAACAGATTATGAAACCTTCAAATTCAAGCCCTCACCTAGTATTTTCTTGTTGCGAAGTTGTAGATTGTAATGGAAAAATACAAGATAATTTAAGCACTTTTGTGTCAATCAGTTCTGCTTATTAGAATGTATTTTCTCAAACATGCTCCAGTTGCACTCACAACCTGAACAACTGCATGCTTGGTTTAAGATTCGAATGGAAAATCTCTTCAAATTTGGGGTATCACTACAAACGTTTTGCCACCAAAGAGCTAGCAAGTGGCAAGGGTTCATGAGTAGTTGTACTAAATAGTAAATAGTAAAAACTTAAAAAGAAAACAAAATTTATTAAAACATTTAACATACAAAATAAAGTTGAAACAAATTTATGAACTGATAAAGCCTTCAAGCCTCAAAGGGTACCTGGAAACACCTTAGACCTTTCTTGTATAACACTGGTATAGGAAAATAATTTAGGTGGTTCTCTATAATCCTATAGTTTGGAAAAGACACGACTTTGAAATTCTAGATTAGGAAAGCACCATTCCATGCATGTCATAAGTCCTCTGTGAACCTCCCCATCCTCATTAAATTTTCTCTTATCATAAAAATACTATGGGTTTAAGAAGTACCTAGCAGCCTGTAAGGGGGAATGAAATTTCCTATCCCAATGTGCATCAATAATGTCCCAAAGAGGCATATACTTTGCCTCCTCATCCCCATATCTTGTTTTGATGGCCTCCTTTGCAAGATCCATCACCTCATAAATGTAACCCATTGCGGATTTGTCAGCATCAACCATATTGAAAGTTCAAGCTTTCAAATTTAAATTAATATGAAACATTGAAAATAAAAAGAAGCTTGAAATGAAATTTAAAACATGAAAAAGTTAAAAGACTTGAAGTACCTGAGAACTCTAACAAAGGACTTCATCACAACAATAATCTTTTCGACATCTTTCCAGAAACCATCATTAAACACAAGTTCAACAACTTCAATGCCTTCAAGGGTCTTGGAATGCTTAGATTCCATCCACTCAGGTCCCAAGGAAATCCTCTTCAGATTTATCTTTTGCTCAACCACAAATTGCAAAGATATGAAATTTGTTGCAAATCTAGTCACTGCAGGTCGAACAATTTCTTTACCTTCAATGTGTTTTCTCATGGTGTTTAGGAAAATAATGTGGTTGTATAGGTATTTGGTTATGGATTTTTCCTTCTCCACAACGTCATGTATCCAATGAAGCTTACCAATGTCCTCAAACATTAAATCTATACAATGGGCAACACAATAGGTCCAAAAAATAGTGGGGTGCCTAATCTCAAAAAGTCTACCAGTAGCCATATAATTAACTACATTGTCAGTGATAATTTGTACAACTTGTTCTTCTCCCACTTCTTGAATGAATTCCTTCATCATTTCACAAATAAGTTGTGCAGTCTTAACCTTATCTGAGGCATCCACGGATTTGAGAATCATTGTACCTATTAGACAAGATACAAAGAGATTTATTAAAGTTCTATTCCTCTGGTTTGTCCATCTGTCACTCATGATCGTGCACCATGTTTCTACACATGATGAACAAAACTCAGATAGCACAAGCATGGCATCTTCAACACTTTCTAATAGAAAATTTGTCCTAATGCTCACTAATGAAGGAGCTTTTAACCCTGGACCTGCAACAGCAACTGCATCAATCATAACTTTCCAATAAGGACTTTTGGCACAGTGGAAAGGTATGTCAGAATAGTACCAAAAGTTAGCAATGGCCTTCCTTGCCTAACTATGGATTTTTTTTTCCAACCAGTGATATCCAAGGTAGGTTTGGAACTGGGTTTTGTGCGGAGAGAAAAAAAGGTGTTTATGTTTCCACCTCGAATGTTCAATGCAGGAGGATTCATTTGGCCTTGAGTTTGACTTGGACTTAGAGCCATGTGTGGGAAACTTGGGAACTGCAAGGATTCAACAGAGGGAGATGACAATTAGTGGAAGAAAAATTGTCAACTCCAGGAGTTCCTATTTCATTTTTTTGCTTTTCTTTCTTTGCATTATGCTGACTCAAGATATAAATGGCTAAGGTTGCTTGGTGTTTGACATTTTCGTCAATGTTTTTGCAAAGACCTATATCATGGCCAGTATTTTGTGCAAGGACGTGGTACTTGAATATATAAATTCCTCCACTATTTCACTTTGAAAAATTTACAAAGGAGCTTAGGGTCTCCAAGAATCTTGTCACAATAAGCCCAAGCAAAGTCCTTCTCCCTCGACATTTTTGTTGTTTTGGACTTGTGTCTAAATTGTGGCGTCTGTTTAGATTTGGAGTTGTGCCTTATATTTAATTTGGCTCCTGTAAAATACAATAAAATAATTAAAATTAAAAATTCCATATATAACTTCACAAAAAAGAGGGTTGGTTTTAAAGGATATGAGGTTTTGTTAAGGATCAAAGAGGATTTTGTGCAGCAACACAAGCACATTTTGACCTAATATATCATTATGACCTTCAAACACAATTAGGTATATATGAGGAAATGCTACTTAAAGGAAATATTATCAACATATATTTCATTGTAATCTTGAATTTGAAAGTTCATTAAGCATAAGACAACTGAACCAATACATCAATAACAGATTCTGGAAGAACAAAAATACCCAAAGTTGTGAATGCACGGATAAAGCCTTTGAAGTCGGCAAGACATCGACCAAGGAAGGAATGCTTGATGACTTGGTCGATGGTTGGTATGAAACCATTTCTTAGTGCATTTTTAAAATCTATTTAATCCCCATTTATAGGGTTGAAAAGTCATAACCAAAGGAATACATCGAACATTCAATTGTTGAATAGTGAAACTTGAAACTTGCCATTGAAAATGACATTGAAACTTCAATATAGTAATATACCTATTATTCAAGCCAAGTGCCAATGTATCTCGATTGTTGACTAGTGAAGTGGCTAAGCCTAAAGGTAACACATGCTGAAGGTGACACGCAATTGCTCGAGGGTCGATATGGAGTATGGATAGAGCACATATTGGTGACTACCCGATATGGAGTCTGGACTTAGGCTCACCTTGGTGGTTCCTCGATATTGAGTTTGGACTGTGTAATAGTGAGTAGTGATTTATTACTGAAGGTCTCGAAGTATGAGTTTTGGGCCTGAGAAATGAGAAATAAATTTTGGAAAAATTGACGTTTAGTTTTTACCAATGCAGCATACCTCAACTTGAAAAAATCACGCTCATCGAGTCAAGGATGAAAATATAGTAAATTGGAATCAATCACAGGAATCTACTTTAATCGGCATGTCTCAAGTAAAACTTTCATTTATCATAAGTTAAACTTGGTCAACGTGAGTTTGACTTGCAAATATTTAGATCGAATCCTTTGGAGAGCGAGAAAATTCCGACTCGTGATTAATCGCGATTGATCAATGAGTCCTATTTCACTGCTTATAACAGAAATCTGAACTAAAAATAGGAGATCTTATAATTGAAACTAATTGTGAATTTTCTAAATTGAAATTCGCCCATTGACATCGTTTCTATTTGCAGTTGGGCACGTCAACAAAAGAGATTCATTTTAAATTAGGTTCATGGAGAAAATATTTATGGAAGATGTTTCTTTTATGTCGAGGAAGACATACTAATATTTATTAAATTTGAATAACAATAGTATCTACTTTGTATCTCCCATATCTCATTATTTTTATCTCTTGTAACTCATACAAAATTGGGGTAATAGTGGACATGTAGCATCAATCTCCACTCCTTTTAATCCAAAGTTCTGCATGCAAACCTTTGTGTCACTTGCGTCGCAAAGCCTTCATTGTAGAGTGTGGAGTTAACACCTACCTCTGCATGATAAAAGCTACACATACTTTTGACTTGGTTTTTTCACCTTTTGTCCATTCTTTGTTTGGAGTCCGGGACAACAAGCTCCACATAATTTTTTTCCATACCTCTATGTGAGTGTAAATTTGCACATTTTCTTTGCTTCAACCAATATCAAAAGAATTTGTGAGCTTCTTTCAAGGCATGAATACATTCTTCAATCATGGAAATTAGCAAAGCTTCTAAAGAAAAAAATAACCATGGAGTTATCCTTTTCCATTTCAAATATGTTAGGATTCTATAGAGAGTTTTTTAGAGATAATTATTAATTGGCCCTCTACTTTTCCCTTTTCCTTAATATAAATTGCATCTCTTATTACATTTCTAATCAAGAAATTTACATCAAATACTGGATCAAAGGGCCAAGGACTTTTCATAAATGCTTCCTTGTCCAGTAGAAGAATAAATGGTCAACATGTCAGCTTGGCTCTAATTTCTTGGGAATTAATAATTGTTTTGAAAAATGATTGCTCTTGTTTCAATCTGGAACTATGTTTAAGCTTTGAAAATGGATTTTCCTCCAAATTGATCTTCGAAAGATCCTTATTAAAGGCTTCTCTATATCTCCTCCACTAGAATGAATGGCTTGTATGTTGAAAAGTATAGCAGAGCTCCCTTCTGAAAAGCTTGATCATCCCATTGTCACCAAGAGCTCCTCCTATTCCCCAAATTGGACCCAAAAAAACATCGAGTACTTAGTTAAGATCCAACCTGAGAAGGTTTGATTGACACTGCAACTCAGAGCTATTAAATTTAAAGTTCGCTAATATGATTCGTCATTCTTTCATTGAATAAGTATATTGTTTTTGAATTTTTCATTTGTGCTTGTAGTATGTGGTACTGACCTTGTTTCACCTGAAAGGGTTTTTATTCTTTGACTATGGCAATGCTAGTAAGATTTAGGCCTTTTGTAGTATTTTTACCCCATCATGATTTTTGCAAGATGTATGTCCTATGTGGAAAGAAATAAGCATTTAGTTATTACCTCCTAAACTAAGGCACTGTTTCTTTTATTAGGTGTCATGTAACATCCTCTACAAATTGAGGACGAATGGGATGTAATATCCTATCCATCCCCATAGACTATAGTCCTCCATAAAGGGGGAAAAAACCCCAAAATACCAATTATTGGGTAATTTTTAGGGAAACTGGGCTTAAAAAACCCAAATTTGGGGTTTGGAGTAAGGTTTACTCAATCACTTAAGAATATGAAACCCCTCTGGAAAATCTATAAATAAAGAAGGATTGAATTCATTTTGGATCACCAAGTGTGGATTAATCCATTTGTTCTTGAGCATTAGGTCTGATAGTTTTTTACCCCTTCTATCTCTTGTCAATTTTGGTGGTCAAATATTCCACCCTAGTTGACATTCGCTTATTATCTTGTTGTTTGAGCACAAGGGTCTCTAGCTGGTCAGTAAATTCTGTTCGATATTGGTCCCTTGTCTTTTTCTAGGCACAAGATTTTTTTTAAAGGTGAATGAATTTGGAGGATAGTAAATGATAGATTAGTTCTATTTGCCATACACCTCTCTTGAAGGAAGCAACAAAGTTTCTAAGTCCTTAATATCTTGTTCTGGGCAAAGCACTTACCTTAGGCAGTGGATTCATTTCTGGCACCTGAAGTAGCGACAATCTTTACTTCATTTAGTTTTTGCATGCACAGTTAAAAGGAGCACTTCCCTAGTTATTAATTCTTAGCCTTAGCTAAGGAATCATGTTTGCATATCTCATATCATATTCACTAGCGACAGACTTTAATTGTCTTATCTATCCATGCAAGGAGGGTGCATTAGGATTAGGAGTTAAGAATGTTGAGACATTGTTGTACATGTTTCTAGATTCATTGTACCTTCTAGACTAAAGGAAAAGTGAATAGTAGTGTTTGAAATTTTTATTTATTTCTTGTTTCAAAGAGTATTAAATAGTGATGTGATTTGAGTTTCAAATCTGTGTACTTGTTGTTACTTTCTTCAGTGGCATGTGCTTTCCTGTTTAGAACAAGGGGTTTTTATATAGTATATAGCCTCCAAAGCTTCTTCAATGCAAACTAAATATCAAATCACACCTTCATACTCCAAATTATCTAAGGCATCACCCTAGAGAAGTTCCAAAGTAGACCAATGAGCTTTGACAGGCCAACTCCAACCCCATGTCACTATACAAGTGTTGACATCATTGCTACAAAATTATTATGAAGTGTTGCATCCTACACCAATTCCTAAGATGGATGCCCAAAGGGGTTCTAGAACGAGGTTCAACCTTCATTACCACATTTAAGACTTTTCAAAGGTATCAATCCCTATAAACCATACCAATTTTTACACTTTCACAATTTGGCCATGTTCCTATCAATTTATATTTGGAATTGAAAAGTCAGTCCTATTTTACATGTCTATTAAATTTAGGAACAATTATAGGTCAGCTCCAGCAAAATGTCAACAAATTTGTGGGTTAGGTTGGAATTTCTCCAAATACTATCACACATGTATATCACACATTTTCCTTTTTAGATCTTCATTGGTTGAACAAAAAAGTTCGTTGCTTGTGTAATTTTGTCCAATACCTCCACATAAACACTCATAGATAACAATATTCTTAATTCTTCATTTGTGTGCATAGTAAGGTTTCTTTTGGCTGCTATTTTTGATGGAGAAACCTCTAACAGTACACATTTTACCACAAAGATGTTGTTGTTGGATAAAAATCTACAGAGGAGTCTTACACCAGACATATAAATGGCTATTGTATATCACAATAATAAGCATTAACATATGAAGATGTGCAGACCCTAAACTATGGCATTCAATCCATTACTTCTCTTTCATGGCAGATTTCGTTTGGCATCATAGATGTGTTGTGGGACTTGAGTGTGTTTGCATAAAAAATTCTAAGGCCAAACTCAGATTCTCATGTGTCATGGAAATTTAACATATGCCTTGTTCACCTAAGAACTACTTGTAACTCATCTTAGGGTACTCATGTACAATCTCACTCATCCCACTTAACAAGTCACCAAGACAAGGCTCGTCACATCCATCCTTGGTCTAAAATAATTAAGCAACACAATTTACATCTTGACATGCCATAGCACCTGACATGTCTTAGAATGCCTTGGCATTATGTGGTATGTGTTACCATCCCCTACATTCCTTGGCATGATTTGACACTCCCTAGCACATCGTGGAACTTCCAGACATGCCTTGGTAGTTTAGAAACCTTGGCATTGCCTAGCATATAACCTTGTCACTTCCTCCTTAACACAACTAGAACTCATTGAAACTCCCTCTCACACACTCTTATTCATTAATTTCCATGCATTTTGAGCTAGTGCTTCCTTATGTTTCCTTGACATCCCCTAACACTCCCTAGCTCACCCTAGAACCTAACACATCTTGGCCTACTACCTTAACACTCTAGCATTCCTTGGCACTACATAGTATACCTTGTCACTCTCTCCTTAGCACACCTAGACATCACTGACACTCTTGGTCACAAACTCTTATTCATTCGTTTCCATGCATTTTTACCTAGTTCTCCCTTGTGTTTCCCTAGCACTCCTTATCACTCCTTGACATGTGTTGTTACACCCTAGCACCTATGACATCTTGGCATGTCACCCTAGCCTCTAGCATGCCTTAACACTGCCTAGCATACCTTCTCAATTTGTCCTTAGCACACATAGAACTCACTAAAACTTCTAATCAAAAACTCTTATTTGTTCATTTCCATTCATTTTGACATAGTTCTCCCTTGTGTTTCCCTAGCACTCCCAGCTAACAATTCCTTACACGCGTTGGCACATCTTGGCCGTATGTCACCCTAGAACTCTAGAATTCCTTAGCATTGCCAAGCATGACTTGTAACACCTCCTTAACACACTTGGAACTCACTAACACTCCATGCCACACACTCTTATTCCTTAATTTACATGCATTATGACCTATTTCTCCCTTGTGTTTCCCTAACACTCCCTAACACTCCTTGGCACACATTGGCACACCATGGCACTTGTCACATCTTAGTAGGATTTCCTAGCACTCTATCATCTATTGGAACTGCTTATCATACGTTGTCACTCCCTCCTTAGCACACCTATAACTTGTTAACACTCCTTATCACACACGCATATTCATTTACATGTAATTGAAACGAGTCCTCCCTTGTGTTTCCTTGGCAATCCCTAGCATGTGTTGGTGCCACATCCTAGAACCCAACACACATTGGCATGCCTTAGCACTCAGCATGTCTTGAAGTGCATAACATTCCTTGGAACTTTATAACATGTGTTAGCACTTCCTGGAATTCCCTGCACACCTTGGCACTCCCTAGTTTTCATGCCCTCATAAATAACCTTACTTTTTTTGTGACTTGGGAACCCAACCAAGTCATTGAAAAAATAGTGTTGTGGGGTGTATCCGTGTACTCCACAAGTATTCCCAACTCAGCTGTTGGGTCTAGCTTCTTCCTAGCATCTTTGGTCACATGACAGTAAAATGATGTTCTAAAGATTTGGAAGTGACTTACATTACGTCGCTTCCCAGAATAGGCCTCCTGTAGGTTTTAACCCCATACACAAATTACCTGCATACAAATTCTAAAACACATAAAATAAACAATGCGAGAGAATAACACATAAAACACATATACACAGAGATTTTCCCATGGATCCCAAAACTGGGACTACCAGCTTGATTTTTCATTATGTTCCTTTCAATGTTACAATACATATTTATACATGCCAAAGCGTCCAATACCATGGACCGAAAACCATCGCGTCCAAAAAAATGTGCGAAAATCATGCAAAAAACCATAGGTGGGTCCGCCCAACCTAACATAGGGTCCAAAACCAAAAATTTCCGAGGCAATGCCCCGGACCCCATAAAGTGGGGTTACGGGTACACCTCAAACCCCCTGTTAACTACGTGGAAAGAATATAACACAACCCAACATTCTCCCACTTGTTATTTTCTTTCCACAGGGGGCGACAAGAGAGCTTAGTCATTTTTCCAGCCCTGAAATGCCCATTGTCTCTCTACACCAAGAGAACTTCTCAAGAGCTCATAGATTTTGTCAATGCATCTATAGTATTCTTCAAAGTGTCCACCTTTAGCGGCAACACCTTTTTTTCTTCTATCATATTTCTCACAAAGTGATACTGAACATCAATGTGCTTTGTCTTTCAATGATATGCAGGGTTCTTTGCCAAGAAAATCGCACTTTGGTTGTCACAATCTATCCTTATAGCTTCCTATACTAACCCCACTTGAACACAATCTCTGCAACAAAACTGCTTCCTTGCTTGCATGAGTGGCTGCCATGTATTTTGCCTCTGTAGTTGATAGTGCCACTACAGATTGTTTCTTACTCATCCAATTGACTGCACCTCCAAATAGGCTAAACATATACCCACTCGTAGATATTCTCTGATCCAGATCTCTAGCCCAGTATGCATCAAAAAATCCATGAATATGCAAAACTATATCCAATCCTGGTCTTCTTTGGTAGTACAAACCATAATCACTAGTGCCATGCAAATACCTGAAAACCCGCTTCACTATTGTCCAATGCTCCTTTCCTGGTTTTGACATAAACCTGTTCAATACTCCCACTGCATGTGCAATGTCTGGTCTAGTATAGACCATTGCATATATCAGGGTACTGACTGCACTTGCATATGGAACACGGGACATGTCCTCTTCCTATTTTTGTGTCTTGGGACACTGTTGAACAGATAAACTCACACCTATAGTAATAGGAACCTTCACCGATTTACTATCCTACATATTAAACCTGTGCAGTATTGTCTCGACATACTTCCTTTGGTTTAACTAGAGCTTCCTCTTTGCCCGATCTCTTTTAATTTCCATGCCCAAAATATAGTTTGCAGCACCAAGATCTTTCATGTCGAATTTGGACAATTGGGTCTTCAAATCCTAGATAATTTCTTTGTCATTTCCAACCAGCAACATATCATCCACATACAAGACTAGATAAATAACACAGTAACCAATTAATTTAAAATACACATAGTGATCTACTTTGCTTCTCGTGAAGCCAATTCCCCGTATAAATGTATCAAATTTTTGATAACACATCCTTGGTTATTGTTTTAATCCAAACAGAGACTTCATGTTGCTTCATGTATATTTGCTCTTACGAATCCCTGTGAAGAAATGTTGTCTTCACATCCATCTGTTCTACCTCAAAATAAAAAGCAAAAGCAACAGATAAAAGTAATCTAATAGAAGTTACCTTGGCAACAGGAGAAAAAATATCACCAAAAACAATTCGTGGCACCTGGGAATAACCTTTTGCTAGCAATCGAACTTTGTATTTCTCCACCTTTCCTTCTACATTTGTCTTCTTCTTGAACACCCATTTGCTACCTATGGGTTTCCTTCCAGCTGGCAACTCCACCATATCCCAAGCCTCATTTTTGTGCAAATATGCCATTTCATCAACCATGGCCTCTTTCCAAAGTTTTCCATCCTCTGAATCCACTACTTCCTTCACAGTTCTGGGATCATCATCAGTAATAGACAAAGCAAAATTTGAACAAAAAGAAGATGGACTATACCTTTCTGGCTGCCTTCTTTCTCTAACTAAACTTCTCACAACCAGAGTTTGTGGCACTTCATCTTCTAATTCCTCCTCTGCTGTAGTGTCTAATTCTTCCTCCTTTAGCTCAAACTCTATCTTCTCAGGTTCCTTTGGTTGGACTTCATTTTTAATAACATCTTTTACCTCTCTGAACACCACATCTCGTTTGTACACAACCTTCCATGTGACTGGGTTCCAAAGCTTATAAACTTTTAAACCATCCTTATACCAATAAAGATGCACTTTTCAGATTTACTATCCGACTTGGTTCATTTCTCCTTTGGAACATGTACATATGTATCACATCCAAATATCCTCAGATGTGAAAGAGAGGGTTTCTTACTAGTCCATACCTATTGTGGAGTCTTATCCTCCAATGTTGATGAAGGTGACCTATTGACCAGGTAACATGCAGTATCCATTGCCTCTGCCCAAAATTCTTGTCCTAACCCGGCACCATTGAGCATACTTCTTTCCCTTTCCATCAACATCTTATTCATTCTTTCTACAACTCCATTTTTCTAAGGTGTATATGGAGTAGTATTCTGTCATTCTATACCACACTTCTTACAGAATTCTTCAAATTCCTTGCTGCAAAACTCTCTACCATTATCTATCTTGAGCACCTTTATCTTCTTCTCTGTCTGATTTTCCACGAGAGCCTTAAATTCTTTAAACCTATCGAAGGCTTTAGATTTCTTCTTAAGGAAATATATCCATGTATTCCATGAGAAGTCATCTATAAATGATACATAGTACACAAACTTACCCAGTGATGGAACCTTCACAGGTCCAAACACATCACTGTGCACAAGTTCTAATATTTGTTTCGCCCTTTTACTACCAGAGGGGGAACTCACCCGATTCTTTTTCCCATATACAAAATTTTCACAGAAATAAAAATCCAAAGAGCTATTACTCATACCTTATACCATACCTTTACCATGAAGTATTCGAAGGCCCTTCTCTCTAATATGTCCAAGCCTTTGATGCCACAACATGGTCTTCTCTCTAGAGACCACTAAATCTTATGCTCCACTTTTAGGAACCACAGAACTATTGCACCCATCAATAACAGTGCTACCTTGAATTTTGTACAGAGTTCCAATACGAACTCCCCACATCAATACTAGTGCTCCCCGAACCATCTTCCAGGTATCCTTCTCGAACACTAATTTTACACTTGTGTCATCTAGCTTGCTTATAGAAATCAGATTTCTGGACAATGCAAGAATATGCAGAACACTTGGAAGTGTTATAACTCTTCCACCTTGCAGTTTCAACTTTCATTTTCCGCGACCAATGATTCTAGCCTTCCTATCATCCCCTAAGAAGACATCACCACCATTGTATTTCTCATACTCATAGAACCACTCTCTGTGGGGAGTGAAGTGAAAGGATGCACCTGAGTCAATCAACCATGCCTCATGATCTACATGTGTACTTGAAGAAGCCAGGTATACATACCAACCTTCATCTTAGGTGGTTTTCGCCTCTGCAGAAGGAGTGTCATCAGATCCCTTTCCTTTGTCAGGAGCTTTAGATTTATAGTCTCTTTTGAAGTGCCCTTCCTTTTCGCATTTCCAGCACACCACCTTTATAGGTTTTCCTAGAGATTTAGATCTCCCTCTAGATTTATATCTCCCACTCGATGACTTATTTTTGTTTCTGTTCTGGGACCGTCCTCGTACAAACAAGGCATCACCATTCTGGCTCTCCATATTTTTCCGTCTCATCTCCTCCGTCAGCAAGGCTGAGACTATTTGATCAAACTACAAGGCAGTTGCATTGCTACCTATTTCAATAACCAAGTTATCCCACAAATCTAGTAGAGAACACAACAAACTAATGCACTTATCTTCATCTCAAATTTTGATATCAACATACGATAACTGACTTACCACAATATTAAACACATTCATATGCTCTGTCACCGAGTCTTCATCTTTCATCCTTAGGTTATACGACCTTTTCCCTAGGAACAGTTTATTCACCAGAGACTTATATTGGTAGAAATTCCATAACTTGTCCCACAAAGCCTTCACTGTAGCTTCCCCAGATACATTCAGCAATGCTGAATCTGAGACACACAATCGTATTGTGATCTTTGCCTTCCAATCCAACTTTTTCCATTCTTCATCGGAGACTCTCGTTGGTTTAGTACCTAGATCTACTGCGATCCATTGATCTTTATCCACCAACAGATCCTCCATCTTGAGTTTCCACAACTCAAAAATCTGACCATTAAATTTCTTGATCTCTATCTTTCCACTGCTCGCCATCTTCTTTAATCACAGAATCGATCTCGCAGATCTCCCACTGAACAAGGTCTACCACAGGCCCGAGCGAAACCCCTTAGCAACAAAGGCATCCCCTTGAAGCCAAAATTGCTCTGATACCAAATGTAGGTTTTAACCCCGTACAGAAATTACATGCATATGAATTCTAAAACACATAAATTAAACAATGCGAGAGCATAACACATAAAACACATATACACAGAGATTTTCCCTGGATCCCAAAACCAAGACTACCAACTTGATTTTTCATTATGTTCCTTTCAATGTTACAATACATATTTATACATGCCGAAGCATCCAATACCATGGACCGAAAACCATCACATCCAAAACCATGGACCAAAAACCATCGCATTCAAAAACATGTGCGAAAATCATTCATAAAACCATAAGTGCATCCGCCCAACCTAACATAGGGTCCAAAACCAAAAATTTTCGGGGTGCTGCCCCGAACCCCATAAAGTGGGGTTATGGGTACACCTCAAACCCCCTGTTAACTACGTGGAAAGAATGTAACACAACCCAACACCTCCATAGGTGTCTTCATCCCCGGTATATGGTGTGGGCTTCTATTCTGCAAGTATACGGTTGTATTTCATGCCTCAGCCCACAAATGTAGTGGTAGGCTTTGGTCATGCAACATTGCTCGAGCTACTCCCACAATCGATCTGTTCTTCCTTTCGGCCACCCCATTCTACTTTGGGTTATGGGGTGTCATCAATTCCCTTTTAATACCTTTTGCAACGCAGAATTCTTTAAAATGTTGGGAGACATACTCTCCACCATTGTTGCTACACAAGGCTTTTATTTTCTTTCCATATTCTTTCTCTGTCAAGGCTTTAAACTCACAAAACCTCAAGAAGGTCTGATCCTTCTTTTGCATAAAGTAGATCTAGCATCTATGAGAAAAATCATCAATAAAAATAGCATAGTACCTTTATTTAGCAGTGGAGGCTATAGAGAAGGGCCCACAAACATCTGAGTGAACTCGCTCCAAGATTGCTCCAGCTCTACTATCTTGATCTGGAAAGGAAGATTTCACATACTTACCCAAGGTACAACCTTTTCATGTAGTCATCTACTCAAGTTTTCCCTTGGGTAATCCGGTAGAAATCTGCTACATGATCTTCAGGGCTCCATGGTGCAAGTGGCCCAGTCTTCTATGCCATAGCTCGCCAACATCTTGGCTTTGCACCATCTCAGCTTTGGAACTCAAAGCAGCACAATTGTCTACCTCAAACTTATAGAGATTCTTGACTCTAATTCCTATTTGCTTTATATATCCAGTACCGATATGCCTCAAGAATACCTTTCCTTGACTAAAGACCACATCAAAACCTTTATCTTCTAGCATAGCAACAAACACAAGATTCTTCTTCAGACCTGGTATATACTTTACAATAGTCAGGGTGAGGGGAGCTCCATGCTTCCTCTGAAACACAACCATACCTTCACCTAAAACAAGGTACTTTCCATCATCTCCCATCTGGATCCGCATCTGGAGATCCTTCTCCTCCAAGGTACTGAAAACATTCTTGTCACCTGACATGTGGAATGAAGCTCCACTGTCCAGGTACCACACACATCCCACCATGGATGAAACCATGCATGCGATAAGCAAGAAATCCAGCTCAAAATGTGATGCCAGTGCCTCACCATCAAATCCCTTTTAGAAACCCTTCTTGGATTTCTTCTGTGGACAATTCGTAGCATAATGACCCACTTCATGATAATGAAAGCATCACACTTTTGATTTGTCAATCTTCTTCCCACCATGGGAAGAACTAGATTTGGGATGGGACGCCTGCCCTTTCCCTTTCCTCGCCTTACCTGCTAAGGCTAGATTTTCCTCATCATCTTGCTTTGATGAGGATCCATCTCTGGTACTTCTTCTTATTTCCTCCTGCATCAGATCTGACCAAAGTTTGTCCCAATCTGGCAGTTTTTCTCTTCCATTAGCCAAGTCTTGGTAGCTATCCCAGCTCTTAGGAAGATCGAGGTGTGCAAGACTCACCATGTCATCATCAGCGGTTATGATCCCTACACTTCCAAGCTCATCCCTGTAGGTGGTGAGATTTTTCAGATAAGTAGAGATCGTGTCACCCTTTTCACACTTGATCTTACGAAGCTTGTCTTTCAGCCCCAGCTTCCTCTGATCGTTTTTGTTCTGATATAAATCTTTCAATGTTTCCCACATCAAAAATGGAGTCTCCTTCCCATGGAGGCTCGAGACAATGTGGTCTCGAACTCCCTCCAGGAGGATTCTCCTTGCTCTAGCCACACATTTCTTCCATTCTGCCAGTTGAGTAGCATCAATCAGCTTGGGGACTTCTTGATCAATGAATTCCTTTAGATCGTTATCCTCTAATACTGCCTCCATGCGATCCTTCGAGGCTATATAATTTGAGCTACCATCAAGGGAATACTCGAGTCTTAAACCGCTGAACACCATAGGTGAAATAGAGATGTGATAAGAACTCAATTTCTATATTCAGGAACCAAACTTCGAACTTCTCCTTCTTGTATACTGTCCTTTGCCTTGATCACCTTTTCTCTGATACCATGTAGAAATTCCCACTATAGATCAACAAATTATGTAATATACTAAAACACAATACAAGATCTACTTCTACAACACTTTGTGGAAGCTTAATCGAATTCAGAAAGATCAAGAGAACACGTATAATTAAGAATTAGAAATCAATCACACATAACACAGAAGAAATAACCCGGGGAAAGCCTCCACCTAGAACCCCAATCTCTGTATTGTCATGTAAGTGGAAATCTTGTTCAAGTTACAAAAAGAATCAACTCTCAAGCTATCTCGCTCTCTCTGCAATCAAAAAATATAGTTCACAGACTAAATAGACACTATATATGTCCTCCTCAAGCCCTCCACGCCTCCTATTTCCTCGCACAATTTTTCTTGGGGTCCAATGATGTCACATGTGTGAATTGACCTCATCACACTCACTAAACCTAAATAAGTAACTACGCAATCCTCAAGGAAAGAATTCCTTCTGCATGCAAGAAATATTCACAATGGAATATTCTAGCAACTAATAGTACACTACCCCTCCATCTGATCTCAACTGGGTCTCTGTCTGAAATGACATGCATGAGTTATTTATGAGAGAATGATTAGTTATCTGAAGTGCAGTAGGTACATGCATGCAAGCATTAACTAACTAAACTTACATTAATTCAACAAACTGTTTGAATTAATCTAACTGGACTTTACTCAGTTAACTAAGTCAACTAATTACAAATCAAATTACAACTCACTCTTATCTCTTTAACTGATGGATAAATTCCTCAATTAATGGAGAAACTGTTGCATGTCCCCACATAGACTTCAAGTTTGATTTTCCTTAACTAATTAACTCAAGATGAGTTAATTAATTATTTTACAAACTGCTGCTAAGATCAAATTATAATTTTATTTCACTATTTTAGTATAGGGACTGACTAAAATAGGAAGGTATCCCAAAATGCTAGTTATAGAATTCTATTTTTAGCACTTCCATTTTCCATCCATTGTTGCTAAGATCAACACTGGCTGAACTGTTATTTATAGCAGTGTTATTTTTAGAATTTCTTGTTGCTATTTTCAACACCCTTCACCAAATGGGGGCTTGATTTCATAAGACCCACCAATCCACCTTCCTCATATGGTGACATCTTCATTTTGACTATGACAAAACATTTCACTAAATGGTATAAAGCAATCCCTCTTAAAAGGGCTAATGAGGACCAAGTAATCCAATTATTTGAAGAAAATTTACTTCCTATATTTGGCATGCCTATTCATATCATGTATGATAAGGAACCTGATTTAGTTCAAGTAAATTTGAACTCTTTTTCAACAAGTTTGCTATCAAACATACCTTTTTAGCCTCTTATTATCCTCAAGGGAATGGGTTAGCCGAATCTACAAACAAAAATCTAATCAAAATCCTTAAAAATATTATTAGTGATAGTCCCAAATAATGACATCTTCTGCTACACTGTCCCTTATGTGTAGATAGAACCATAACTAAGGTTAGTATAGGTGCTATACCCTTTCAACTAGTTTATGATCTGAAAGTTATTATGCCTTTCAATTGCATTTAGCCTCTTTTCATTTAGACTTCCAAACTAAAGAATTCAAAGAATCTGATTTGATTAATAGATATCATGCTCTTCTAGCTCTTGATGAGAATAAGACTTCATCATTGAATCATATCAAAATAAGAAAAAAAAAATGTAAAGCAGTATCATGACAAAAATAATAAGGAAACCACCTTTGAGGTATTCCAAAAAGTTCTGCTATGGAATTCCATGCATCTAGATAAAGGGAAACATACTAAATTTCTGAGACTTTGGATTCACCCACATGAAACCACTACAAAAGTTGGGACTAATTCTTATATGTTGAAATATTATAATGATAGGTTATTATCATGCCCTAAAAATGATTTTTGTATAAATCACTTTACTAGTCCTACTTTGGGATCGGTCCAACCTTAAATCTGCCTCTAATCTTGAATTTCTATGTTTTTTTCTTTAATTGTATTTTTTCTTTACTTTTATTTTATTTTATTTCCTTTTCATTTCATATATGAACCTTTCCTTATTACTTAAAGAGTGCCATATATACATCCTTTAAGAAATATTTGCATAAAACAACAAATTTTCTCTTCTTATTTATAGCTTAATCAAAAGGTGAAAATAATGATGCTACAATTAGGTATTTGGTATCATATTTATTTTAAGGATAAGTATCAACAACGAATTATTATTACTACAACAAAATAGTGACATATGACTCCAAATTTCTTTAGGAAAAGGTTTCCCCTAAAGGATTTTGTCTCGTGAAGTAAAAAATTCATAGTTGAGTGCATCTCTTTTACTCTTTAGTGAGGAGCAGGGTATTGAGTTTACTTGGCTTTGCTTTTCCTTTTCATTCTACAAAACCAAATATTCTTAGTCCAATATAGCCACCTATATTTCCCTATAGAGTTGCCATATGTTAACATTCACTGCAGAAATTTTGAAATTTTATAATAGGCTGAAAATTATACCTCTGTCATGCTTCATTGCACTTTAATCGCCATAAAAAAGTTATGTTTCTATCATCCTGAAACATGTTGTTTTGATGCCATGACCAAAGGGGAGGCACAAAGATTGTTTACACATATTTGATGCATTATTATCTTATAATATGCATGTTGACGACCAACCATTAATGGTTTGAGAAGTATGATTTAATTTCATGCATGAATATTATTAAAACCTGAAATGGAAGCTATATAACTATATGAGTTTTATTACCATCAATTAAACATTATTTTCTACCTTGGTAAAGGTTCCTCGCAAAAATCTTAACTATGAGAAATCAAGGTACAATGGCTTTATGTTAAAATTGGAAAACAATCAAGGTACTATGAGAGATCAAGAGGTGTAGGATTGATCTAATGATCATCCAATTCCGACATGTATTCATGGAGATATGAATTTATTTGTTTTTCTTGACAATTTTTCAAGGTTGGCCAGCAAGTAAAATAGTGTTGCACACCCATAGCTAAACCTCAACGTGTCATATAAGTAGAGGAGACCTTGAGGCATTAGCCCACTCATCTCACCATCTCATTCCTCTCTCTCCTAGTCTCTTGGTTATGTGCAAGGGGAGGATGACACTCACATGGGAGAAAAGGAAGGATGCAGGCATGTTTTGGGACAATGTTGACCTAGGGTTGATTGTGGAGTAGCAGGGGTATATTATCCATGTGTTTGACCAGCAAAGAGGAAGGTGATTGCGTTCTTGGGTTGGGCAGGCTCTCCTAGGCTAGCTGCATTGTTGGAAATCCTGCCTTGACTTGTTGGAGGACATGTTTGGGACAATGTTGAATGGCTAGGGATGGTTGCAGTATTATTGTAGCATTGACTATTGTTTTGACCTCCTTCAATTGACTATTTTGGGTTGTTATCTACTGTTGTTGGAGGCCGAGTTCTCCTAAGTTGTCTTGAGGTCTTTTGGAGTTGATTGGCCAGCTTTGACCTTACTTATATGAACTTCATTGCTGCTGATGTAAATCACAAATTTGTGATATTGTACTATCTCTCTCTCTCTCTCTCTCTCTGCTGAATTATTGAAGAATATAGAAGAATTGATCAAAGGGTTTCCCCGCATTGGGGTTTGTCCTTAGCTAGCGCCACATCTTGTGTCTCTTGTCTTGGCTTGTCTTCTATTGTTTACATTTATGTTCTATCTACATTTTATTATCATGTTCATGTGATTGCAATACTGGAAATTGATATTGGGCTGATAAGAAGAATTGAAGTAAATTTCTCTTAAGCATAGAACATACCATAATTTAACATGGTATGAGAGCTGAGGTGAAGAAAAAACCCAAAAAAGAGAAAGAGCAATCACCGAAGATAGTAGGAAAAATTCAAAATGCTTCATGGGTTCCTCATCACACTTCCCCACCGAAGACAAGCTCTGTGAGAAGTCTGACTATCACAAATGGAAGATGTCTCTTGATATGATATTGGAAGAGCAGGAAGTGTTGGACCATGTGAGGGGTAGAATTATGGAGCCTCCATCAAATTCATCGGCTACTACAAGGAAAAAATACACTAGTGGATTTCAGGACTCAATTGATAAGCATCTGGTGGCCTACATTTCTGATTTGAACACCTCCAAGGAGATCTACGATAGAATAGTAAGCTTGCTTAAATTTAATTATGCAAATCAAGTTTTGTTCCTCAAAACTAAGTTGAAGGATATTAAGAAGGGAAAGGATGAAGATATTCAATCCTACTTCTTAAGGATCATTGAGATCATGAATGATCTCCATTCAGTTGTAGAATTCATTTCTGACAGGGAACTAACCATCACTACCCTTGGAGGGCTCCCATCCAAATGGTATGTTTTTAGTGTTATCTCAAAATCAGACCCTGGAAGGGTGCAGTCCAGGAAGATTTCAAGTAACTGTTTGAGACTAATATTTTAGCTAAGGCTTAGCCTCCTTAGCCTTAGAGGGCTCTCTCAAAAGGTTTAAGATTTGTGATTGTGATTGAGATGGCTAACTCTTTTATGAAACAAATAGAAATGAGGCTGGTAAAATCTAAATTAGCAAGCATCCATTGGGCTCATGGAGTCATATATCATTTAGTATCAACATTGAATTGGTTTTACAATGAAATCAAGGCATTCAGACTTCAATACACATAAGGTACAACAGACATAACAAGGACAGTATATGAGTACATGAAAGAAGTTAGAACACAGTATGTGATTTCAAAGTAATCAAGTACTCATAAAACTGTAAATAACATAAAAGACAAGAAGAGAAATGCATATACTGAAGTCACTATGATTCTTGAGCAGCAAAAACCATCACTGTATTACTAAAGGAACAGAGTGTTTACATAAGCTTCACAACAGGCTTTTTTACATAAACTTCCAACCCTTTGTGCAATTCTCTTTCTCGTATTTATAGAATTCTTTTACAAGGCTGAGATTCCTCCTCCAACATGAGGGGAAGGCGAATTCTACTTCTTATGACACCTATTCACACTTTAACTACTTATTTAATACAAAGGACAACTAACTAGGAGTCCTAGAGACCTAATACAACTAGGAGTGTAACTCCTTATTATGATTACAACAACCTTATATAAACATTTAAAGCATTATTTGACACCTAAAACTCCATGAAATCGAATTTTATGGTGCTCATATCCTTACAGGTGGCCCTTGATTACTCATCCTTTTGGTGTTCCTAGAAACTAGGAGACTGTCCCTTGCTCTATTCTGGCTGAAAAATAGGTCTTGGGACAGAGCTCATAACTTCTCATAAAAACTTTATTTGGAAAAACTGAAGGTGGCTTTTGTGAACCAATCTATTCTGAACAAAAACCTCTCTTGGTTTTTTGAAACACTACTCCAGCTGCCCAGAATCGATCGTTGAAGAAGACGTGTAAAGCAGGAAATTTTGATTTTTGAAAAACTGCACCTACAGCAGTTTCGTAGTGCAAGTTTAGTCTTTCATTTCTCCCAGATCATAATTGATTTGAATAAAGTGGAAGAGGTTTTTTTACTTCAGTATCTTAGGAATGAAAACCTCTTTCACTTTTCAGAGATGAGTTTTCAGCTGCTCAGAACTTCTTCTAGAAGTTGACTGGTAAAAACAAGAAGACAGTTTGACTGATAAGTTGACTGATAAAGTTTGAAGTTAAAAAATGTCTTTCCTCTACTTGTTTTGCTCTTGCTGAATGTTGACACTTTGTTCATGATCCTTTGTAGATATTCTCCTTCAAAAATGTTTTCCCTTGTCTTTCAAAATCGGTTGACTGAGATTAGGTTGTGTAGCTTTAGCAGTTTCGTAGCGCACTATGAAACTGCTGAGCGTTAGTCCTCATCTTCAGCAATTTCGTAGCGCGCTACGAAACTGCTGTGTGATTCCAAAACACAGCTTAAATATAAAACTCTGACTGTCTTGAGCTTTCTTTTCTTGAATTGTCTTTTTCATCTACCCTGAAATTACCAGCTGGATATGGATAGTCCACCATAGCAAGGTTACTGTATGCTGAGCTTAATCAGTATTGTACTTCCTTTGTGCTTTTGAGATCCCATGAAACAGTTCTCACTTTCCCGTTTGAAATCATTGAAACAAGATTGTAGAATATATCAGATGGTACAATGTCTTTAAACTGCAATATTGGCGCAGATGAAGCTTGGGCACCTATTGCAATATGTGGATATTTCAACCTCATCCAAGTAGCTAACATTCCACCATAAGAACCACCAATGTATATGTTTCACCTGAGCCTCTATACTGACTACCATCTATTGAAAGGGTACTTGACATGGAACAAACCTCAAAAACAATGGAATTACAAAAAAAAGTAGCATTGGTTATTCAGCAGGTGCCGTGAAATACACCGAATACAAGACTTGTAGTTGCATGGAATAAATAGTTTGTCAATTTCACAGGCATATCAGATGCAACAAGTTTCTCCATCCTCTCTGTTTGACCTGGGATCCTTTCTTTCTGCAGACCCCTCCATGAAACTCCAGCGGAATGATATTTTTGATGACTGGCACTGTCTCAATCTTTGATCTCTGCCTCGCTTGGTATTCAGTGAATTCAAATTGAAAGTTTGCAGATTTGTTTCTCATGCAACGAATACAATCATCATTATGACTGTGAATACCTGGCTCTTTTTGAAACTTGCAATATGAACGTACCAAGGTACCTAACGACTCAAATGATGGAGATAAGCGGTTGGACATGATAGGTGAAGTGCATAAGCTGACAGTGGATGATGTAAACATAACTGACCTTGACAGATATGACAGCTAAGAAAGATTTGTTACGGATTGCACGAATCTCTGATTTCGTAGCGCAGCCAGTGTAAAATCTGGGTTTTGCACTACGAAATCACCGGAAACATGTTGCGATGCAAAACCACCTAAAACTGACTTATGCGTTACAAAATCACCTAAAGAGCTTTGTAGCACATAATAACCTTTGAACAAAGCTGACACATGGAAATTGTGTGAATTATGAGACCAGTGGTGAATGAGAATGCATAGTGGAATCCTAAGACTCAGACTCTAAGGCAAACAAAAACTCAAACCTAGACTAGCACCGAATCTTTACCATCAAACAATGTGAGCAGTTTGGGAATTAGAATTCTTAAGTGATAACAGTGGCTCCACTTGGGATAGTGTGCTCCCGTAGTACACTAAGAACTCGCAGGTCCAGTGCTTTATCCTTTTATGACAAACAGAAATTTGCTTGACAAGCATCCCCTTCAAGCTTCTGGGGCCTTCACCTCGGGCTTGAGCTTGATGATCACTATAGGAGAGAGAAGTCTATATCTACTAAAAAAAAATTTCAGCCAACCTTGAGCTTATTTGCATTTTCCTACCTACCGACCCCATCAGCTGCAAGCTCCACTTGTAGCTCAAGCAACATGACATTTTCAATAAAGCCAATCAATTGTCCTTTATGATATTGGAGGCTCTTGACTGCATTCAACCTCAAAATAACCATGGTAGTGAGATGACCAAATCAACTTATAATGTATATGATGGTCATAATGCAAATGAAATTGAAATACTGGTGTGCAAAGCTTTGCCATGTATTCACTTATAGGGTCAAAGAAGACATGATTATTTTGATGATCATCATAACACTCTAAATCTTTAGACAACTTATTCTCAACCACACAAGACCCCTTTGATGTTCTATCCAACTGCCTCTCTACATGATGCCCACAAACAATGTAATTTTCTTCATTATAAAGATCATTCTTTGATGCAAACTGCTACAAGGAATTACAAAAATGAACAACCTTTTCCTCTGCCTGAGGATTATAAAAAATTTCTTCCAATATTTCTTCTTGTTGTGTGTAATCATTTTCATCTTCATTATGATTCTAAGACTGAGAAGACTGCTACATCTCTACATCAATATCAAAGGATTGAACATGGTTTTCATAAGTAAACCCCTGCTGATTTTCATGTTGCATTTCATGGGATGTTAAACTTTCTTCTTGATGTTGAAATGTATTGTTATTAAGAGCCTCTAAAATTTCTTCATCCATAAAGTCATCATCATCATAACAATCCTCCAAGTACTGAATAAGACTTAAATAATGTCTACAACAATCTTTGAGCAACAATAAGGAAGGATGACATTCTTTATGCATCTCATAGAATTCATCATGAAAATTAGCAAGCGGATATATTGATCCATTTTCCAAACTTTTATACCAAGACCATGCTTTTCCTTCTAAAGTGGTCATAAAAATCCTCATGAGACAATCTTCAGGGAATTGAACCTTAAGACTGCGTGCATGCATATGAAACCTAACCAAATGAAGAGCAACATTGTCTTTCTTTTCATCTTTGAATATTGGAAGATCCTCTAACCAATCAACCTTTGGCATAGGATTTGGAAAACCAGGGATATGAGACCGATTCATAGGAGCATACCTGGCATTCATTCTCATAGTGGAACTCATCTTGGAACTTCATCAATCTATTGATCTTCTAACAGTGGAGTCACCTTCCAATTTTTTATTCGATGTGTGGAGTCGCCAAGGTAGATTTGCAGCCTCGAAAAGTCTTCTGAGCTCCGGCTACCTTCAGAAATTCAGTCTCTTGTTTTCCGGAATGGATAATCTTCAGACTCCCGGCAGATGCACCAAAATGTTATCTCAAATCAGACCCTGGAAGGTTGCAGTCCAGGAAGATTTCAAGTAATTGTTTGAGACCAATCTTTTAGCTAAGGCTTAGCCTCCTTAGCCTGAGAGGGCTCTCTCAAAAGGTTTAAGATTAGTGATTGTGATTGAGATGGCTAACTCTTTTATGAAACAAATAGAAATGAGGCTGGTAAAATCTAAATTAGCAAGCATCCATTGGGCTCATGGATTCATATATCATTTAGTATCAACAGTGAATTGGTTTTACAATGAAATCAAGGCATTCAGACTTCAATACACATAAGGTACAACAGACATAACAAGGACAGTATATGAGTACATGAAAGAAGTTAGAACACAGTATGTGATTTCCAAGTAATCAAGTACTCATCAAACTATAAATAACATAAAAGACAACAAGAGAAATGCACCTACTGAAGTCACTATGATTCTTGAGCAGCAAAAACCATCACTGTATTACTAAAGGAACAGAGTGTTTACATAAGCTTCACAACAGGCTTTTTTACATAAACTTCCAACCCTTTGTGCATTTCTCTTTCTCCTATTTATAGAATTCTTTTACAAGGCTGAGATTCCTCCTCCAACAGGAGAGGAAGTCTAATTCTACTTCTTATGACACCTGTTCGCACTTTAACTACTTATTTAATACAAAGGACAACTAACTAGGAGTCCTAGAGACCTAATACAACTAGGAGTGTAACTCCTTATGATGATTACAACAAACTTATCTAAACATTTAAAGCATTCTTTGAAACCTAAAACTCCATGAAATCTATTTTGATGGTGCTCATATCCTTCCAGCTGGCCCTTGATGACTCATCCTTTTGGTGTTCCTAGAAACTAGGAAACTATCCCTTGCTCTGTTCTGGCTGAAACATAGGTCTTGCGACAGAGCTCATAACTTCTCATAAAAAATGTATTTGGAAACCCTGAAGGAGGCTTTTGTGAAACAATCCATGCTAAACAAAAACCTCTCTTGGTTTTTTGAAACACTACTCCAGCTGCCCAGAATCGATCCTTGAAGAAGATGTGTAAAACAAGAAATTTTGATTTTTGAAAAACTGCACCTACAACAGTTTCGTAGCGCAAGTTTAGTCTTTAATTTCTCCAGATCATAATTGATTTGAATAAAGTGGAAGGGTTTTTTGTACTTCAATATCTTAGGAATGAAAACCTCTTTCACTTTTCATAGATGAGTTTTCAACTGCTCTGAACTTCTTCTAGAAGTTGACTGGTAAACAAGAAGACAGTTTGACTAATAAGTTGACTGATAAAGTTTGAAGTTAAAAAATGTCTTTCCTCTACTTGTTTTGCTCTTGCTGAATGTTGACACTTTGTACATGATCCTTTGTAGAGATTCTCCTTCAAAAATATTTTCTCTTGTCTTTCAAAATCGGTTGACTGAGATTAGGTTGTGTAGCTACAGCAGTTTCGTAGCGCGCTACGAAACTGCTGAGCGTTAGTCCTCATCTTCAGCAGTTTTGTAGCACGCTACAAAACTGCTGTGTGATTCCAAAACACAACTTAAATATAAAACTTGACTGTCTTGAGCTTTCTTTTCTTGAATTGTCTTTTTCATCTGCCCTGAAATTACCAACTGGATATGGATAGTCCACCACAGCAAGGTTATTGTATGCTGAGCTTAACTAGTCTTATACTTCCTTTGCGCTTTTGAGATCCCTTGAAACAATTCTCACTTTCCCATTTGAAATCATTGAAACAATATTGTAGAATATATCAGATGGTACAATGTCTTCAAACTGCAATATTGGCGCAGATGAAGCTAGGGCACCTATTGCAATATGTGGATATTTCAACCTCATCCAAGCAGCTAACATTCCACCATAAGAACCACCAATGTATCTGTTCCACCTGAGCCTCTATACTGACTATCATTTGTTGAAAGGGTACTTGACATGGAACAAACCTCAGAAACAATGGAATTACGAAAAAAAACAGCACTGGTTATTCAGCAGGTGCCGTGAAATACACCGAATACAAGACTTGTAGTTGCATGGAATAAATATTGTGTCAATTTCACAGGCATATCAGATGCAGCAAGTTTCTCCGTCCTCTCTATTTGAACTGGGATCCTTTCTTTCTGCCAACCCCTCCATGAAACTCCTATGGAATGATATTTTTTATGATTGGCACTGTCTCAATCTTTGTTCTCTGCCTCGCTTGGTGTTTAATGAATTCAAATTGGAATCTTGCAGATTTGTTTCTCATGCAATGAATACAATCATCATTATGACTGTGAATACCTAGCTCTTCTTGAAGCTTGCAATATGAGCGTACCAAGGTACCTAATGACTCAAATGATGGAGATAAGCGGTTGGACGTGATAGGTGAAGTGTATAAGCTAACAGTGGATGATGTAAACATAATTGAACTTGACAGATATGACAGCTAAGAAAGATTTGTTACCGATTGCACAAATCTCTGATTTCATAGCGCAACCAATGTAAAATCTGGGTTTTGCGCTACGAAATCACCTGAAACATGTTGCGCTGCGAAAACACCTAAAACTGACTTATGCGCTACGAAATCACCTAAAGAGCTTTGTAGCACATAATAACCTTTGAACAAAGTTGACAAATGGAAATTGTGTGAATAATGACACCAGTGGTGAATGAGAATCCATAGTGGAATCCTAAGACTCAGACTCTAAGGCAAACAAAAACTCAAACCTAGACTAGCACCGAATCTTTACCATCAATCTAATGTGAGCAATTTGGGAATTAGAATTCTTAAGTGATAACATTTAGAACCACTCTTCTCAACAATGATCGAATTCCAAGATTTGAAGAATTGATGGCGAGATGCGTTCAAGAAGAGACAAGGATGGTGGAGCAAGAAATGCCTTCAAGCAAAGGCAACCCCACTACTTTCTCCTCTCAATCCAAAAGGATAAATAATTATGGGTCTAATGTTCATTTCAAAGGAAATCCTACATCAAAGGTTGGAAGGAAAGGAAGATGTTTTGTTTGTAATAAATTTTGTCACTATGTGAGGGAGTGTCCAAATAGAAATGACACATCACATGATCATGATCAAAATCACTCCTGGGGAAACTCCAACCACAACCAAAGGAATGGTTTTTTCAATGGCAGGGAAGAGGAATGCGAGAAATCAAGGAAGTGGTCAACCCTCCAAGAAAGCAAGGAACTCCATGTATGAATGAAATGGTGTTAACAATAAGCAAGATGAGTATTATCTGATATCAGCCCTCTCCACAACTTCTCCTCCAGACTCGTTGGGCAATTGGCTTATTGATAGTGGTGCTACAAGGCACTTCACTGGTTATAAGAAAGATCTCTCTAATTTGATAGAGAAAGGGACAAACTTGCATATTATTCTTGGAGACAATTCCACCTATCCAATAAAGGGTGTAGGGAATGTTACTCTTCAATTAAATCAGGGTAACACAATTCATTTGCAAGAAGTCTTATGTGTACCTGATCTCAAGAAGAACCTGGTGTCCATTTCGGCAATGGAAGACAAAGGCTACAAGGTGGCCTTCATCAATGGAAAGGTACATGTATGGAAAAATAATTTTAAAGATGCTTTTAATCTTGGGTTTCGGGTTGACTCTTTATATCAAGTTGGAGGAAGTCCTCTGGGAGTCATGTCTTATGACACATCTTTACAATCTGAACTATGGCACTGGAGGTTTGCCCACCTTCATTATAAGGCTATACCCGATGTGATACAAATGGTGACCGAGATGCCAAAGTTCAAAGTAGAGCATGAAAGTGTATGTCCGGGATGTGCCAAAGGAAAGCTCAAAGGCGAACCATTCCCCTCAAGCCATAGCAAGACCTATGAAATTTTTTTGTTGGTTCACTCCAATATATCTGGTATGATGCCCATGAACTCTTTGGGAGGATATCTATATTAACTCACTTTTACATATGAATATTCTAACAAGAATTGGATATACTTCTTGAAGAACAAGGATGAAGTGTTCACCTGGTTCTGACACTTCAAATCCTTGATCGAGAATCAAACTGAGAAGAGGATCAAGATTTTAAGGACTGATAATGGGACTGAGTATGAATCCAATGAGTTTCATAAATTTTGCAACGAAGCTAGCATTAAGAGGGAGACCACAACACCATACACTCCTGAGCAAAATGGTGTGTCAGAAAGGAAGAACCGTACAATTTTGGAAGTTATTCATTCCATGCTCCATGATCAAAGGCTTCCAAAGTTTCTATGGGCCTAAGCTGTGAATACTACCGTATATGTTCAAAACTGATGCCCTCGTCAAGCATTGGATTCCAAGACTCCCGAAGAAATGTTCACTGGTAAGAAACCTGATGTGTCTCATTTTAGAATTTTTGGAAGTCTCGTATATTTTCATGTGTGAAAGAGAAAAGAATAAAATTTGATGCATCTGGAAAGAAAGGAATCTTTGTGAGATATAGTGAAACTTATAAGGGCTATATAATCTATGTGGATTGTCAAAGGGAAGTTGAGATAAGTCATGATGTCACCTTTGACAAAGATATGGCTCTTAGCAAGGTTGACAATATTCCTATTCTAAGGAAAGATAAAGAAGCTCACACCAGGAAGCCAGATGAGAAGGAAGATGAGAGGATGCTTGATGTGGAAGAACTTATGGATCCTTTTGATCCCGCTCCACAAGAGCCTTTCTCTTCTAGGAAGAGGCCCTCATGGCTTAGGGGGACACTTGATGTGCCGAGGGACATATTGCACCCAGAGGGACTTTCTGTGAAAGTAAGAATCTAACTAGGTGTCAGGGATACTTGACTATTATGAGCACCATCATTTAAAATGAGCCTTCATCATTCGAAGAAGTCGTAAAGAATCAAGTACAAAATGATGATTTGAATGAGGAATACAAGCCCATAATGAAGAATGATGTCTAAGATGTGGTCCCCAGACCCCAGGACAAAACAGTTGTCACCTCAAAGTGGCTTTACAAAATCAAGCATGGAGCTTATGGGAGTGATGAAAAGTATAAGGCTCCCTTCGTTTCTTGAGGCTTCTGTCAAAAGAAAGGTGTAGATTATGTTGAGATATTTTCACCTGTTTCCTGATACACCACCATCTACTCGATCATAGCCCTTGTTGCTTCACAAGGATGGAACCTACATCAGATGTATGTCAAGGCCATGTTCTTGCATGGTTCGATTAAAGAGGAAGTCTATGTGGAACAACCTGAGGGGTTTGAGACTCATAATTGGGAATACCATGTATACAAGTTGAGGAAACCTCTCTATGGGCTGAAGAAATCACCCTGAGCTTGGTATGAGAGGATCGATAACTACTTGATGAAGTTGGGACTCACTAGGAGTGAAGCCGATCCAAACCTTTACTTTAAGGTTGAAGATGATAAGGCTCTCATATTGGTGTTGTATTTTGACAACCTATTCCTGACAGGTGTAGACCCTCTCATTTACAAATGTAAGAGGGAGTTTTCTTCCAAATTTGAGATGAAGGACCTAGGACTAATGCCCTATTTCCTAGGGTTGGAGGTCTGGGAAAAGCTAGGATAAATGTTCCTATCTCAAGGAAAATATGTGGTAAAGATATTGGAGATATTTGGTATGGTGAACTACAAGCCTGTGACTAACCCAATGGATCTTAACTTCAAGAAGTTATGCAATAGTGCTACCAGACCTGCTTTGGGAAATGCTTCTGAGTATTGTCAACTCATAGGAGAATTGATGTTCTTGGTGAACTCCCATCTGGATATATGTTTTGCAGTCAACACATTGAGCCAATATATGGTTGAGCCTCATCACTCACATTGGATTGGTACCAAGAATCTTTTGAGATATCTTAGGGCCACAATTACTCATGGGTTGAGATACATCGTCAGAGATGTGAGGCTACATGGATATTCGGATGTTTATTGGGTAGGTGGTGTGGTGGATCAAAAGAGCACTTACAGGTGTTGCTTCTCTTTGGGTTCTACCTCGATATCCTGGATGAGAAGAAAGCAGAAGTCAGTGGATTTGAGCACTGCTGAGGTAGAGTACATTGCTACGAGTATGACCTCCTCTGAGGTTGTCTAGTTGAGGAAGCTCTTTAGTGAGTTGTTTGGACATACGTTGGATACTACCATGATCCTCTGTGACAACCAGAGTGGGATTCGTTTATCTGAGAAACATGTATTTCACAATCACTCCAAGCACATTGATATCAGGTACCACTTTATCCAGGATATGGTACAACGAGGAGAAATAAGGCTCCATCATATTGGGATTGATGAGCATGTCACCGCCATTCTGATGAAGCCCCTGAGAAAGCTCAAATTCTTGACTTACCAAAAACGACTAGGAGTCGTGGAGAGACCCTCTTATGAGGGTCCTGTATGATGCATACATTGATCTTTGGGAGCTCTAGGGGGATTGGGGTACTTCTTGGAGTGACAAGTGACCATAGGGTGACTCACTCTCCCCTAGTGGTGCGTTGTGTACAGGGTGAATGGTTTAGCCTTCCCCTGTGATACCCTGTGGCGACATCTAGGTAGGAAGAATGATTCATCCTTCTCCTGCTGAGACATCCACCCATGCAGTCTAGGACACATGGGAAGTAGCTCTCATCTCGCCAATGAGTAGGGAAATGAGGATAGGTACCATAGTAGTACCGATGGGCACATTGTGTATCTACTATACTCCCTATGCTAGGAAGACATTGATATGGGATCAATTGGAACTGAATTTAGGTCAGTAAGAGTGGTTGAGACACTCTATTTTGGAATTGATTTCAGATTAGTAAGAGTGGTATGACACACTTTCTTCATTGGGACTAACTTCGGGTTAGTAAGAGTGTTATTAGACACTCTTTTATCTGGGACTGACTTCGGGTCAGTAGAGGATGGTATGTTACATTCTCGATCATTTCTTCTTCTTCATAGTTCATCAAAGCAAAGCAGAGCTGAACAATGTAGGACAGTGCATTTGATGGCAGAGATAGTACCAATAGGGAGATGGATTAGCAGATGGAGTTCTCCATAGTTGAGAGGGAGTGTTAAAATTGGAAACCAGGGCCAAAATTCATGTGGGTCACCTTATTTATGGAAGCTGACATTTTTCTTGGATTCCTCTTGTCAAGAGGTGTAGGATTGACATAAAGATCATCCAATTTTGACATGTATTCATGGAGATATGAATTTATTTGTATCTCTTGACAATTTGTCAAGGTCAGCCAACAAGCAAAATAGTGTTGCATACCCCCAGCTAAACCTCAACGTGACATATAAGTAGAGGAGACCTTAAGGCATTAGCTCACTCATCTCACCATCTCATTCCTCTCTCTCCTAGTCTCTTGCGTATGCGTAGGACGAGGAAGACACTAACGCGGGAGAAAAGGAAGGATGCAAACCTGTTTTGGGACAATGTTGACATAGGGTTGAGTGTGGAGCAGCAAGGGTATATTATGCATACGTTTGACCAACGAATAGGAAGGCGACTGTGTTCTTGGTTTGGGCAGCCTCTCCTAGCCTAGCCGCATTGCTATACAGCCTGCATTGACTTGTTGGAGGACATGTTTGGGACAACATTGACTGGTTAGGGATGGCTACAGTATTTTTGTAGCATTGACTATTGCTTTGACCTCCTTACATTGATTGTTTTGGGATGATATCTACTGTTGTTGGAGGACGAGTTCTCTTAAGTTGTCTTGAGGTATTTTGGAGCTAATTGACCAGCTTTGACCTTGCTGATCAGAACTTCATTGTTGTTGTTGTTGTAAATCACATATTTTTGATATTGTATGATCTCTCTCTCTCTCTGTGTTGAATTATTGAAGAATATAGAAGAATTTATCAAAGGGTTTCCCCACATTGGGGTTTGTCCCTGGCTAGTGCCACATCTTGTGTCTCTTGTCTTGGCTTCTCTTCTGTTGTTTACATTTATGTTCTATCTGCATTTTATTATCATGTTTATGTGATTGAAATACTGGAAATTGATATTAGGCTAATAAGAAGAATTGAAGTAAATTTCTCTTAAGCATAGAACATACCATAATCTAACACTTTCTTTTGATAGATTACATTTTTATTAAGGCTTCAAATATGTTTTAAGATGCTCAATTTGTGGCTCAAACCTTAATACAATTATATGGGGGATATATGAATATATGTTTATATGAGGGTTGGGATTGCATTCTCTACGGAATAGGAATGGATGTATGACATTTATATTAGATATTTTTCGGGCCTTATGATGTATGTACTAGTGGTTATTTCATTTGATGTTATGTGATTACATTAGTGGAGGTCGATGGTTTTTTGGAAATCTATTTATGATATTAATATTGGAATTTGGAAGCCATGTTGTCAGCTCATAAATTATGTGTATAAGTTTGTGTTATTGTGTAACATGATCACATGCACATATGGTGTAATGTGATTTGGTTCAATCATTTCATATATCATTCCTCTTTAGATTTCATTTGGTATGATCCCACTCTGATTTAGTCTTAAATGCATCTCCTAGAAAATCACATTATGGCCTTGCGATTTTAATGCTCTTGTCCAATCTTTGATCTATAGTGACCATGGATTTCAATTCATATCAATGTTTCCTATTCTCAAGGGATTTACTCTTATCATTTTTAACCTTCCCATTTCTAGAATTGGGTTTTATTTGATGCTTTTACCACTTGGGAAGCCACAGTATCATATAAATTATCACTGAGGCTGAGATGTGGTCGAGTTCACTAGACAATTTTGTTTGTCACTTAATTGGTTTACTTGGCAATTCACAAGTAAGTTTATTTATGGTTAATTTCACAATTACTTGTATTTTTAGGGTAATTTATTTCTTACTCCATTCACCATATTTTCTTCAGCTTATATATTTCCTTTATCCTATTCCATGATTGCATATTCACTCTGCAATTTCATTACACTAGCTTAGAAATTCCATAACCTACCTAGAATTTCGTCCAAATTCATAAGTTTTATATAAAACCTCAAATTATGAAAGCATTTCTTCTGTTAAATTACTCCATGCATTCTCATAACCTTATATTGCTTTTGAATTTTCCATGCACTACAATTTTAACCCTTCTTGCACTCATCAAATGACAACATTTTTAAAGGCATGGCCTCATTATTTCGAAACCTTTCACAACTTGAACATTCGTAATTTTCTATGAGTTATTTCACACAAATTTTCACCATGCATGCACAAATTCTTGGTCATTAATCATACTCTCATTTCCATTGTAAGTTCTCCATTTCAAACCCTTCTATTCTCCCTACTTCCCTGATTCTCAAAACCTATTTTGTAAGTTCATATGGAACGATTTTTATGTACATGTCTATTCATTTGAAGGAATTTGAAACAAAAAACAAAAAAAAGGAGAAAAAAAAAATGAAAAAGAGAAGGAAGAAAAAGAAAAATGAAAGGGATAAAAACCTTCGAATCCATTATAAAAACTATATCTTGGTTATGTTGATTAGTTTAAATGTATGTCTATCCAATAGGATAAAACTAATTTCAACTACAAAGTATGGCCCCCTTTCAAAATAAAACATGGAAGAAAATAAAATGTGATAAAGGATTTGTGTTATTTCAAAACATGTGTTTGTAACCTGACCTCTACACCTTTCGCTCCTTGTCACATTTTCACTCCTATTTCATGGGCCCATTTAGTTTGCATGAAAGTATTTTAACTATTGGTAATGCACGTTAATTGTACTGATTCGAAAGGGAGTCAAGTTGATGAATTTACCTACTTTGTTTTTTTTTATTACTCTTAACATTTTATTCACCTATATAAATGAGCTCTAGCTCTCAAGGAGAAGGCAGACGCCGAGGCAGTAGAAACAAGGCTTTTATCTGGTGGTATATAGGAAGGAAGAAAATATAATGTGTATTTCAATGCATATTCAGATGAATTTTATCAATTAACCACCTATACCTTGGATATCCAAATGTCTCTTGCATCCCTCCTATATACTAAAATAATAACACTCCACATCTTCAGCCACAACCTCATATATATGAGATCCTTGAGCATGAGCCAAAAAATAATATGCAAAATGCCAACAATGGCTTTAAAATCAACCCTAATCAACCTGATACTAAAAACAGAGGTTGGGGAACCGACCCAAAAGTAAATCATCATGTTACTTTCAGTCATTCTCCCTCCCTTACTACTCATGCTTCCTCCTCACCAGTTGGATAACTAAGTCCTAATCCTGGTCCAAAAATGCATCCCTTACTTCTGCAAATTCTCATGCCTAGCATGGAAATGCTCAAACTAGTAAAAACATTGATGTTTCAATTTCTAAATCTATTAATCATTTACCATTGTCCATTAATCCTGCTAAACAAAATCTAAAAGGGAATCCCCAAACATTTTCATCACCTAAACCAGTCCTAGTCTCCACTACCTTTGTATCTAAATATGTTGGGGAATGGGAACAAACTAAAGTTAAGCAACCTACCTTCCCAATGGAGAAATTCTTAGTTAAAGCCAAGAACAATTCAGTTGCATATGTTTATGAATTTTAATGGTTGGGTGCAGGTTAATTTCTTACTAGTAAAATGTTTTGACCATGGAATGCAGTTTGTGTATATGTTTGATGGCCCATAAGCTTCTTTTACTTCAATGGTGGTATTTTTAGACATTCATATTTTTGGATTGATTATATTTATTTATACATATATCAATGTTTTCAAAATTGTCAATTCCATGACATTTTGTGCAATGCATGAGTATATAGAAAATACATAATGATTAGTGTGCATCTTAGCTTTCACGAAGGATGGCATATGGAAATATTTGATGACATGGATGTGGGCTCCCTCCCCTTGGGTCATAACACATTTCATATTTTATAGACGCCTAGCTCTTTTTTTTCTTCCATTTAACATAATTGAGCCTATGATTAGTTAATAAACCAAAAAAATATTTTAATAAAAATAACAAAAAC